>CM043697.1:15617500-16125000 GCA_023935145.1 Bretschneidera sinensis
AAAAAAGTAGAAAGAAAAAAAGAAAAGAATGAGAAGAAATTGATGAAGAGATCAAACTACACAGTTTAACATGAGATTGTGGGGAGGAAGCAATAGAACCCAATTTTTTTTATTAAAAAAATAAATAAATAAAAGAAGAGAAGAGAGAATTGAATTACCTTGAGTATTTGCAGCAGGTTTTTTGTTATGTTTTCAAAGAAGGTGTTTGTGGTTTTGCCTATATGTGCTGAATTACAATCCTAAAAATGAAAGAGCACCATAAAATCAATATAAAAACCACCAGTTAATTACATTACAAACTGCTCGAAAGGAAAATACATTTCCTCACCATAAACATCATCAATTTTCAACTGAAGGAGAAGTGATATTTAAAGATGAAAAAAGAAACTAAAAGTAAAAAATGAAAGTCTACCAATTATTATAGCAAAAGAGCATAAATCAGTAGATGTGGTAAAAAAGAAAGTTTACCAATTATGAGAATAGCATATATCTTCTCGTATGCAGCTGAGAACTTCATGATACACCACATTTTTAGTATGACCTTCAAGTTATCCTTTAGTCATGACTAATATTTTCAAACCTCCTCTCAATGCAACTTTTGAGATAGCAACATAAAGTTGGTCGTGACTAAAAGCAGGATCAGGTAAGAACAAACCAACTTGATTTAGTTTTTGGCCTTGACTTTTATTAATGATCATTGCAAAAGCAAGATGAAAAGGATATTATCGTCTCTTAAGCTGAAACAAAAAATTGGAATCAGTGGGAGACATCACCATCCAGTGAATGAACACTAAGTCACCCACATTACCTGTAATTACTTTTGCTTCAACACAATGATCTTGAAGTCTTTTGACAATAAGGCGCGTACCATTATATAAGCCAATAGATGTATCTAAGTTCCTCATCAAAATTATTGATGCACCGACTTTCAATTGTAAACAATGATTAGGTAAACCACTAAGCTTCACCGAGTTAAGATACTCCATAGGGTTTATGTTAGCTTGATTAGATGAATTACTATCAAGTGAACTTGCAGTCTCAGCACTAAGATAACACTTCATATCTCCAAGCATAATAGCAAGAATTTTCAAATTTATTTCGGTCACATCATTATTTTTAGGTGTTAAAATAGCACATTCTTGAAGATATGAAGGATGGACATACCTCTCTTTTAGATAAGGACATATGCTATCAATAAAAGTTTAAAGTGTTGAACCTTCATTTTTTATCATAAGATCATTTGGTAAAAGTATCCAATTAGGTTCACCACCAAAATGCAATGGAATCCGAGGTACAACCCCGTTTCCAACATCAACAACCCATTTTTTGAAATCTTTGATTTCCCTACATGTTTGATTCTCGTGGTTCGTCATGACACGCATGTTGATAGTTAGGCACAACACCTTGCACCATTTCCAAAGATATGACTTATGCAAAGAAGCTGCAATAATGGCTCATCTCCCACTTCTTCTAATAATTGGTAAAACTGGCTTGAAATCTCCTCCAAGTATAACCATTTTTCCTCCAAATATTTTGTCATATGCATTTACGCATTCCTTTTTCATTAGATCTCTGAAAGTGAGATCCACAGCCTCAAATGCATGTCGATGCATCATCGGAGTTTCATCCCAAAGGACTAACTCAGTCTTTCGAATTAAATCTGCTAAATTGATTTGTGCATCAATTGAACAAATTGAAGATTCATGTAGTTTGAGGGGAATTTTGAAACGAGAATGTGTTGTTTTGCCACTAGGTAATAGGAGTGAGAAGTAGCCACAGTTAAAACAATTTTTCTTTCACTTCATAACTTTTCTAGTATGGTCCTCTATAAAAATGTTTTTCTAGCTCCATCACCACCATACAAAAAATAAAAACCTCCCAACTTATTGGTACATGCTTGCATAATGGTATCAATAACAAACAAATTTTTTATCAGCATTTAAATTGCTATGTAATTCTTTAAACTCTTGTCCCAACAAATTTACATTATAGTTCATCTCTTCGAAAATAAGCTTGTTTATGTGCATTCCATGATCTTCGAATGTAGGCAATAGTATGTCCAAAATAATCTTTAAAGATATTCTATTCTTATTTAAGATGTTTTCAATTTCATACAATGTCATATCTTTCAATATATCATTCAATATATCATAAGGGAATTCTAAAGACATATTACCTGCTTGTTCTCGTGCTCGCAAATGCAAATCATCAACAAAGATCTACCAATGAGTGTTGCATAAGTGATTGGGAATTGATACTTCATTATACATCAATATTGAGGCAAACAAATGATGCAATTGATTTATTGATGCCTATATGTTAGCTTCAGAAAGAGTTTCACTCCATTCAGTGTCATCATCTAGGAGGCCAAGTGCTTTGCAAGCTTCTCTAAAAGTGGGATACTCAAATTTATTGACAGTTCTTAGATTTCTATAATAGGTAGCTCCATGAACGATATGAAGCAACATATGAAGGAAATATCGTTCTCCAGAAGTGGGATGGGCAAAGAGTAGTCGACCGACTGTCTCATGACATTATCTTTTGGTCCACTCTTTAGTGCTAGTATTCCAGACCCAAAGCATAGGAAATTATGCATAACTCAAAGCCCAAGCATCGATATGCAATCGGTTTGCTTCAAACCATTGGGTAAGCATGGTCTTTTGCACATTCGACCATGAAACAACATCCTCAAGATTATCATCATCATCAAAAGGCACACTATGTTGATTCTCCAAATGATACTGCAAACGAACCACAACACAGTGCCTTAATTTGTTGCAAGTCAAATTCAAAGATCCACCAACATACTCCGGATGCAAATACATACCGAAAATCTGAGTACTGCTTCACTTCATCAACTTGTCTAAATTGTCTTTGTGGTTTAGTAGTCCTTTCAGCATTGTTATTATCCTCAAGTACAATGATTACTTTATTTGAACCCTTGTGAATATACTTGTAAAGACATTTTATTATTGGAATGCATGTAACAATCTCTGCATTCATGGGAAAATCATGTCTAGCAACCAAGTCCAGATTGTAAGGTATCACCCAACGGTTATCAATTATAACCATATTAACCACAACACTTCTGCCGTCATCACGATGACGGTACACAACATCACCACAACTCTTCTCGGATACCTTTTTGTACACTTTCTATTTTCCATACACGATGCATTTGGGTTGAATGCATCGCAAGGCCCATGAATCATGCATCGCACAACTGTCGCATAGGCATCACGATTTTCCTCTTCATTAGGAAATTCAGCACAAAATATTTCATCTATGGTTTCACATGAGTTTGGTTTATGCTGACTGGACAAAGTCAAAAGAATATGTTCGTGAGGCAAACCGTGCTTTTGGAACTTTATAACATGAAGATCTATAGAAGAAAAAAAAAAGAAGTAAAAGAAGCGAAACAAAATAATAATAATGGAGGTATGAAAAAAATAAGATGTTTTTCTAGCGTTGATTAGCTGAAAAAATAAGATGTTTTTCTAGCACTGATTAGCATTTAATCTTTTTAACGACAAATTAAAATTCTAAAATAAAACCCCTTTTACCAATGAAACATGAAAGTATGAAACGACTAATGGAAATTTTTTTAAGGACTTTAATGATGATGTATATAAATAAAAATAAGGCAAAACATTTAATATTAATTAATTGTTTAATGTTAAAAGGAAGATAAATACCAACAATATATAGTTGATCCACAGATCTTCAGAACTTTAAGATCATGAAGCAATTGTTTCAATTTGATTTTATATACCCTAGCAATAACATCTTGTTTATCTTCTGCCTTTTGACCAGATATTTATGAGATGGCATCATTGATTTCACTCCATCTAGAATTACAACCCAACCAACGACAAATAGCTATGGCATCTTGATAGTTTTGAATCATATTTCGAGGTCCACTGGTGAATGAAAAATGAAGAATATATTGTCTTCCAACAACACCAGCAATACAATCCCATGTTGTTTCTACATTTTATAAACCTTGATAGAGTTCAACTCACAATTTTTTTGGTTGTTCCTAATCAACTTCAAGCACAATCCTTCTATTGCTACATAAGCATCAACAACAAATTTTTGGAAGGATCAACCACCTTGCAAAAGTGTTTTACCCTTAGATATATGATATTGTAATCGAAAAGCATAAAATTCTCATATTAAAATTGAATTTTGAGAAGAATCATAATGAACAACTACTTCTCAAGAAGGAATGCCTACCCTCAATTCATCCTCATCATAGGGTATAACAATGGATACTGTAAAGGCATATAACTTGGATGGATCTCACTAATCCTTCTCAAGAAATGATCAACGATGGATACTGTTGATACCAAAAATGTGTACAGCTGAGCGGGGGCCTGGTTATACATGTTCTTGCACAAAGAAAGAGAGACTATGGGTCGCCGGAGGGGTGCCTCCGAAGATCCTCTGATGCTTAAGTCAGATAAAGCAAATTATATGGAGACTTGTCGTATTGTTCTTAGTGATTTAAGAGAAAAACCTTGAGTCTTTGGGATGCATACCTGACCCTTTTTATAGGGTGTTTTGAAGGCAGTCCCCTGCTTGAGGCGGCAATGATATGATGTTACAACTGGACTGAATGATGATGCTTAAGAGGCCCATCTAGGCATTTAAAGGCCATTCTTTTAGGGCTATACCTTGTTGTTTGATCAAGAGCCGTCCAAGTCTAATGGCAGTTCTGTGATCTGACAGCTCAACTTGGTCAGGTGATGATGCCTAGCAGTCCCAGCTAGGTGACTGGGGACCGTTTACTAGGGCTTCTGCATGGCTGGCTCAACTAGGAACCGTTCGAGTGTGGGGGAAAACTGTTTCCCTGACGGCTCATCATGGCTAGGGCATGATGGCCCTGAAGGCGGTGGTGACGTGAGGTGACCGAGTTTTGGAAGGCGGCGATTTATGACAGGGCCCGAGCCTATCCAATCCTGGTTCATCCACGTGTCCTCCCATGATCCGTTTTGCCAGGAGAAGCCACGTGTTGTCCCCCCATTGGAAGGGTAGTTTTTGGCAGTATCAAATACCACAATATCACGATGATTAACATTTTCAAAACCATCACCAACCATTAGTGTTGCCACTTCATTACTTGTTGGACGTATATATTGCTTCCAATTTTCTTCTTTATTTTCCAAGATCCTTATAAATAAACTGTGCACTTGATTTTCGGTGAGCAAGTCACAGGCACTTCTATAAACTTGCACATAAGGATTGATCTCATCAAGTATTTATTTCAATAGCTCCACAACTGATGGATTAAATTTCTCTGAGTGATGATTATTTCCAATAACAGCCACCCGATTTTGAACTTCATGTTCGATGTCATAAATATATAACCGAGCAAATTTTGGCGTATCCCTAGACTGAGGTAGTAAGGACCATATCATATGGTAATTATATCAATTTAAGAGAAATGAATAAGACCTATGACCATCCAAAACACTATTATCAATTTTTTATCCTATTGAAGTGAATGAGAACATTGAATTGTAGCCCCTGATAATGTTTTTAAAATTTTATCTCCTAGTGTCATATTTGTCGTCAAACAACTCTTGTAGAGTTAGAGGTGTTGATGGAAATAATGGCAAATCAACTTTTCCATTTTGGCAGCAAAGATAAAACATTGGATTTGCTTCTGTACTCTTTAAAGATTTTTCTTGGATCCACATATTTGCACCACATTTAGGACAAATTGACGTCGGGCAGAATAGCGATTATTCTGCAGGCTAGTCAAACAGATAGTTCACAGGGAGTAACACAAAAAAAAACCCTAAAACAATACAGAGAAACTACTCTGATGCTTTATTTTAATTTATTCTAAAAATATAATAATGATGATTACGAAACCCTAAGACCTTATTTATAAGGTCGAAGCTAAAATAGGAAAATTAAATTAAGGCCGAATTTAAATTAAATAAAATAAAAAGTTTCCTAAGAACTGAAAACTGCCAATTTGAAGGTCTAAACGTCATTTTTTGGCTTAAAAATGACAATACTCAGTATATAATACTGAATTTTTTCCGGAAGCCCATTTCCAATCAGACTAAGGTCTTTGGGACCCAATCTGAACCCATGGCCCACTAAACGATGTAAACCGGCCTAGGTAGCCCACTTACCATCTGACAACTCAATATCATCTGACTCAGATCCTCCTGCATCAGTCACCCCGGGTTAGAAAGAACTCGTCCTCGAGTTCACAATAGCCACATCGGAATCCCCAAAACAATGACTCAAGTGTTTCACATTAAAGACATGCAACCCAAGAGGAAGATTCTTTGGTATCAGGTCAGAAAACTCTGCTAACAGCGGCGAATCCACTATGAAACCGAGATCTCCATAATGATCCTCCCGACCACGGCGTTCCCTGAATTGAGTAGGATTGTAATACGGGTTTTCGAAACTGGAATCGGAATCGTGATCTTTCATCTCACGATCACCGAAACTCTGCGCTGTTAGACGTTGGGTTAACTTTGTAACCTACCTCTATAAATCATCAATCATCACATCCTGAACATTACGATCACGGCGTGGGGCTTCCTCGTTCGGAACCTGCTCGTGACGACCACGACCACGAACATTAGCCATGGAAACTGATGAAATCTCACCCCAGGAAGATGCTGAAGCTCTGATACCAACTGACACCGGGCAGAATAGCGATTATTCTGCAGGCTAGTCGAACAAATAGTTCACTGGGAGTAACACAAGAAAAAACCCTAAAACAATACAGAGAAACTACTCTGATACTTTATTTTAATTTATTCCAAAAATACAATAATGATGATTACGAAACCCTAAGACCTTATTTATAAGGTTGAAGCTAAAATAGGAAAATTAAATTAAGGCCGAATTTAAATTAAATAAAATAAAAAGTTTCCTAAAAACTGAAAACTGCCAATTTGAAGGTCTAAACGTCATTTTTTGGCTTAAAATGACAATGCTCAGTATAAAATACTAAATTTTGCCCGGAAGCCTGTTTCCAATCAGACTAGGGTCTTTAGGGCCCAATCCAAGCCTGTGGCCTGCTAAACGATGTAAACCAGCGTAAGTAACCCACTTGCCATCTGACAACTCAGCATCATCTGACTCGGATCCTCATGCATCACAAATACAATGAGGGGGACCGAATTTCAATCTTTCCTTGAATCGACGTTTTCTAACTACTTTGGAACCATGCAAGGAGAATCGATTTCCTAATAATAAATTGATCGTCCTTAGTTATATAATAAAAATGTATCATCATTGAAAAACCAAGAGTGAAGATTCATAGTAAGGAAAAAATGCAAAAGTTATACCATTTGGTTTGTTAATTCTTTGATAGCTTGTGGAAGCTATATCAGTCCTAAGATGATGTAACCTTATGTTATGAGTGGAACTTTGATTTGCAATAGATGAAGTTGGATCAATCTGCAAAGTGGCGCCATCCACATTTGGAATTGAAGGAGTTAACAAATTCATAGTAAGGACAATTCCTAAGGTGACACCAACAGTGAATGTAGTAAGGAAAATATGAAAAGCTCTTACCATTTCGTTTGTCAATTCTTTGATAACTTGTGGAAGCTATAACAGTCATAAGATGATGTTGACTTATATTGAGAGTGAATCGTTGATATGTAAACACAAAGTTGGATCAATCCGTAAGGTAGCACATCTACATTTGAAATTGAAAGAGTTAGAAAATTCCCTAATCATATTTATCACTATGTGTAAATGAAAGAAAAAAATGAACATGGATGGAAATGGGAAATCATGTTGTATTAAATTTTTCTTACCTCCAGAAGGAAATGCCATATTGGCCACGTTTGGTTCACTTTCCTTTAAGTAATATGTTTTTAATTTTCCATTGAAATTTGTAAAGTGAGTCAACTTCCTAATAATGACCTATAGCCTTTACCCACCATTTATACCACCCGCCCATGTTTTTTTTCCTTTCCCTTGAATAGTGACATGGTGGGAGAATTCAAAAAAGCTGATAGGGCTCACGATTTTTTTGTTGTCTTTTACTTTACCCGCCCTTTTTTTATGTTTTCTTTCCCTAGTACTCGCCCCTCCCCCTCTCCCCACCTGATCGAAATTATTTTTCCGTCCCCCCATATTTATTTTCCTTATTCATCACCTGATACTTATGCCCTCCCCCATATTTATTTTCCTTTTAACTCATCACTTGATACTTTTGCCCTCCCCCATATTTATTTTCCTTTTTACTCATCACCTAACACTTTTACTCTATTTCAACACTTATACCGTATAAATTTTGACAATATTCTTCAAGTCGCTTCATTCTTTTGATTTTATTGTGAATTTATAATGAAATTCTTTTTCTTTTAATCCTTTCAATTTTCATCAAATAACCGATGTTGTCTATCTTTGACATTTTCCAAGTATTTTTACAAAGACTTTTTACTTCGTTTTTTATTTCCTTTATTTGAAAATACCTTAATTTTTTTAATTTTCCTTGCACTTTGTCAAAACCTCTTTAGTAGACAATTTTTTACCTTCACTAATCGTAAAAAAATATTCCGATGAAACATACGAAAGAACTACTGAAATTATATTGAATTTGATAGATGTTAGTAATTAGTAATTGAACCCATAATCTGATGCAATTTGATTGACAATCATATCTCTTGTACTAGCCCAAATAAGCTCACTACAATCCTTCACTACATGATCGTGGAACTGAACATGCGGTCCGGCAACAAAGGTATGCTGTGGCGGGCGGAACACTATACCAGTACCCTTATACCGGGTAATATAGTTAAGCACGGCCATTGTGGCCATGACGACCTTCTTTTGGTCGTTGAAATCAAATATGGGCATATTTTTTATGATATGGAACATCTCCAAGATCCCAAATGTTTGTTCAACCAAATTCCTACGACAAGGAATGCAAAAAGTTGAACATTTCTTTCCTGTTTTGAAGTGGTGGTGGATTAGATGACTCTTCTCTTTAGTAGTATTCATCTAAATGATATCTGATGTCAGAACCCTTGAAAGTTGTCATGTACCCATGCATGTGAGGGTAGCAAGCATCAACCATGTAATATTTACTACCAATCAGCATTGGGAAATTCAAACTTCTCCGCATGTTAAGGCAATTACCGAATTTCCTTGTATCATGAGCAAACCCCTCCCATTCAACCCATGCAAATGTGAAAGTCCTATTAAAATCACATACGACCATGACATTCTGGGTTGGTGTCCCCTTCCTCCCATAATATGGGACATTCGTCCCACGTGGAAGGCGGGCTATCACATAAGTGTCGTCTATCACACGTATACAATCCAGGACATTCCCCCAATTTATTAACTTATGTTGAACCCAAAAAAAAATCATAACTGGAACAAAAATAATGATAAAACCATTACTCTAACAAAATGAAAATCAAATTAATCCCCACCATATATAGTTTGGTTATTTTTAGTCACCTGAAAATATGGATAGTGTTGGGGGTCGATGGTCGTCACCTCCCTCATTGTAGTCAGCTACGGGTTTGATTATGTCATGTGCCAACAAACAAACAGCTTCTAAGACGTTGTGGAAGTGCCTGTGGATGGTTTCCTCATAATGGTTAAACATTTTTTGTACCACCCTATTACCCACTCTATGGGCACAAACAAATAAGAATATACTAACTTACTCCTCAACACCGATGTTAAGTGTAGGATTCAAACCATAATGGAGACTTAAACAATTATAGAAGCTTATAAAAGTGGATATATCCATACGAGTCAAATAACGACAATGCGACTCGTCACCCTCGATAATTTCACGAATAAAGTCAGCACTAGTACGTAGTGAGTTTCTATAAGGCTCATTCACATAATATTTAATGTACCAACTTAAGACGGCATAGAATCGTATTTTGCTTCTTCTGCCAAAGCAACCTCATACTATTTTGGTATCATCCCAATAACTTCATAAATCAGATAAGTCGCATAATTCTAATAATTGATATGGAGGCATCTTGCTGTGAGCCCAACATTAAAGAAATTGAATGTTAATGTTTGGAACAACCATTATAGTGTAACATTTAGCAAATGCAATGCAAAGTTGCAATTGAATACCAATTTATTAGTAACATAATGGAAGAGCAAGGTAAATTGGACATCACCATATACCAAAGGATTTTATGCCAAAAAATATAAGGGGGGAACTAGACAAATATGGAAAACGAAATCACTAAATAATATGATAAAAAACATGGGCAAAAAAAACCCGCTAAAGAGAATTTAATAAGACACTTCAAACCAAAGCAGTACAACACAACCATACGTAATACAAAGTACCAGTAACTTAAAGATAACAAGAGAAACTCTCAATCCGAACAGTAACTCTAAAGAAAAAATAATAATAATTGCACCTCCTTGAACAAACAACTGAATCTTTAAAGGGTCGTGTTGCTCCTCACAAATTCCAACCACTTAAGGCGGAGGTCATCTTCTTTAATGACGATAAAGGTATCCCGAGCATCACGTTTCATGAGGTATGTGATTGCCCACATGTGGAGGGCCTCTCTCTAAACCAGGCAGTATTGCAAGGAGTTCAATTACCTGAGACTATTATTCTGTGGGACAAATGCAGTACTGGAGGTAGTGCCTCTGCTCTTGGTGGACAAGTACTCAGCAATGGAATGTATATTGTCTCTCATCATGGAACTTGCTGCTTTCTTACTCTTCTTCGCCTTGCTGCCTGAACTCTCAAATGATATCCTTTTAGTAACTGCTGGTGGTGGAGATGGTTGTACATAAGTGTTGGCAGCATATGTAGGAAATGGAGGAGGGGGAGGGGTGTTATTGTCCCCAGTATGCTCTCCCTCAATGGGAGCATACATATCTGAGCCGATAGGGCAGAGTCAAACGTGGTGGTAGCAGACCCTTACTAAGTGTCCAAGCCATTGCCCTAGTGGCCAAAACAAACCATCATACTCATCCCTAAATAACCAAAGGCCTATATTCCTAAAATATGAGTACTTTTCAGACATCTGCAATTGAAGACAGGAAAATCAATTTGGCAAATCATATGATGCAAATGAACCAAAAAACGCATTGCATAAATAAGGCATTGAGTATACATGTTATCTACGTAATTACTTGCAATTTACTTTCCCACCATAAGTCGTCCATTTCTATTTTCCCCTCAGCCTCATTCCAACCTAAGCCTGTTTCTCCTCTCATTAGAGCCTTATAATCTTTCCACACTTTTTTCGTTGCATCCCAATGATTTCTCAATTGCTTCACTGTGTAATTGTTTCCAAATTATTCATTGAAAGCCACTCTATTTTGTTTCCATGCCTCCTCATTTAATTAATACCCTCCTTATGACCTAATCTAATTTGGTCCAAAGACATGTTAATAAAAGGTCTACGGAGAGCATCATCCCATTTGGCCTTATCACCTTGGGGATTGGAGGGGTTGGATCCTTCACCTCGTGCACCTCTACATCTACCCCTACCCCTAGCATAACCGGGTGTGCAAGAACTGGCCTTGGTACTAATGCACATAACAAATACAAATACTTACACAAATACAAGAGTCATATAAACTGTTACAACGAAAATTCGAATTTATTTTCGATGAACAAAAATTGATCCTACACATGGTAACAATCACAAATTCCATAATGAACTATTCGAAATCATTCTATCACTGTTTTATATTCCCTAAGCCTAACTACCAATAAAATGATAATCATTAAAAAACTGATGGTGCTTAATGAACAATCTTAACATTTTATAGTAATTAACATAATTGCAACATGTGTCCCCAAATACATGTGTCTCTAAGAGAATCTATCATGTGGCCTTTGAAAATTAAAAGATGTATAGGTGAAAAAATGCCTAAACTAATAGATCTGAAAAGGAAATCTAATTAGTATAATTAATTTGTTCTTTGACATTTAAATATAAACAAGTATCTTTACATCATGCCATTTTCTATAATTTATATCTCCCATAAAAAAACAATAATATACCATTCAAATTCCTTGCCATTTTTCGTGTAAGAAAACGGGTGAAGATGATCCGACTACCTCAAAGTATTTTGACAACCCTTCAAAATAATAGCAAGAGACCATACATTTTGAGCTCCAACTCACTGACATGCTCTAAAAAACCAAAATAAAGACCATATATACGTCCTGCGAATGATCTAACTAATTTCCAAGTGTATCCTTTTGTTTTCTTAGAATTCAAAAGTGGAAATGTATCCTCATCCAAGCACTAACATCTCAATTAATCCCCTACCCTCACTAACATCCAAGCACACATAGACATGCCATTTTGCATAAGTAAATTAAAAGGACACATGAAATATAGAGGTAAATCGACATTTGATAAAGAAACTACAAGCATCTAAGTTCTTAAAGCAGAATTATGTCACGAAGAAAAACCAAAGAAAAAAATAGAAAAAAGAAAACCCAGCAGAATAATGTCCTTTTGTTTTCATAGAATTCGAAAATGGAAACGTATCCTTATCCAAGCACTAACATCCCAATTAATCCCCCACCCTCACTAACATCCAAGCACTCACTGACATGCCCTTTTGCATAAATAAATTAAAATAAAACATGAAATACAGAGGCCAATCGATATTTGGTAAAGAAACTACAAGTATCTAAGTTCTTAAAGCATAATCATGTCACCAAGAAAAAACAAAGGAAAAAAAAGCAAACCCAACATAATCATGTCCTTTTGTTTTCATAGATTTCGAAAATGGAAACGTATCCTCATCCAAGAACTAACATCCCAATTAATCTCCCACCCTCACTAACATCCAAGCACTCACTGACGTACTCTTTTGCATAAGTAAATTAAAAGGAAACATGAAATACAAAGGTCAATTGATATTTGGTAAAGAAACTACAAGTATCTAGGTTCTTAAAGCAGAATCATGTCACCAAGAAAAAGCAAAGGAAAAAATAGAAAGAAAAAAAAAGGAAACCTAGCAGAATCATGTCCTTTTATTGTCATAGAATTCGAAAATGGAAACGTATCCTCATCCAAGCACTGACATCTTAATTAATCCCCCACCCTCACTAACATCCAAGCACTCATTGACATTCCCTTTTGCATAAGTAAATTAAAATAAAACATATACAGAGATCAATCTATATTTGATAAAGAAACTACAAGTATCTAAGTTCTTAAAGCAGAATCATGTCACCAAGAAAAAGCAAAGGAAAAAACAGAAAAAAGGAAACCCAACAGAATCATGTCCTTTTTGTTTTCATAGAATTCGAAAATGGAAACGTATACTCATCCAAGCACTAACATCCCAATTAATCCCCCCACCCTCACAAATATCCAATAGCACTCAGTGACATGCCCTTTTGCATAAGTAAATTAAAAGGAAACATGAAATGCAGAGGTCAATCGACTTTTGGTAAAGAAACTACAAGTATCTAAGTTCTTAAATTAGAATCAATTCACCAAGAAAAACCAAAGAAAAACACAGAAAAAAGGAAACCTAGATGCATTTCACAGTAAAGTAACAAGTTTTTCCAAAAATGTAAAAAAAAAAAAAAAACAGTGAGTAAAGACATTTTCTCGAGGATTTTCTTAGCACCAAAAAATTTTACCTTTTCTTTCTTTCCTTTAACCAAAATCCAAAAGAAAATTAAAAAAAAAACAAAATATAGAGTTCCTGTTAAGATTCAAATAAACCAAACCAAAAATAATAGTAAAGAACATACGTAGATTAGATCCTGTTAAGATTCAAAAACATAAATCGAAATTTGTTTTCTGTTTCTTCTATTTTTTTTCTTTTCAAGGTTTGGGGCGACTAGACAGTCGAGAATCCAAGGTTGCTCTGAAATGAAGATTACAGGACTAACATGTAAAGTGTAAGGATTGTCTAAAATGAAGATTGTGTTCGGATAAGATTTTGGGCTTATGTACCACTTGTAAATAGGGGTAGAAATTTTAGACCCGACACGACACGACACGACACGAAATAAAGCGTGTTAGTGTTGAGTATAATCGGGTTCATGTCGTAATCATGTCGACACGATTATGACACGGAAAAATCGTATCATGTCACGAGTTGACCCACCAACCCGAAATGATATGATTATGACACGATTAAATTCATGGGTCTGATAAGTCGTGTTAACACGATTATGACCCATGACCTGTTTATTATCCATTTAAAAATTTTGTCTATTACATTAAAAAAAAATTCTTAGTGTGTGTATAAAATAAACTCTAATTTCTATTTTCACCACATCACAAACACAAAACACTCTCTCACAGACTCACTCAATAACGACGCATCACAGAGTCTACAGTCTTTCTCCTCTCTCATAATATAGATGATAGTTGATAAGATACTATTTATGTTATTAATTAGACTTTTTTATGTGTATTTGGATCATGAATATGTTGGAATTTGGATTATGATTGATTAGATGGATGGTTATGTAATATAACTTATATTTGTTTATATAATAAACAGGTCGTGTCTAGTTAATCATGTCAAGTTGTCATGTCTAACATGTTAATTGTGTTGTGTCGGGTTGTCGTGTCTAATATGTTAGTCATGTCGTGTCGGGTTGTCGTGTCTAACACGACCTGTTTATTAAACAGGTTAAGCGTGTCATATCGTGTTACCCGTTTAATAAACAGGTTGTGTTAGTATTGGGTTTTCTTGATACGATTAATAATCATGTCGCGTTTGTCGACCCATTTAGTGTTATACCCAATTTCGACACGACACGAACACGACTCGTTAACCCAAATTGCCACCCCTGCTTGTAAATTGACAGCAAAGTAAGGATAGCTTCGTAAATTGTCATGACTCACTATAGGACAAACCAAATATCAATTTAAGTAGATTGGCTTAAATATAGGACCCAAATGTGGCCATTGTGGGTAAACAAGCATGCTTGTACAGAGGTATGACGGCATAAAATAGTGGGGTTAGTTGGATGAGCCAATCCTCTTTTTTATCGTAAAATCTCATCATACAAAGACGTGTTAATGAAAGGATACAATTTCTACGTGTTGGATTGAAATTAGTGAAGTTTTCAGTTGTATTTCCACTTAATAACAAAAAAATCTTATTAAAAACTTTGAATTTATTATTAGAATAAAATTAAAGTAACATCTACTTACATGTAGATGGACATTCAGCCATGCTCAAAATGCTTAAAATTATTCAAAAGGTCTCTTATTATCCTATATATGAGTAAAACACAACTTTAAAAGTTATTAAGAACGACAATATAATGTCATATTGTGTTAGTATCATGAGAAAATGTAGAAAAAATGACAAAAGAGTCATGAAAGTGCATCGAACTCTTTAAATAATGATGTAATATAGTAAAAATTAACATGTAAGAAAGCAAGTGACATCCAATGGTGAAATGAGAGTTTCTCTAACATGAGAAAATCTTTCAATCCAGTATATATAAAGACAATTATCACATTAATTAATGATTACTGCAATTGAATATATTATCTTTTTAAATTTTTTCATTAATTGACTTTATTGTCATGTGATGGTCACTATACACTTTTTGATTTCTTTTTCTTTTGGTGTGACGTGATATGACTTATGTTTTTTTTTCCTAAAATATATAAAAGACAACTATGTTTTTTAAATCAACTTTAGGGATTTTCACAGTAGAAAAGTTGATTTTTAGACTAAATCTTCAAAAAATAGGGCATTAATAAATAGTATTGATAGTATGATGGTAAAGGTTTAAAATTAGTACTAGTAATTGATTACGGATTCACTTTTTTTTTTTCCTTTTAGTAGGATTTAACAAGAGAATAAGATTTAAATTGGGTTCTAACCAGAGGCATATTTCAATAATCAGAAGAAAAAAAAAAAGGGAGAGAGAGATGAGGAGAGAGAAAAGTGTTGTGAGTTCACTTTCATATACAGTGGTTATTCCGGTGCTTTAAAAAAAAAACTTATCTTTTATAGTAAATATATTTATTTGATGGTAAAATTTATATATTTGAAGGTAAAACATACACAATTAATGGTAAATTTTTATTTAGCATCAATATTTTTGTTTTTACCACCAAATTAAAAAATTTATCACCAAATAAATATGTTTACAACCAAAAAGAAATTGCGTTTTTCTTTTTCCTCAAAATAGCCTTCATATATTTATACAATACATTAAAATTAAGAATGTTGACCATTATATAACAAGTGAATATATATATATCAACAGTAAAATAATATCACTGACAACTTGCGGATTAAAAACTGACCATCCACGATTGACTTAAAAAAAATTCAATGGCTCTATACATTCGACATGTGGATAAACCACCTTTCCTATTCATTTAAAAATTAAAAGACCACCCTCCTTCCATAATTGCAAAAACCAAACTCACGTGGGTCTATGGGAGGGATGGGAGAGGGGAAGGTGAGACGGATGATGAGAGGAGTTGAGTTAGAAGAAAAGAGAAGAAATTAATGAAAAAAGAAGAAAGTAAGAAAAAAAGAAAAGATAAAGAGAAGAAAATGAATTTAAATGGAGATTTGGAGACATGTAGTGATGGTGATGGTGATGGTGATGGTGATGGTGATGGGAGAAGACAAGAGCATGGGGGATTTTTTTTCATTATTTTTTGTTTTCATTACTAGTACAAGTTAACATGGATTAATAAAACCATAGTTTTTATTTTTTATAGAACATTGTTTAGTTTTCTTAACTAAGATTGGATTTGAAATTCAATTATATTTAACCAAATAAAATTGAATTGTTATTCCAAATGGTTAAATTCCAAAGCAAAACCAAATATAGCAATCATATCATATTCAACATACATATACATATACATTTATACATGTTTGCATAAATACTCTATTTCTCTCTCATGGTCCCTTCGTGCCTTGGTGCGTTGGGCCATAGATTTGTCCTCCCTTAGACGCCTCTTGATCTCCCTCTTGCAAGAAGGTTCCGAGAGCTCGTAGGAGCCGTTGGTCTTTTTAGACCGATTGTTGTAAGCGTTACGTTCCACAGGAAGATCTGTTGAGAGGATAGGATTGTCAAGGCGTCCATCTTATTTATCAACGCAAAAGGCGTTCGACTTTGACTGTTTCTCATCTTGGTCTTGACTGTGAAGGTTGGACCAAGACTGTCTTCTAATTGGTCGGACTAAGAATTCCTTTTGATTGGTCAGCCAAAGACTGTCTTCTGATTGGTCAGACCGAGATTGTTTTCTAGTCGACTTAGGTGTTGGAGATCCACGAGCACGTAGCAGGCCTTCGCTTAGCGTACAGTTTCACTGGGGGTTGCCCTACTAAGAGGCCACAATAGCTTCAGGCGTCATTGCAGAGCAGAGCCGTTTTGCTGGATGACTGTTGTGATAGTTGCGGTTGTGCGAATCTTGTCTAGTCATCGTTGTTCTGGAAATCATTTCCAAATAAGATTTGATGATATGGGTTACTGTTTTTTCAAATGACGGTGCCAATATGATGATGCCCAAAATCTAATAGAGCCAAGACTAAAAACTTGCAACAGGGTCTTACTTGATTGAATAGCCTGAAGGGTAGGTTAATTGCGTAATCCTAAAAATAATACCGAAGTAGATACTAGGTGATCCAGAGTGAAACCTTCGGAGTGACCTTTTAATATCTAAGTCAGTTATTTGTATAAAAGAACTTAAAGGACTTCAACAATAAAAGAGTGTCCGGAGGAAGAAAATTGCACACCAAATATATTTGATTTGAAGCAAATATCTATTGAACGTAAAGTTGTTAGTTTTGTGGATGTTAGTTAGCTCAATTCTTATAATCATTTTGTCGGCACACAAGAGATAAGGCTGCAAACTCACTCACAACAAGAATAAGAAGGATAAAGAATAAGAGAGGGTTATTATATATGTAACCCCTAAATCTAATAGGTCTCCTTCTATAAAATAAAATAAAAAAATTGGTTTCTGCTAATACTTTTGAAACCTTTAAAGTGAAATCCTCACAAGACTAGACATGCCATGATTTTTTCCTTGTGCATTCATTTTTCCCTATAGTACACATGCATTTACGCGATGACAAAACTTACAGTACTTTTAAAAATAAAATCAAAAATCAAACTTTACAATTCAATAAAACTTATGTGATAGATCAATTATGCAAAATTTCAATAAAAATTTATCACTTTAATATATAATTTAAATCATATTTAATCAACAATTTAAAACTTAACAAATTTTGTATAAAAGACTAAAAACTTATATCATAGATTAAAATTTATCAAAATATATTTAATTCTTGTAAATTGAAAATTTTTATAAAAATATTTTAGATGATTTAATTTTATTGTTGTAAACTTCAAACTTTTAAGCACAAACTTCTTACAAGTTTTGCTAGTACAAAACTTGTCCCTCTCCATGCATACATATGCATTCATTTTGTAAGTTTAAATTCTTGAAGCCTTCAAATGAGTCCTAATTCTCTTAAATCTCAACCTTTTTCTTCTCCCAGTGGCCAATAAATAGTCTACCACACAACATATAGGAGAAGATAAGTACCATCTCTTCTCCCTGTTTCTAAGTCCAAGGATATCACTTCTTAATTTTTTTATAAAAAATTAAAAAATAAACTAGGTCTAAACTTCAAAATTAATGAGAACACAACCACTGAAGAAGCATGTATAATCCTTCATAGCCAGCAACAAAGCATCAGCTCACAAAATTCCAGAGATGAGGAAAGTATCAAAAAGCATACTAGAGAATCATCAGACATCACTTAGCTTCCTTCAATTTGCAATAACCGAGGCTTCCCTATGGAAAAATAAATTCATGTAAAAGACCTTCACGCCTGAATCAAACATTTGCCCACTGTCTGGAGCAAATATTCATTCTTAACATAGATGCTACCTCTTTCCCAAGGTATCCCATGGTTTCAAAACTTTCACCATTTGTCCTATAAGTTTGGATCCATTTAGAGACCATCCACCATGTATCATCAATAGGCTTTAAGCATCATTCAAGATTATTAATAAGCAAAATTGTGGATCCAATTGCTTAACAGTACAATTTAGAAGAAGAAAAAAAATGCGCTCACTCTCATTCTTCATCCAGGATAAAACAAGTTCCATCAATAAGGTTATGAAGTTGATTGTTCACAGTTTTCTTGTTGTAAATACATGCAAAATTCTACCGCTTAAACCAAGACATTTATTCATGGTAATGCTAGCACAATATCCAGAGTTTTAAAGTCTCCCAGAATTTGATGGGAAAGGAATTACTCAGCCTTGGTGGGTTGCCAAGATTGGTACCTGGTCCAGTCTCTCTGACCAGGATTAAGGGCATGTCCCTTGGAATGGTATATGTACTCATCACCCTCTCCAGAGAAATTTTCCTTGTGTTCAAGCCCATACCTCTTTGGTTTCAGCATCAGAAGCTTCAAGAAAAGCACTTCTTTTAGTATGCATTTACAGTCTCTCACATAAATTGTTTGAAACAGGATTTACCTCATCTCCTGTGTGATCAGTTATGTAGTGGAGCCAACCATGCCATTCAGCTGGCACCTGAGAAGCATTGTAGCGACCCTTCTCTGCATATTCAACCCACCTATGTCTTCCTACAAAATGCCACAAATGCATGAATGCATCATGATTCATACATATATATAAATGCTAACCTTAAGTCAACTACATTCTTCAAATCCATGACAGAGAAAATAATATACTTGACACCATTCATAAAACAAATTATCAGAATCTTGTGCTCCTAACATCAGAGGCAAGTGAATTATGTGGCCTTATCCTAGATGCATGTTTCAGTATTTTCGATCCTGCTTAAGTTATTTGACAATGCGTTCAACAAACAGATAAGCAGCCAGTGATGTAATGCCACATCACTGAAAACGAAATTATTTCTTTTCTTCTTTTAATTTCATCAGAGCATTTGGAAAGAGTCTATTTGGTCACATGTATCAAGGGTGATTGCATGTGCAAGTGGTATCATGATGTCCACATAGCTCTGTATCTTCATTTCTTTTTCTTTATTGTAAACTCCATCATTTGAATGCCTTCATTAAAACGTGGTTTGACGTTTGTGTTTTTAAATGCTATGGATGGCATTTACAATCCATATTTATAGCATACTCAAATGGATAGTGATAACTTTCTCAAGGGAAACATAAAAGGACCAAAATAAGAAATAAGATATTCCAACTGACTAGTCAGATGATCAGAGTTTCTTAGTGCGAACACATCAAATGAAAAAATTGAAAGAGACACTAACCACATTGGTTGTTCAGATTCTCGTAGTACTTATTACCAAATTTATCAACACCCACAAGCTTCGCTCCTATATTGTGGATTTTGGTTTGCCTACATCAATCAAACAAAATGTAATTAAAGATACTGAAGATAATGATCGATGTGAACACAAAACTTTAAAAAAAAATTGGGGATACAAATTGGCTGGACATGGCAAATGATATAAAGACAAGAAAATTAAACATATTACTAATCATTTTAAATGTAAAGTATGAGATTTGTTTGATTTCTCCTAGGAATATGAAGAAAAAAAAAACAAATTAAACTTTCTCCGGGGAATGACTTACACTCCAGTAGTGGAGTGATTCCCCTCAATGCCCTAGGTAAACTAGCTTTACAAAATTGTTATTTTTCTTGTACTGAGAATTTTTCCCCTAAAGGAATTTTATAATCCTAGAAGTACCCTCTATACGTGCCACTAAGAAGCCTTACCTCTCTCATTCTTTTTTTCATTTCTTCACTGATTTGTGCACTCTTCAGTCACCAAAACTCGAAATTATCATGGCCTATAGTTATTTGCTCGTAATTTGGTACACTCAAATTTTTGTGTACATGAATATGCTTTTTGTTCATTTTTGGAAATGCTATTAAGTTCATCATAACTTAGAAAAACTTTCAATTAGAACTACTAAAATAGATTTTTAAAAATTGAACTTTGTTATTTAGCACAAAAACCGAAAAAAAAAAAAAAAAAAAAAAAAAAGGTCTGGTCTAAGGGTAATTTTGTAATCAATAATCGTATTCTTAAATTGTAGAAAGTTGGAATCAAATGGCCCCTAAAGAAAAAGGGCCCGCATGCTAGATTAGTTGGTTATGCATGTTTCTCTCAATTTTTTATTTTTTATTTTTTTTATAAGAATTTCTCTCAAATTATTAAGACACTCATTTGCCAAGGGGGTAATATAGAGTAGGGAAATTTCTGGATGTATGTCATATCTCATAATGAAAGAACAGATCCAGGAGAAGGGGATTCAGTTCTGGTTAGGGCCTGGATCACCAAGGTTTATGGACCGGTCTAGGGTTATTCTTTCTTCTAATTAATCTCAGTAAATTTGGTGGCTGCCATCTGTTAAATTCTGGTTCTCTTGTTTCTCCTTTGAGGAATTATATATGAAACAGGATAATAATGAAACTTCATAATAAAACATTGGGTTGAGCTTGCTGACATATGTACAACACTCTTCCAGATGCCACCCACACAAAACTCATTTTCTTTTACACTCTCAAGGTCATATAGCTCTCCATCACCCATGTAAGTGACCTTGTCAGGGAAAGAACAAGAGGCTACAGTCATCCACTAAAAAAGGGCAAATGGGGCTCAATCATCTATTATATGACAAGTGCAGGTGGTGGAGTTTTCTAAGTGCTTCAAGAACTGAAAGATATATGTACCAAGATATGACAGAGGCGTGCAATGTTTTCAAGACATCAAAACAAGATTTTGCGGTGCCACTATTGATATTAATCTTAAAACATCAACATAAAGAACTTCCCCTCAATTACCATTTCTAAGCAGGTTCAGATGTGGTGAAGAAGATGATTTGAAGTTCCTTAGAATAAATCATTCAGAGTTTTTTTTTTGATAACCCAGGAACCTCTAAGACCAGGCCCACTTTGGACCTGGCCCTATAGGCCCAAAATCATACAGAGTTTCAGGGGAAACTTAAGTCAGAATTGATTTTTAGTGTGTTGATCTATATTAAAATCACCTTGTGGCTACAGGGGAAGCCCCATGACTTTCCAATACTGCTTCTTGACTATTCAAACTCCATTCTGCTTGGTACTCCAATAAATATAACCCATATGATTTTACACCATCCACTACAAGCTCAACAACACTAGACATATCAGTCATGATTTCCCAGAGGCTATCTATCACTCTCCATATATGGTCCCTCATGATTTATTGTTTAGCAAGTCAAAGGGCTTTCTATGAGCCTGAAAACTGCAGCAACCATTGACAGAGCTCCCCAACCAAAAAAATTGATATTTCCCTGGTGATAGCAGACTGAAAATCATCAAGTAGAGTACCCCCATATTTAGTAGACTTCCCCTCATACTCCCAACCCATACAGACGCAAGGGAAAGAAACTGATGCTACTACCAATACCAGGTACCGGGTGAATCATATCAAGCAAAGAACAAAGGAATGGTGGAAGTTACCAGCTCAAGTAAAACATTTGTAGGTTCGGTTGAATTTAGGTTCTATAGTTGACATTAGATGTAATCACGTGCTGAACATTCTACCTGGCCAAATGAATAAGCACTGTGTTTGGAAGGCTTGCACAAATATCTTTGTCCATTGGTTTGGGCCTAAGACTTAAGACACTTGATCAAGCTTTGATCAAAACTGGAGTTACCAAAACAGGCTGAAGCAGACATTGGCTGACCTGGGGCTTGGGACTTGAGATTTATGTTTAGTACCATGACTTAGATGGACACAATAGTTATGAGTTGGAGTAGCAAGAACTTTTAACTATTTAATCCAATTATGCATTTATTAATATTTTCTTTTGAAGACTAGAAATAAATAAGAAAAAGACCATTTGCTATTACCAAAATAAAGTTTAAAAAAGAAAAGAAGAAGAATCAAAACTTTTGACCCCATGTGCTATCGTTACCAGATCTATGCTTCTTGTTTTTTGTCTTTTAAATTTTTTTGATAAGTAAAAAAAATTGTCTTTTCAAAATTAGCACAGCCTAAATATCCATTTAGTGAAGTTATTTTATTCATTAAATATGTTTTTTTATAAGTAAATAGTATTGGAAAAGAAAGGCCTGATCGCGATGGAGTTCATTAAATATGTAATCATAAAATGTGGCAAAAAGAGAACACAAAAAGATGCTTCCAAAAATCCTGGAAACAATAAAAACAAAAAAAAATGTAGGTGTAGCCTGCAAAAGACACCTTTGTTAACTTATCATTAGCCAAAACCAGGTTCAAATCCCAAATTGAATTAAAAAGACAAGAAATGTTTACCCCCGCCCCCCAAAAAAAGAGAGAAATTTCTTTCTTCTTTTCAATAATTATGAAGAAAGGACTGCTGGATACGATATTAAGAAAGCAACAATTGTCTTAGCTACATTTTATCATTCAATAGGACCCTCTGACTTTCTGTGAAAAACAATTTGGTGTTCCTATGCCCCTAGGAAAGTAAGTTTTTTCGTATGGGAGGCTTCTTGGTAGAAAATTCTCACCATTGATAACTTGCAAAGAAGGGGGAGAGTATTTGTGAATAGGTGTTTTATGTGCAAGAATTGCAATGAGTCCGTTTTTCATCTTTTACTAGATTGTCCGTTGGCTAGAAGCTTGTGGGAGTTGGCCTATAAGGTTTTGGGGATTTCTTGGGTGGTAGTGAGAGAAATTTTGATACTATTAGAGATAGTTGGCTAAATACACTTAATTTTTCAGTTAAAGGGAATTTCTTTGTAAATATTTTGGATCTTGTGGATTTTCTCTCTTGTAATTAGCCTTTGGCTTTGATTTGTGCACCTTCTTGGTGCTATATATATATTAAAAAAATACGGGCTTTTATAATTTTTGCACCCTTTAGTTTGGTTCCAATACCAATGTGCACCCTGTTCTTTTAATTACACCAATTTGCACCCTACCATTTTACCTAATCTCAAATAGCACCCTGCCATTCGTTTTGCTGTTCTCCATCTTCGATCTCTACGGACAACCTGAAAATTTCAGTCAAAGGAAATGATCTCCTAGTCCAAGTAACTAGTTAGTATCTACCCCTTTGCAAATTTCAATCAATCACTTTAGTGTATACCAAATTTCAAACAATGGCACTAGTTTATTTCATATAGTTTCTAGTTTCTACACCTAGAAGAAAAGTGAAAACACTCACAAAGATATAGTTGTCTTTCACTTACTGCATCTTTTAGTCTCGAAAAGGCACGATTTTGGGTTCGTTTAGTTTCAATCAATGGTAGCAGTACAATTTTTCTGTACTGTTACTAATCTCTATTTTCTAGGTTCCTTTTTTTCGAGATATATTTTCTGGGCTCTTTTGAACTGATTTATAAGATATAAAAATGGACTAAATCTTAATATTAACTGAGTCCCCCCCCCTAAAAAAAGCCGGGTACTGTGGATGTAAAGTTTTGCTCCTCGGCTACTATTTTTTTTTATAAATAAAAATTTATTAAGAAGCACCAAGAGGTGCACCTAAAAGCCAAAGGCTATTTACAATGCAGAAACTCAACAAAATCTAAAAGATCATTGTTGTTTACAAAAGAATTTCCTTTAACCAAAAAAAAAGTGTTGAACCAATTATCTCTAATAGTAGCACTCGGTCTTTCAATACCATCAAAGACCCTCCGGTTCCTCTCTCTCTCCACACCATCCACCAAATAGAATGCAGAATTAACTCTAAAGCCTTTTTAACTTCTTTGGAGGCTCTCAAGCTACTCCAAGCCCCAATTTCATCTCTCACGAATCCCGCAACTACCTAATGGATCCCCACCATTCTATAAACCATCTCCCATAAACTTTTAGCTAACGAACAATCCAACAAGAGATGATAAAAGGACTCGACCTTCTCCTTACAAATAAAACACCTATTAACCAACACTTTTCCCCTCTTTTGTAAATTGTCAATGGTTAGAATTCTATTCCACGAGGCCTCCCACACAAAAAAAAAAAAAACAAACTTTCTTAGGAGCCTTAGCAAACCAAATGGCTTTCCAGGGGTAATTAAGGTGATTACTAGCAAGGTCTTTATCAGTAAGAATATTGTAAAAATCTTTCACCATAAAGCCTTTATCCGGTCTAGATCTCCACCTCAAATCATCTTCCCTCCCCATCTCAATTTTAGAAGAAAATAAGGAATCCAAAAACAAAGCAACTTCCTCGACCTCCCAATCTTGAACATTACAAATAAAAGGAATAACCCAAGAAACCCTTTCATTAGTCAAAGCAAAACAAGAACTAATCCGTATTTCTTTGCCTCTAACTAAATTAAAGACACTCGGGAAATTATCCTTAAGAGGGGTGTTACCACACCAAGCATCATACCATAACCGAGTCTTCGCTCCATTATCCACCGAGATCTCAATATAATGTCGAAACTCTTCCCAACCCTTTCTAATCCGCTTCCACTCCATAAGCTCCTTGTGGTTCTTTGCACATCCAACCATCAAGATCCATCCCAAACTTGGCCACCACCACTTTCCTCCATAAATGGTCTTTCTCAACAATGAATCTCCATAGCCATTTACCAAGAAAGGCCTTATTGAGTAAGGAGAGAGATTTAATACCAAGCCTCCCTCTTTCTAAAGAAAGCTTCACAATCCCCCAATTAACCAAATGGTACTTAAATTCCTCTCCTGAGTTGCCCCAAAGGAATCTCCTCTCGATACTTTCCAATCTATTGGCCACCCCATTAGGAATAGGAAAAAGAGACATAAAATAGATCGGAAGACTAGAAAGAGTGCTTTTAATAAGAATGAGTCTATCCCCTTTAGATAGGTAGTGATTCTTCCGTCCGGCCAACCATTTTTCAAACTTTTCCACAATCCGATTTCAAATGCTTTTATCTTTAAACCAAGCCCAGAGGGGGAGACCAAGATAAGAGATAGGGAGCATTCCCAAATTACACCCCAATAAACCAACGAGGAGGTTCCCATTAGCTCCTTCACCAAGAGGGATTAGAACACTTTTAGCAGATTAGACTTAAGACTCAATACTGCCTCAAAGCAGAGAAGGATACCTCGAAGGTGCAAAATTTGATTATCTTCAGCCCCACAAAACACAAGAGTATCATCGGCAAAGAGAAGGTAAGAAATATTAACGTTACCTCCCACTTTGAAATCCTATAAGAGACCCAAATCAACACCTTTCATCAACATCTTGCTAAGAGCCTCCATGACTAGAGTGAACAAAAAAGGAGACAAAGGATCCCCTTGTCTTAGACCTCTCCAAGCTCCAAAAAAACTAGAAGGACACCCATTAACCAATATGGTAAAAGAAGTGGAAGATAAGCATCTAAGTAAATAGATAAGCATCCACTTACACCACTTTTCTCCAAAACCCATACACTTCAGTAAATAGATAATAAAATCCCAACAAACATAGTCATACGCCTTTTCCATGTCAAGCTTGCAAATAACCCCTTCCCCACCATTCTTCAACTGAGCATCCACCACTTCATTTTTCTATCAAAGCCGCATCCAAAATTTGTCTTCCTTCTATAAAAGCTTTATGCATAGGGCTTACCACTTTTCGAATCTCACCCTTTAATCTAAAAGTTATCACTTTCGATAAGAGCTTGTAAATACAACCCACAAGGCTAATAGGTCTGGAATCCCTAATATTTGAGGTGCTCTTCTTTTTTGGGATCAAAGTAACAAATGTGGCATTTAGGCTTCTCACAAACTCCCCTGAAGAATGAAATTCCTCAAAAAGACGAACCACCTCTCCCTTTATCACTTCCCAGTTATGAGAAAGGAAAGTCATGGTGAAGCCATCGGAACCTAGAGCTTTATCACCATCACATGCCTTGAGCACGACAACTATTTCATCCTCAGAAAAAGGTCTTTCCAACCAGACTACATCGGTCTCATCAATTCTAGAGAAATTCAAACCGTCCAAATTCGGTCTATTCCCACAAGTCTCTTTGTAAAGATTCTCGTAAAACCCACTGATGGCCCCTTTGATATCCCTCTCCTCTTCAAACATCAAACCATCAACCTCAATAGAGTTAATAAAATTGAATCTCCTATGAGCATTAGCCATGCAATGAAAATACTTTTTATTTTTATCTCCCTACCAAAGCCACAATTCCCTTGATTTTTGTCTCCAAGAAATTTCCTCCAAGGTAATAAGCTTAGCTAGCTCATTTTTTGTAGTCAATCTTCTATCAGACTCACTTCTCAACAAGCCCTCTCTAACATCTTTCTCATCAAGCTCACTAATTTCCCCCACCAAAGCGTTGATAATTGAGTTAATGTTGCCAAAGGACTCTTGATTCCAGTTTTGCACTTCTTGTTTAACTCTCTTAAGTTTCTTAGCTACCAAAAAACTAGCCACTCCACTAAAAAGAGCACCTTCCCACCAGCCCCTGACGAGATCAAGAAAACCATCCACTCTTAACCACATGTTCTCAAATCGAATGGAGTTAACCCCACATCTGACCTCCAACTTCAAGAGCAATAGGGTGATGATCAAAAGTAGGTCGATGGAGAAGCTTTTGGATCAAAGAAGGACACTAAAATTCTCAAGAAGCAGACACAAGGAACCAGTCTAACCTCGAAAAAGAAGGAGACTCTCTATAATTCGACCAAGTAAAGGACTCTCCCGACAAAGGCAGATCAATAAGATCATTACCCCTCACAAACTCGAGAAACTCCCTCATAGACCTAGTTTCAAGAATCCCCCCCAATCTTTCATGAGGAAAAAGCACAACATTAAAATCTCCCCCTAGCACCCAAGGTAACGACCAACGAAGACGGGTAGCCACCAACTTGTCCCAAAACAGATTTCTATTACCATTCTCACCAAGCCCATACACACTAGTCAAAATCCAATCCCCACCTTTAAAGAGCCCCTTAAAGACACAAGAAACTGAAAACGAACCCACATGGGTATCAACCAAATCCAACAAACGCTTGTCCCACATAATTACAATTCCACCTGAAGTGCCTAAAGACAGAAGAGCTTTCCAAGCACATGATCTAATACCCCAAAGGCTACGAATGATAGACTCATCAACGTGCTTCAGTTTGGTCTCCTGAAGGCACATCACAGCTACCTTCCATTCTCTCAGAAAATGTTTCCTTTTCGTCAAGTCATTAGCCCCTCTCACATTCCACGAAATAACTTTCCAAATCATTGGATCAAAATCTCTCCCTTCGACTCCTCTACCAACTCCTCTCCTCTACCTACACTTACACCGATTTTGTAATAATTGACATCAAATTCTAACCTCTTTAACTCCCTATTACCCCCCTTCGATTGCTTCTTACTCGAAGAATAACCTCAACATCTAGATTTGCACTCTTCAACCCGACGACGCTCAATTTCCTCAAACAATTTTATAGATTGATCTTCCACCCCAACAATAGAAACCCCAAATAATTTGTGAAGTTTTTTAACCCAATTAGTTCCCAGCTAGCTCATCCCTTACATCCACTCCCTTCCACTGATCCAAAGAAACATCACTCTCCGCTAAGGCCAAATTAAACTAAGAATCTCTCCTGTTAATTTCGTTGAACCCACAATCTTTCAATCCAGAACTACCCTTAGCCCCTGAACACCCACCAGAATCCAAAGCAAAAAATTCTACAGTGGAAAAAACACCATATGATTATCAACCGATTTAGAAGAGGAGTTTTCTAAAACTAGAAGAGAGCCTGAAACCTCTGTACAAATATCAGACTTCTCTGCAGGTTCAAGAGAGGCACCAGTCTGCACGTCGGAAAAAATAGCGTCAACACCCCTCTCCTTCGCTGACCCGTCGATCCTGAGAATGCCCAGAGAAGCGGAAGCAAGCATCGTAACTAACACGTTGCGAGGCGTCGACGAGAGAGGACTGGAGGCCTCCAAGACTGCCGAAACGGGTCGCCAGAAGATTCTGCCACAAACCTATACTCCAGCGCCGATGAAACGCGGATCTTTGACGCCGGGGGACCAAAACGCTTGGGCACCCAGCGTTTCGTCAGCTTCCATTCCTTGGTAAGAGGCTTTGTGGATCTTTTAAAGATCAAATCCTTCTCCGGCCCACAACTACAAAATGGACCACCCAAGCCCACCTCACCAGGCCTAACCTCCAAAGATTGACCTGGTCCATCTAAATCATTCAAGAGACTTTGATAACTTGGCCCAGGATCCTTAAGGGAGTTTTGAGCCCTTAAAATGCAATCAACTACTATGGTACGAAAGGATGTCTTTTTTTTCATTAGTGGTACTGAAAGTATGTTGCTGCGGAGAAGATGAAAAGAGTAGAGAAAAGGGTGCATTGGGACAAGGACACAAATTTGAAGAGAAAAATGTGTATTTTTTTCATAGTTGGCTTAATGTTTATGTTGTGTTATGCCCAGTTTTTTGCTTTTGCCCAGGGAATTTCTATCGTCTTATATAATGTCAAGCAAAAAGACAAGTATTTCACGAATGGTCTACCTTTTTGCTTTTGGGAACATCAGAAATTGTCCTCCACTCCACACGTTTGTGCGGCGTGCCATATTCCGTTCAAAATTTACAGCAAAAATAACAGTAGTGTTATTTTGTATCAGGTAAAAAGGTAGGGTGCAAATTGGTGCAATTAAAAGAGCAGGGTGCCCATTGAAATTAGGACCAAACTAGAGGGTGCAAAAATGATAAAACCCCTAAAAAAACTCAATATGTCTTAATTACCATAAAGCAGAAAAAACAAATCAAATTTGCATGCTAGACAACAAGAAAAGATGGTGGGCTATACAAGAAACGAGGTACTGGGTGATGAAAAGGTTAAAATTGAACAAAATTAAAGGTGACAAATGGAAAGTGACATAAAAGGGTAGTTAACACTTTCCTACCACACGGTTTGGACTAATCCCATTACCTACCTGTGGTTTTTTATGTAACACAAGGGCTCCCTGTGTTTTTTTTCCTTTATTTAATGTCACTTAAGTTTAACAGAAAATGCAGATTCCAATCATTTTAGTAAAGAACAAGAAAATCTTATTCCACCCATTTTAATTCCATCAGATGCAGAACATGTAATACTGTCACCATTTCTGTTCCAATCAAGTGTAAAATGCATGTAAAATAGGGTCTCTCCTGACTGAAATTAGCTAAAATCCAACCAGATGCAAGCATGTATGCTCTCTGCCAAATCTTAATGGCAGTCGATGATGGTGGGAACCATAGGGAGGTAATGTTTAAATGGTTGAAAGCACAAAAGAGGAAGTGTTTCTTCCTATAAATAAACAGTTAGAAGGAAAACAACAATGAAGAAAATTGGAAGCAAGAAGATTTTGATGATAAGCTAAGGAGGACATGGCACAAAAAAGTGGATACGGTGTGCTGTAGAAATATTAAATACAAGCTTGACTTTCTTCCACATAGAAAATAATGATTTATAAGCTGATTCTAGGAACTCTTTTTGACAAGTCAGCTGATACTAGGAACTAAGATTGCTTTTATATACCATTGATAGGGGAAATGTCAAAAGAAAATAATCAAGGATGGGCACTCAAGGAGAAAGCAAATAATCTTCAAACAAACCATGTAACTAACACTGCTGTTAAAATGACTTTTGACCCCAAAAAACTAGGCCTAGTAACTTATTAACCATTGACCAACCTATTTGAAGGTGTTTCTTAATAAAATAAGTTTATTTGTGCCCTCAAAATAGTCTTCATTGGAAAAGAATTACTAACTACTAAATAGACAACTACAATCTAGTTTGTGATTTTTTTGGGGAGTCCATTTATGCCTAAGGAGCTTCTACACCATCAAATAGAGTTCACACAGAAAACACTACTAAATGAATAACAATAATCATATGCTTGAAAGCTACATATTGCTCAGCAGAAATTAAACATTTGAAAATATAACATCAACCTTTAAACCAAAAAAATGTGTTCTAAAAACTTTGATATACACACAGATATACACGCATGTGCAGTTCCACAAATGCATGCACACACAATAGAAAGAACACACATGATTCATTTTTCCATTCTTCTACATCATCTCAAATGGTGAAAGGGCTGAGCATGAAGATCGCAAGGCGCTCACGACAACAAGCCAAAGATTCAAATAGAAAGTCTTTCATTGAAGTAGTCGAATAATATCTTATCATTTATTGGAGATGTGCTTCATAATAAATAAAGTCAAGTTTACACATCAAATCAAAAACTAAAATCCCACATAGGCATGCAAAAACAAACACACACGATACATATGATTCACATTTACATTCCTGTTGCTAGACAAACTAATTTAGGTACAGCTTGAGAGTGCACTTTTAAGAATTATTCATCATGGTGCTATTCGAGAAAGTATTCTGAAATCAGATTGCTAAATCTAATTAGTTTGCTGGCTGAATGATTCAAAGCCTATTTACAAATTCCATTTTTCTGGAAAGGAAAATATTCTCATTCTAATTCAGGAAACTTTTGATTTCACTGCTGATTTAAGTCCCCAAACAGACCTAAACCAATGGTCGAGTTAAGCCTTGAATAAAGTCTAATCTGGTCCTGCATTGTGGAGCTTTTCAAATCCGGGTCAGAGTGAAGTCACTGTTGCGATCTAACCCTTGGCTAATTACAGTTGAATTGAACTACAGCCTTTCCTAACATTCCTAGCTTCAATGTTTTAAGTTTCCCTGTATACTTTTTAAAGTAAAGATTTACCATAGAGTGCCAACGGGTTGCTAATCCATGTACAAAAAATCATTTACAAGTTAGAAATCTATAAATTCTATACTCTCCTTCATTACAAAATAGGTGGTCACCAAACTAAAAGTGGTCACTAAATCTATGAATTCTATTTTTAACCAAACGAATTGTCTTCTCCTCCATCAAACACCCTCCTATTTCGGTCCACGCTAACCAAAGAATAGAGACTAGAATCAAGGCAACAACTTTTTTCATTTCTTTAGACCCGTTAACACCCCTGTATATTAGAAAACATCTGGTTCCTCTATAGTAGAAAATGTAATGAGAACAAGTCTAGCAATAATGAGTATGACAAGCCTATTGTTCTTATGGACAGAACTACAATTAGCTCTTTGGCAAGTTCCCAAATGAACAATGTCAAATAAATCCTCCAATTTCTTACTCAACTGTGTTCAACTCTTTATAATCCTCTGTCCAATAAATACATTCAATGTAGAGAAATAGCTAATCTTGTTTTCCAGGGGAATTAGACAGGCAAATTATAGTATACTTCCTCTCATGTTTACTCAGCCATAAATTCTTTTGAAACTTTTATTCAAACAAATTTTGAGTTAATAAATCTCTTCACATTCACAGGCCCAAAAATAAAAGGATAGATCATCACACATTGCATATCAAAATTCATGCTTTTACTTTCCCAGACAAGAATACTTTGAACACTGCACCACATCATTAAACTCCATAGATGTAAGCATGTTTGCTAAAATCCTTGAGTAACAAAACTCAATCAACTATTAACGATAAATAATTAACTTACAAGAGGTTTCCATCTGGAAGGCACTTCCTGAAAGATATGAGAGAGTAAACAATCAATCAGTGAACTTTGGAAATTACGAAAATACCTCGTAAACTTTATTAAAAATCTTGCAAGTATTTAGACTAATGTAAGGAAACAAAAGAAATCACAAAAAGCATCATATAAAACATTATACCGACTTCATTGATTTAATAGTAAAAGTAAACTTTTACTTACAAAAAAAATATTAAAAGTAAACTTTTGATTATAATAACATCAAATTTTGGAAGTTAAATTTCGAGCCATAAGATTTTGTAAGTCACATTTCAACCATTAAGATTTGCAATGAACGAACACTCACGTTAGCAAATCCAAACAAGAATTAAATTAAGCAATTTTTTTTTTCTTTCCAGGCTTCAAACTAAAGAAAGACTGGAGACTACAGTTTTTGTTGCTTATCCTTTGGCCCATTTTACTCATCTATTTACAATGTGCCTAAGACATCCGTTGACACGGGACTGATTCAATCCCTCTTTAGATTTACGTCCCACAAGCTTCGCTGAGAATAATATTACCCAGTAATTGCTCTCACTTAAGCAAGGCAGCTATTTCGTTTCTTTATTTACTTCTGTTTTTCCCTTGACCAAGGTTTTCTTAGGAACCAAAAAGATTGAATATTTCATCATTTAGCGGCTAAGCAAATATTAGAAAATAAAGCAAAGTTCAAAAATCTCACATAACCATTAAATCTTTCTTCATATCTCAATCATTTCTCTTCTCTTTTTTTCCCAATTATCCTCAGCAACTAAATAGATTGCATATTTTTTTCATTTCTGGCAGCAGAAGCAGATTGAATCCATATGATAACAAAAATTTCTCAGTAGCACAGCGCAAGGTAAAACCGAATCAAATCTATGCATCTTTCACATACCCAATGGCATCGGACACAAACAAATCGATATAGTGATAAAAACAGGAATTGTTTTTAGATGAGAACAATTGTGTTTTATTTTCCTTTCTTGGTTTTCTCGGGAACCGAACAGAGGGTTTTGCTATAGATTATATGATACTGATTGAAGATGATAATATAATTTAAAAAGAAAAGAGAGAAAAAGAAAGGGAACTGACAAGTAGCCTTCTTCCTTGAGCTCTCTTAAGAAGGTACCGAGGCCTCTCTCTCTAATCGCCTTCAACGCGCTCTTCACCACGGTCGACGCCATCCCTCTCTCTCTCCCCCTCTGTATTCTGTACCTCGCCTAATTACTCTTTCCTCTCAGTTCTCTCTTTTTCTTTTTTAGTTTTGGTTTTTTAAGTTTTATTTAAATAAATGCCCAAACAATGACTATTTATAATTTTTAAATAAACTACAGAAGAAATTCTTACCGGTTCCAAACATTGTACGTATGGACTAGAGCTGATCAATGGCCCGCTGCTGGTCCGTTCTGGTTCATTTGGTCACTTGTAGGTTTTTACTAATTGTATAAGAAAAAATTGATCAAGAGATCAGGTTTTACAAAAAATTAGACAATTAAAAAATAAGACGGTTGGAAGGATTGAAATTAATTGTAATTAATTTTTAATTAAAATTAAAATGAGATTTAATTTATTAGCCGAGGTCAATTGTTATGTAAACTAGCGCAATATTAAAGCTAAGGGTCACAATAGGGCCATTGTAAAAATACAGAAAAGACTGTTTTTTCCATGGACAAAAAGTTTTGATCCACTTCCAAAAACCCAAAATGATGGATCTTTTGACCCTGGATCCAGACTTTTAGGTCGTGAAAAAAGCATTTTTTTTTTAAGAAAACCAGAGAGTCAACAAAGAGTTTTGAGAATTAAATTAAACTAGGTGATTAATTATAATTTTAGAAATACTAGAGCTTTTAGCAAAAAAGCTCTATGTAATGGGATTTTATCGGATAAAAACCCTAATAGTGATAATGCATTTTTTTTTAGTTTTAAGATCAAATCTTAAACTTTATCTTTAAAAAAAACTCAAAAATAAACCTTAAGTTAGCGTTCTTAATTTTTTGATGATCTAGTTGGGGATCTTTGCTCTTGATTGTTCTTATGGTACGCTTAGAGATCGGACACTTGAACAACTTTTGAATTTGTTTCCAAAATTTCAACCGGAATATTTATAAATCCTAAACCAAAGATTATCGTTATTCTATTATAATATATCCATAAAGAGTATTCTTGGTTTATGTAGATACGTTTAAAGGTTTGACATTTGAACAACTTGTGAACTTGTCTCCAAAATTTCAACCAAAATCTTTATAAACCCTAAACATTGTATAAAGATTATTGTTCTTGGTCTAATAAATCCATAAAAAAGTATTATTGAGTTTTAAGTTTATCAACATAAAAAATTTTAAATTTTCGTTACGTTTCTATATCAATAGACTAACCGTAACTATCCTTTTTCCTCAAGTGCATACGTTTTTTGAACAATTGATAAAAAAAAAAGTCTAAGAGCTTGGTCGAGGGGTTTTGATAATGTTTTGATCTAATTTAAAATAAATTTTAAGTTTAAACTTATTTTTTAAAAATTATCAAAAACTTGATCAAATTAAATTATATTTTATTAAATAATAATTAAATATATTATTTTTATTCATTTAATTAAATTTTTAATAAATTTTAAAAAATAAATTCTTAGCTTAAATTGAACTTCAACATAGCCTTCGAGTTGGAGTGGCCTATGGTCGCATATAAAACATTTGTACAGAGTTAACGAATCGGATCCAGGGACAAGTTTCAGACATACACGTGGCGACCAGCTATTGGGAATGATGACGTAATACATATGACTCTACACGTTATTTTCACACGCCTCTCTTCCTCTTCGTAATCTGAAGAAATAGAAAGACACCGAAGAGAAAGAGATACGAATTTGTTTGGAACTTCAAATTTCTTTCTCCTTTTACTGAAGGAAAAGATAGCGTCTTTGAGGTACTCTTATTTGCTATCAACTTTCCGTGTTCTATTAATTTTTTTTATTGATTTACTTATGTATGAAGATTTTAATATGAAAATTGTTTAGGGCTTATTGCATTAAAATATCTTCGGATATTGTTAATGGGGTTTGTTGTTTGGTCGCTGAAAATAAAAGAAATTATGAACTTATTTATTTATTTTGATCTCTGATTCGATTCAATTTTCGTACGCTTCCTAGGCAGCCAAACGTTTCATGATTAAATTTCGGTTTCTAATTGATCTCCCTCTCTCTATATGTCTTTTCATTTGATACGTCTCTGTGTGATCCCATCGTTTTCCATGCTTTCAAATTTGGAAATTGTATTTGGTTACTTGAGAAATCAGGTTAGGGAAAATATTAGGAAAGACAAAAATTTAACTTATGTGTATTTTATAAGGTAAGCCAAGTAATTGCATTAGACTCTGGTGAGATTGTATTTTGTTTAATCAGCGGTAAAGAGAGTGGAAAATAATAATCATTCAACAGAAGCATAGTAAGCATAAAATTATTATTAGTAAAAGTTTTATAACGTCTTTTCCTGTATTTCTCAGCATCTATACATAGCATTAGCCTTACCCTAGTTGAAGAAGTAACGTTATAGATTAGTAGTTTGGCTTGTTTATAGATTTTGGTAATCTTTTATTGGTTGAACAATGTGCCTTGGTGTGAACAGGGCGCGGTAAGGAAAAATGATGCGGTTGCAGACATATGCGAGCCTTAGTTTGGTTGCAACTATAGCAGTTATATATCATGCATTTAACAGTAGAGGCCAGTTCTACCCAGCCATGGTCTATTTATCAACTTCTAAGATCAGCTTGGTGCTTCTTCTCAACATGGGTTTGGTCATTATGTGCACTCTGTGGCAATTAACCAAAAGCGTATTTCTTGGTTCCCTTAGAGAAGCAGAGGTGGACAGGTTGAATGAGCAGTCATGGAGGGAGGTCATGGAAATCCTCTTTGCAATCACTATTTTTAGACAGGACTTCTCAGTTACGTTTCTTGCTATGGTCACGGCTCTTTTGTTAATCAAGGCTTTGCATTGGTTAGCTCAGAAAAGAGTTGAGTACATTGAGACAACACCGACTGTTCCCACGTTGTCCCACATCCGGATTGTTTCCTTTATGGGTTTCCTCCTCCTCATAGATTGTCTCTTTTTGTACAGTTCCGTAAAGTATTTGATTCAAACACGACAGGCTTCAGTTTCTCTTTTCTTCTCATTTGAGTAAGTTATTTACGCTAATATCTTTGTTATTTTTATTTTTATTTCCGTTTGGGTTGAACATATGCTCCTCAATTTTGCAGTGATGGTATAAAAGAACTTGTCATATACGTGGCATTAAGGGTTTTCAAGTCATTCGCGACCGAAATGGTTTTGAAAGTTCTTGTATGTTTTTTTTATATATAAAAAATATATTAAAAAAGCACGGAGAACATTCAAATGAAAATATGGCTACTCTTGGTAATGATAAAACATCAAATATGGACATGAAAGGATTAATGATTGTAAAAAAATTCTATAATTTTAAGGTTTAATTGTAATTAATTCTTACTATTTGAGATGGACGTGACCACTGGTTGTAACTTCCTTTTTTGGGGGGGTAATATGCATGTGTTTTTTAGTTCTTTAGTTTTTACAATCAGTGTGACTGAATATTATACAGTTAAAAAAAACAAAATATAGCAGTTTTGTTATGGGGCAACAGCATTTAAAAAGTTAGTTCTGCTCTATGGTGGCCAGAGGTGTGTACTAGATATATGTTATTTGGTGTTTCTCGTTATAGTGATGCCTATAACTTTGCATCTCAGGTACATGATACTGGCAACAACAACAGTGACGACATTTGTAAAATATCTTTTCTATGTCAGTGACATGCTCATGGAAGGACAATGGGAAAACAAGGCTGTGTATACCTTCTACTTGGAGCTTATCCACGACTTGCTTCACTTGTCTATGTATCTCTGCTTTTTTCTTGTTATCTTCATGTAAGTTATCTTTTAAGCCTCAGCTTTCACACAATCCATGTTTAATGGGCACAACCTCTCATAGATTACATGTACAAACTCTTGTTGACCAAGATACTATTTGACAATGCTCAAAATAATGCAGTAGCTACTTACGCACACATTTACCTTTAAATTTATTAAAATTAGACCATTTCTTTTTATATTTTGATTTTTAAAAACCTGTTTTCACATGCGTAAAAGGCTATATTATGTTTACTGATGCACTTTTATTTGCTAAACTGTTAAATAGATGGAATACTATATTTACCTCCTCTTTTAGAAGCATACTTCATTCTGAAGATCAAATTGTTATTTTCATATCTTTAGGTTAGGTTTTGAATTTTAGGATGGCATTAGGCCTGTGGTGCTCTTTGATAGGTAGGGATGTTCCCTTTTTTTACTTATATTTTTACGTTTATTAGAGAATAGAGAAATGGGAAAACATAAATCCAACACAGAAGATCAAGAGACCAGGGCAAGAAACAAATTTAGGTTGAAGAAAGCCCAGAGACTAAAAATATGGAAACTAGCCCAAGCCTATCCCAGCTTTGTGGAGACAGTTATTCTCTTTGGGCAGATCAAAAGGTATGAGTAGCACAGCGCATATGGAAACCGGATCAAAATTTCCTTTGGCTCGACTTCATGAAGTTGTTTCCAATAAGATACCAACTATGCATAGTTTAAGATCCCATAGTGGAGATAGGCCGTCAAGTTGATCCCTTCTCTCTGCAGCACAAGCATTCCAATGAGTTAAGATTATTGCTGTCATTGAACCATGGATAAACTATATAAAAAAAAAAATTAACTGTTGAGATGCTAGTTTAATATAGATTTTCTCACCCATGATATAAATGACCTAGGAAAGTTAGAGTAGCACAGCACATAGGGATTCCAATAAGATACCAACTATGCATAGTTTAAGATCCCATAGTGGAGATAGGCCGTCAAGTTGATCCCTTCTCTCTGCAGCACAAGCATTCCAATGAGTTAAGATTATTGCTGTCATTGAACCATGGATAAACTATATAAAAAAAAATTAACTGTTGAGATGCTAGTTTAATATAGATTTTCTCACCCATGATATAAATGACCTAGGAAAGTTAGAGTAGCACAGCACATAGGGATTCCAATAAGATACCAACTATGCATAGTTTAAGATCCCATAGTGGAGATAGGCCGTCAAGTTGATCCCTTCTCTCTGCAGCACAAGCATTCCAATGAGTTAAGATTATTGCTGTCATTGAACCATGGATAAACTATATAAAAAAAAATTAACTGTTGAGATGCTAGTTTAATATAGATTTTCTCACCCATGATATAAATGACCTAGGAAAGTTAGAGTAGCACAGCACAGGGAAACCGGATCAAAATTTCCTTTGGCTCGAATTCATGAAGTTGTTTCCAATAAGATACCAACTATGCATAGTTTAAGACCCCATAGTGGAGATAGGCGGTCAAGTTGATCCCTTCTCTCTGCGGCACAAGCATTCCAGTGAGTTAAGATTATTGCTGTCATTGAACCATGGATAAACTATAAAAAAAAAAAAATTAACTGTTGAGATGCTAGTTTAATATAGATTTTCTCACCCATGATATAATGACCTAGGAAAGTTCTTTACTAATTGATTCAACATTTTGGTTGATGAGGTTCTAGTTAGAAGATAGCTACCTTTGAGGCAAGAGCTTCAACTGTCGAAGCAGAAAGAGCCCAAGATTGATTTTGAATGAAAAGCTTTGTCACTGCCACCTTTCAACCTTTTAGGTGGGTAAGCAACTAAGGAAAGGACGAATTGTTGCTATGTGCAGTAGTTATGTGAGTAGAATTGTGAGAACCTTGGTGTTGGGAGTGTGGACTGTTGGCTAAAGCATAATTAGCTTGCAATTACTAAGCGTTTGATATCACTGCTGAGGGTATGGGTCTTTTTCTATCAAACACTTGCTCATTACGTAACTTTCATAGTGACCAGAGAAGATAGACCAGTGGTGCAGAAGATGATTTCCCCATAGGATTTAGCTTGCAATAGTCATCTATTAACTCCAGAAATGTTCTTGCTTCTGTCTCCATATAACAAACTTCACCTCATTGCAAATCTCTCTTGTCGTACAAGGATATAATAAGTTGAGAATATCCTCTAAAATCTAGGTTCTCCATTGTTTTCAGGGATACAAAATCAATGTATTAAGCTTTATTCTCCTCCTGTTACCACATGTTATGCATCAAGGGTGATGTGGTGTGTGAGGATGTGATAGTAAACTTTGAATTTTCTTGCTTCTGTCTCCATATAACAAACTACACCTCATTGCAAATCTCTCTTGTCGTACAAGGATATAATAAGTTGAGAATATCCTCTAAAATCTAGGTTCTCCATTGTTTTCAGGGATACAAAATCAATGTATTAAGCTTTATTCTCCTCCTGTTACCACATGTTATGCATCAAGGGTGATGTGGTGTGTGAGGATGTGATAGTAAACTTTGAATTTTATGTTGAACCAGTACTTAGTAGTTAGTACCTTCTTGCTTAAATTGAGAATGATAGTCACCCTGCTCTAATATGAGTGAGGACTGTAAGGAAACATAAGAGATTTTATGTGTACTCAAAGAATCAGAACTGGTGCTTAGATTTGGCACGTTGATGCACTCATAGAAGTTGAATTGTGTTGATAGAAAAGGTTGTTTAGGTAGCTGTCTCATTGTGTTTGTCCTGATTTTGAGAGTTTTTCTATCTTGGCTATTATGGACGAATTGATGCTTTTGTACTGTGAATACGAATGCATCAAATATTACTATGCTATTGTTTGTCCTTTCACAAATGTAGATGCTTGTGTTATATTGTTTCTTTGTAGATTTTGTTGATAGGCCTAGGGTCACTTAATCTAAAAATGTCACTTAGTGGCATGTTTATATTTTCACTTTCATCCCTTTTTTTTTCCTGAATTCCAATTGCTTTCTGCAGGAACTATGGTGTTCCTTTGCATTTAATACGGGAGCTCTATGAAACATTTAGAAACTTTAAAATTCGTGTTGCTGATTACATTCGTTATCGGAAAATCACTTCAAATATGAATGATCGATTTCCAGATGCAACACCTGAAGAGCTTAATGCGTGAGTCTTAAATCTTGTTGGACCATACATGTCTCGTAAACTTATAGAAACATCAATCTGCATCTTATCTTAATTGCTTCTGTTGGATATGCAGAAGTGATGCAACATGTATTATATGCCGTGAAGAGATGACCACAGCCAAGAAATTAATTTGTGGACATCTTTTCCATGTGCATTGCCTCCGGTCATGGTTAGAGAGACAACATACATGTCCTACATGCAGAGCGCTGGTTGTACCATCTGAAAATGGGACATCAGCTGGTGTGCAACCTGGATCACGACGAGAAGCTCATCAGCAGGGTAAATCCTTTTTTATGTCTGTCTATGCATACATGTATGTTCAAAATGTGGTCGATATAATTTAGTTTCTATGCATGTTGGTTACATTTGTCTTTGAGATTCCAGTTATTGTAGTGAGCAGTACTTCTTGAGTATGACTTCAAGTGATTTTGCAATGATTTGTTGAAGGTTTCTTTACAATTTGGAAAACACAGATTAACCATTTAAAATGGGAACAGGGACAGGCGCCACAAATACAGATGCTGAGGGTTCTTCTGGTGGTGTTGCCAACAATAATTTGAGTCGGCACAAGGCCAGGCTCCAAGCTGCTGCTGCAGCAGCCTCAGTATATGAGAAATCCTATGTTTATCCTTCGGCAAATACACTAGTATGGTAAGTATTTTTGTGAAAGTAATGTCTGCATGTCTGCTGATTGCATGTGCGTTTTGTCTGTGTGTCCCACAGAGCTTACTTAGGCCACTTGTCATTATTTGGCAAACCCCCAAAAATCATTCTTATTTGTTTATTATTATCTTTTGTGTTTTTGGGTTAGCAGAAGAGATGTTGTATAACCTAAAAATTTTCAGTTGTAAGTTGACTTCAAATTGTGTCAAAAGCTTTTAGAGATAATCTATTGATATTCAGGTTCCTCTACATTTTTAAAGGTTTTAGGTTCAGCTCCTCTCATTTCCAACTGCCATCCTGTTTTGTTTTGTTTTGTTTTAACTTATATTATGCCGTGCAGTCATAGTTGTCAAATCAAGAATCGAATCGAATCGAATTGTAAGATTCAGTATTAATTCTTAAAATCAATTTAAATTGACATGTATACATGTAAAACAAACAATATTTATTAAAAGTGAAATATTTTAACATATATTGACTGATCATATGACCAATTAGAAAAACGCTTGTCTACCATTACCTACTCTAATTAAAATATTATGGTCACATAATAGTAATTTGTTAACAACTAATATAGCATAGGATAATAAATTAATAAATAATATAATAAAGTAAGAAAATAAAATAATAGTATTACTATACTTAATACTATTACGGATTGAAATCAAAGATATGAATGCTAGATGAGCTTGTTTGCTTTATCACAAAAAGTCTTAGAATCCTAAATTTTTAGGTGAACTTATGAAAGAGAAAAACTAATTTACTATGTTTATTTTAACTCTAAACATCTTGTTTTAAACATTTTTTATATAATTTTTTTACAAAAATTGTAAGTTTTATTGAATTGTACGAATCGAAGCGAAACAAATCGTAGATTCGACACTGATTTAGGATTAACTTAGATTCGGCATACCGATTCGAATCGTTTATGTCCTGAATTGAATCGAATCAAATCGTATGAATCGAATCGTGAATTGTAAGATTATGATAACTATGCGTGTAGCATCTTACTTTTCTAGATGCCATATCGGGGTCATTTTACTATGTGTTTTGGCCTTGTGGCAAGGCATTGGTTTGCTTGTCCAACTGTCATTCCACTCCAGATCAGATAATATTGCATAGGATGCGACAAAGCAAGAAATTAAAAGAATGTTTCTCTTATATGAAGGTGTCCTGGTTATGCCTTACATCCTCAGGAGCGTAGACTTGACTCCTCCAATGTGGAGGCTGGTGGACAACAAGCTTCCACTTGGCCACAGCAGTTTGCAATTCCTGGTGGACCCACAAACTTGTACTTTCCACAATTACCACACTATGTTTTTGTGCCTTCTGTTGTCCCTGGTGCCAGTGTGACTTCTGGGGAGGGATTGGGCATTAATTCAAATATTCAAGGCTCGGAGTTGGAAGCTCAGAAAAAGTTTCTTCAACACCAGATTAAGGTACCATTTGCGCACTTTTTTTTTTTTATTACTGCCATCTATTTTGATTTTATGTATGTTGAAATTTGTATATGATGGTATAATTTTGTAATCTGGCACTCGTTAACATTGCTTTCATACTAAAGGCTTTTCTCATCTATATATGGTACCGACCTATTTTGATAGATTTATGACTAAGCTTAAAAAACCTCTTATTAATGTATAGAGATCATGGCATTCTTTACTGGACTACCCGTCTTCACGGGTACAATGCTGACAGTGATACACAATCAGATGATATCTTCACTTGTTTGATAAAATTCCTTCTAAATATCTGCATTTCTATGTACCTTTATGTTTCTTTGTCCCAGGGGCTGCTATGGTTACTGTTGCATGTGATTCATATATCAACTCATGCTTGAGTGTATGCATGAGATTGTGAGCTAGTGCAAAAAGTTTTGTCAACTATGGTTGATTTTGTCTTTAAGATGCTGTCTCTAACACTATTGTCTCATTTAATGAACTTTTAACAGCGTGTTTGATTCGCGCACACAAGTGAGAATAAATGGGATTGACAAAAGAGGCTGAATTGGGCTAATATTGTCGCCTTTTATCCTTTGAAATTAATCCCACCAAGGGGTGGCATAGAATTTGTCCAACCTAGCCTGATTAGCATCATTTGTTTCTGGACAACATTACCCTTGATCAAAATCAATACCCATTCCATCCTTTGTATAAGTTCTAAGCGAATAGACAATTCCCCTCCCCCTTTCCGTTTCTGTATCTTCTCCTCTTTGTTTTCTCTCTCCCCTCTCGCAGCCACTGGCTGCTCAACCTGGTGCGTCAGCATTGCCAGCTACACAGCCACCTGCTCTCTCTCTCTCTCTCTCCTTGCAGCCGTTGCATCAACATCGGCAGCTTCACTGGATTTTGTCTTTTGCCCATTTATATATAAAGGATTTTTTTTTCATTTATTGATGTATGCAACCTAATTCCAACTTGTAATTTGTGAACCAAAAATTTAAATTGGCGGGACAGTTTAAGCCAACCTGTGAACCAAACCATGGAGAGCAACATTCTCACGACAGTCGTTATCCTAAACTAATCATACTTAATCCTAATCCAATACCTCCTAATTTGAAACGGGCAGTTAGTGCTAGCAGTTGAAAATTTTGCTATCCCTCCCTCCTTCATTGCTCTCCCAAGTTGGAGATCAAGCATGCAATACAGCAATTGACTAGTGACACTTGTGTCTAAATTTTTCCAGTGCCTAGTATTTAGTTCAGCTAGCGCTAGGTAATTGGATGCAAAATTACCTGGATGAGTGACTGGTGAACTAAATTAGCCTTTTGTCATTTCTTGGATATTGTGACTGCAACATTAAGAAAAGAGAAAAGGAAGACAAAAAAAAGTGTTACTTATTACAAAACATGTGCAACTGCATGGAATTTTCCATGGTACCACCCTTGTATTCTGTTCATTTGTTTGGCTCAAGTAAAAGGGCTTGTAGCTTAGTAAAAATAAATCTATAGATAAAACATAATAAAAAAAAGAAGATGAGGGCTTCTATTACAGATGGCTACCTTTTCTGATCAAGGTGAGATTTGAGTGCATGACATGCATTTTCATTAGAACTGACTTTAATGTGTTTTAGCATTTATATATTGAGACTGTTTGTCCAGTATTTGGTGGAGTATCTTTTTTCTCTCTTTTCTTTTTCCTATGTTTTCATTTAATCTTCTGAATAGGTACTGGAAAACCAGCTAATACTCTTGCAGAAGCCCAAAGCTGAGGAAAGCACGGACAGCATGGACATGGGTCGCACAGCATCATCAGATAGCAAAGGAAAAGCTGTTATGTCTTCGTCTTCTTCGGTTTCTGACTGCGGCTGTCATGGGAAGACTGAAGAGTGATAACTGAGGGTATGACGCGTAGTTCTTGCACAGATGTAGTTGCATTACAAGTAGGCTGAGGAGAGTGCATATAGAGGGAAGACAAAAATTAGAGAGAGATTAAGACATTACCATCCTGAAAGCTGAATTGTCTGAGCAAATATCATACAAAGTGAGCTTTACTTTCTTGTTTTGGTTTCCTTCTTCTAGCGACAGTGCCCATTCACATTACCACCTATTGTTGAATTGTCTTTCATCTTTTAAGTGTATATTGTGCATGCTTAGTGCTAACAAATACAAATATTTTGTTCCTAGTAGGTAGAGCGCTCTTTATTTTGCCCGTCTTCCACTCCCTTCCCCCTCCAGCTTTGAGGATAATGATTTTCTGGCATCATGTTGTATGCTTAGAAGATGTTGCCTACCAACAGAACAATCTATTTATAGAATTTTAGGGCATATTTGCGAAATAGTTTTCTGATATTTTCTGAAGAAAACATGTTTGGATAACTGCAACTCGAAAACTGTTTCCAAAACAGAAAACAGTGAAATGTTGTTTGGATTTGGATGATCTTATTTTGAAAATTGATTTGATACATCTTGTAATTATTTTCAACTTTGAGTTTAAATTTAAAATCTATATTAATTTTATTTTTCATATTTATTAAACACTTAAAAATAATTAATATTATTTTATTTTTAAAATTTTAATATTTTTTATATATCATGGAGAAAGAATGAAACAGAGAATTAAACACTGATTTTAAAGCTATTTTTCGAAAATTATATAAGAAAACACCAACTTGAAACTTTCAAAAAACTGATTTTGAAAACTGTTTTTGAAAATGATTTTTGAAAACTAGTTTCTAAACATGTTTCGAGTTTTTGAAAAGTGTTTTCAGTTTTCAAGAATTAAAACACATTTCAAAAACTCGAAACGAACATGTCCTTATCTGTTGAACATTTATGTGTTGTACCGGTATTGTCTCATTTTGTTGTGACCTAAGAACAATTTTTCGTAATTTTTCATCAACTCAGAAATGTGCCTGTAAAGTGACCATAAAAGATAAACGTCTTTGATATATGGTGTTTTAATAATTAAGGGGATTCGGTGTGGTTATTGATCAAGTTATGTCTAAGTCAAAAGTGTAATTCGATCTTATGGTTAATCGAGATACACCTATGTTGGTTACTACTACCTCTGGATTTATATCTGCTTAGTCATTCTGTTTTCAGTGTCAAGCATCATCTTTGATTTTACATTGTGTTAAGTACGTTTTTTTGTTTATTTGTATTGATTACACAACACGAAGAAACCCGTTCTTTATCTTCTTAGTTATGGTATAAGCGAGTTTCGATCCCATTTTAATAACTAAATTTGCTGGCACTCACAACACTGATCATTATCAAGTACTAGTAAAATATGCCACCCAAAAATGTGTTTCATCAGGGACAACTCTTTTTCAACAATCACCTAAACGAACAAAATAAGAGTAGACATTAGCATTGGATTCCATGGAATGTGCGACCTCCTGGGAAGTCAACTTGCATCCCTGAGAAGTTTTCCCAAACACCAGGAGTGCGCTTCAAGTACTAACTTACTACACCGTCGTCCGTCTCTTTTCCCTTTAAAACCCTTAGCGGCCAAAAATCAAACTTGAACTCTCAAGTCTCAAGTCTTCCGATCAATAACATTTAAAACTTACACAGCATCGTAATCAATTTCATTAACTATGCAAATTACAATGATTCACTTAAAATTGCGGCATCATATGTCATTCCCACAAAATCGGATCCACGTTATTACTGCTCTTAAAGTTTGATTAAATATTTTATAAATTAAAGAAAAACCAAGTTACAGTTTAAAGTAACTTTAATATGAACCCAAATTTCACATTTGTAGTTTCTATTTGATTTAAAACTTTAGATGAATGATAATATTATTAATTTTAACAAAAGAAATACATTAAAGGAAGAAAAAAAATATCAAGTTCCCGTTTAAACCATGGACTCACCTATCGTAAATGGGTTGGATATGAGTCTTGATTTTACTATCCAGATAGAATTTGGCATTTTTATCTGTGCCCATTTAACAAGCTGATCTAAACCATATTCAACCCCTAAGAAAAAAGGCCAAATTTACAATTTGGCATTTTCTTATTTGTATTATTTAAAATCCAAGAAACTAATCCTGCCTTCTTGACAGTAATTACCTCCGGATCCTCCATATAAGAGATCCGAGTTCTCGTTTCCGTCAATGTATCAAAAATATAAAAACAAAAAGAAACATGCAATAATTATAAAGGGGAGAAGTGTAGATCAGCAATGAGAGGACAAGATTAATCTACGTTATTAAAAAGTTGATTTTACACAGGTAGCCAGCATTCATCTCCAACCACAGTAGGATTGCAGCATCATATAAATGTAACTAAAACCATAATCTGTACTGCTACTTTTAGCTTAAAGTATGAAACTTTTGAATGAGATTCATCTGTGGTAACTTTTAAAAAAATAAAAGAACAATGAAAAAACTAGTATTCATATCAAATAAACTTGTCTGTCATATAAAACTCCTCCATGGCATAAACCTTCCTCTAGTGTTAGCGAAATTCCAAAGCAAGAAAGCTCCATTTTAGTCAGGAAGCTTAAGCTTCTCATGATTCTTCCAGCTGAAATAGAAGTTAGACAAGTTTGTTAATTATGCATATGCAGCATTTGTAAGCCAATTCAATTGCTTGTTACTTTTCCATGTGAAATGAATTTAAGAGTTCTCATAGACCAAACTAAGCCTAGAAAAACATGAAAAACAAGTAAAGCATGAAACACACCTCTTAATGTAGTAGTAGAAAAAGTCGACATATAAAGCAGTTTGTGCCAGGCCTGAAAGCCAAGCTGTTTTTGATATATGACAAGAAAAAACCTTGTTAATGATGTTACGTACACTAGAATACACAATGTAATCAAGAGGAAGAGTAACTTACGTATCCAGCGGACCTTGTTATTCTCTTCCGTGAAGAAACGATAAATCCAATTGAAGAGATATAAAGCTCGGTAAGCACTACAAGAGAAATTTTAAACAACAAAATATTACCACATATATTATCAAATGGACACATACCATACAAATAAAAAATAATATCTACGTTCAACCGTAGCTTTTATTTCATTTAACGACTCCTTACAACACCCACATCCTTAACAGCCTGGTGGACCTCAGAAAATAATTCTTACCCAAAGAACTTCCTCTGTCAAAGTCATCTACCAAACCGGGTTGATTGAAGCACAAAACAAACTGCCAATGGCTTATAATTTGCAAAAACTACATGTTTGTATGTCTGTGTTAAAGCTAGAGAGATGCATAGTCATACAATGTGAGTAGTTTCCAGGAAAAAATTGTGCACATACCTAAGGGAAACAGCATTGTCAATACAACAAAAAACAGTAATTCAACTTGGATAAGGAAATTTAGCATACCCAAGAAGAAAAACATAGTTTCCAGTTAAGTTGTCAATGTTGCTAGACCTTTGCAGTAAGACCAATTGTGGCAAGATTGCCACTGCTTCAAGATAAATCGAGAATGCCCAGAGAACCTAAATACAAAAGGTCAAGTTGACATCAGATATCAACTTTGACTTGTAAGCAAAGTGTTATATATAATCTGATTGGTTCTTACAGTCAAGCAATTGAACAATTTCAAATAAATTATCTGTAATTGATGAGGACATGAAAGATACGTCAGTGCTGAATGAGTTTTTCTATAGATTGAAAAACTAGGAAAACAAGATGACCATAGACTACAAAAGATATCTCTTCACATTACTGCCAATTAAACTGACTACCACATTTCTTAAAAATAATAAAGATAATAAGTCACAAGAAGGAAATTCTAATATTAAACCTGAGTCCTATAAAGATCTTATGGAAAAAAATTATCAATAAATAAATCAAAGAAAGGAACTTCTACTATTAAACCAGATCCTTATAAAGATTTTTTTGGATGGATAGATCCTTATAAAGATTTTAAGAAAAATATCTTCCCTCCTTGGATGGGTTACACCAGGAGGTTCATGACAGACAAAAGATCAGAACATTTCATGTTCACAAAAGTTCTTTTTGCATGTAGTTCTCCACTCATTTTCATCTCCTCTGTAAAATGTCTTCTTTTATTCAATAGGCTTGCGTGGACAGTGAGTACGCAGCCAAACAAATGCCAGGGGCTTCCAGCAGTGATAGCTGAGTTAACCATATGGGCCGCCCAAATCTGGATCTGACATTTAAATCGAAATCAACCCTGGATCCCGGCTATCCGGAAAACGCAGACTGAAGCGGAGGATCACAAAATGCAACACAACAAAGGGTAAAACCAAGAACTTTTTTGAAGGAAGAAGCGAATAATAAAGGCTCTCATATAGGCACCAATCCTAAACATAATAGGAAACCCCAAAACCCTAATAATATAAATACTAATAAAATCTATAATTTCCTAAACTAAAGTCCTATTATATTACTATTTGCTCCTAATAAAAATATACTGATAAAATCTATAATTTCTTTAGGACCATTAATAATTTGATTGACATGATACGACATGTTGTTTGTGCTTTTAGAACAGTTGGCCCACAAGTAAATACTTTTTGGTTTTAAACAAAAAGAATGGAAACCATTTTAAGGGTATTTTTGGAAAAGTGGTAATTTATATAGTCCATTTTTAGAAAATGGACAATAGTTTTGGGACATCCGTTTTAGGAAAGATGAGAAAACTCTTTGGGACGGAGGGAGTACGTATTTTCTTTTCCATTCTGAATCATGATCTCCCACTAACAAAAAACTCAACCTCGAGTTTTGATGTCAGAATTTTCGAGTCAAGAGTAAGCATAGTAAAAACTTGAAGTGTGTTGAACTTGACGTCATGAGAAACAAGAATGATCTCACAAAGTCTTTCTTCTCAAATTGAAAATATGGAGGCATGACAAAATCAATAGAAGGTATAGCACACAGAACTATAAAGTTCACATCTTTAACTAGACATGCTCAATAGGTTCACTATGATGTTGCTCTCTTGAAGCTTCCCAATCACCCTTTAAAGTTTCACAAACAATAGTTTTTTGAGTTACTTTCTTCATTCTTTGATACCTCAAAAGTAAAGGACATTGACTCAATAAATTGTTCCCCAAAGGCGTGTCTTGATTCTTTTTGTAGAGGAGATACATGATTTAAAGCAACTTTTATGAATTGTTCGGATTTTTGCATTTAAATCTCAGCTTTCTGGATTTGCAGCTTAGCTTTTGTTCTTGAAGCTTAATTTTAACTTTTTTATTGGTAAAACACACACACCACTTGAACCTGGGACCTTTAGGACCTAAGGCCTCAACCTTAACCATTGAGCTAAGGCCTCCTTGGCTTGAAGCTTAATTTTAATGTCTTTCACCTCTTTCAACACATTTACGCATAAAGTCTCAAGTCCAACAATCCTTTTGACGATATTTGTATCAGATTCAGCATCATGTACACCAGTTTGAGAAGAAGTATCACATGTAGAGGCTACATCTGTGTTGGTACTGGCTGAGTAACATTGGATATCCAATTGGCAGCATCCATCATAAATATGACCACCTTGAGGGGATGATTGAGCAAAGCACATTGATGGAACCGAAAATTGCACAAGAGCTTGAAAACCAGTAGATTTATGAAATATCATGACCTTCTCAAGAAATCCATATGGACTAAAAAACTGGCGCAACACATCTTCTATGATTGGGTATTAATACATGATAGATTCCCACCTATAGAACTCAATTTGACTCAACATGATACCATTCTTCACATAAGCAACAACCAAAATTTTATTCACCTCTTCAAATATATTGCCCACTCAGTGCCACAATTGATGTGCCCACGTGTGTCACCATAATGGTGGAGAGCCGACAACGTATCTTCCCTCTCCAAAATGCATTCACATATGAATACACAAGCAACACGACCAAAACGTTGTTTGGGACAAGGAGGCACCACCAAGCAATGTTTACACAAGGCCCGTCTAGTAAGCGCCACGACACCCAAGTAGCTCAACACCATGAGCACCTAATATATATATAAGAGAAAAAACCTGGATTTTGGCTGAAAATGGCTCAAAAACAATCTGGTAAACTTTTCTGGAAAAGTCGACAGCTGGTCAATGCTGTCAGAAGACCGTTTATTGGCACTGTATCGTGACATTGTAGCGCAATAGTATTCATGACACTGTCCACAGCACTGTAGCATTACTCTGTTGCATTTTTTTTTTTTTTTTTTTGAGATAGAGAGCTCGATATTGGAGAAAGATAGTGGATCTTCTGGTTTTGATACCAATTGATGTAGAATTAGTAATTAAGAGAGAAGAAATAGATTGAAAGAGATAGAAACAGAGCAGAAATAAAGAGATAAAGGCAGAAGAACTGTAGAGATGGACGAGCATAGCAATAAAATTGAAGAAGAAATTAGAGGCACATGGGGCAACAGTGAAGAACTAGGGCAAGAGAAGAGAAGAACAAGAGAGATGACCAAACATAACTATATATTCAATAATTCCAACATACTAAAGGTACTTATATATTGGGGCCAAGCCATGTATTAAAATGCGTGGTCTGACGAACCCCCAAAGTTAAAAAAAAACTATATAAAGAGTATAGATTGGATCATCCCCATCATCCCATACAGTTCAGGAGCCCAAATTTTTTTAATAGTTGTTTCTGATAGATACTTCTTCTTTTGATATCTACATGAACAAGGAATCTAAGCTAACCTCTGTATTAGGACTCCAAAAAATGACTCTAAACTCGTACTGCTAACATTTGTCACTAAATAAATAAATAAAAAATATCATTTGAGATAACATAAACTCATAGAAGCATTAAACTTTAATTTTGTATTACATGAATCATAGTCACATATAATTGAACCCAAACTGGTTCGCTAAAGCACAATGGATTACAGTAGTATAATACCTTTCCTGTCATCAGACTAGATTCGCCTTTCAACAATTATTTGTAGCACTTGACAATAAAAGATTTTTGATATTTTGATATAGTTTCTGTAGGTAATTTTCTTTAGCAAATAAAACAATGTAATTCTCTTTAGCAAATAGAAAAATGAGAAAAGTAATAAGTAGAAGACCGAAACATGTCATACCTCAATCACTTTAAAATCAGGGTGAATCAAAAGGGCCAGCACAAAGCATGGGGCAATCAGAAAGTAATGTCTAAAAGTATCTTGATCCTTGACATATGTTTGCTTCACAACTTTATGGTATCGCATGTACCAGACGATAGCAATCGAAGTTCCAAGAAAGACTAGCTTCATTACAGTGTTGTAGAAAGAGATGTACCTTACAAACAAATCTAGGTACCTAGTGAAAAACACCACCACGTACAGTTCTTGAGTCTTGAGGGAAATTCCTGATGCAAACGAACATGATATTTTCTTTTTTATCAGTACAAACAAACATAATATTAGGCTTAAGAGAGAGAGCTTATTCGCAGATATTATAGATCAGACATTATTAAAATTTTCTGTTCTACAGAAAGAAAGCCTTATGTTCTCGTTAAGGTTTCGAGAAACCAAGAAGCTATCTGGAAATTTATTTTGAACTAATTTCCCCAGAATTCATGCAAATATGCAAGAACATAAATTGCAAGTTCTATCTGAATCCGATTTGCATTTTCGATAGAGACATTTTAATAAGACTGCTGCAACCTATCATCATAATACAAAACATGAGAATCCACTACTATGAATTCAATCAACGTAAAAATCATTTTCGGCTAGAAACAGAAAAAAAATCCACTTCTGGAGAATTACTTGACAATACAATCTAAAAGTTCAAAACTTCACTCCTCTGCGGAGTTTGTCTCTGGAAATTAAATCAAAAGGAACACTACTTTTTCTTTAGTAGAACTTACAAGAACATCACTGTTTTAAAATATACAGGACAGCATCGTCTAATGATAATGAAACAATATTTGGAACAATGAGATTTTAACCAGAGTTCAAGAAACAAATTTCCCAAGAAAAAAAACTTTCATTTAGCAGTACATTGTTCAAAAAAGAAAACTAGCAAAAATGGAACATAAAATAAAACAAATAAGGAGCATAAAATGAGTATCAAGTGATTTTGGGAAATGAAATTTTATTCAGAGTTCCATAAATTCAATCTACAAACTATAAAGCACAAATTTGTAATGTCGGAGGTTTAAATTGAGCTTTTTAAATATAAATCTTTGGAATAACGAACCTTTTCATTTACATTCTCAAAGAATATGTTCATTTTCAAAAAGTAGTTTAAGAACTCAACAAACTTGGGGAAAGAAGTTCCCTACCATGTTGCAGAAATTCAAATTTTCCAGACCTAACAGCTCCTTTCACTCTACTATGAAGTTCTATCTAGAAAATATTAGAACTAAAGGAGAATTACATAAGAAAGGTGAGTTAAGATGAGCAAAATTCGATAAAGCTAGACAACAGACTTTGATAGAATTTGGGAAAAAAAAAACTTTATAATCAGAGTCAGAAACATCACATTATTCATCCTTCAATGAAGCACCAGACCTTGAAATAACTAGCAAATATCCAGGGTGAAACAACTATTTAGGAATTTTTCAGATGTGGAGCTTAAATAATACTAATCCCATGCAAGAACAAACAACCAATGAGAACAAGACGAAGTGGAGCAACATGAGAATTCAATGGTGCGTTTAGTTGTGGAAAATGTTTTCCGTTTTCTATCTCCATTTTCCTTAACACCTTCCCCAACATTTTACACATTCTTAACATAATTTAGAAAGAACACTTCTATTCCCAACTTTTCCAATATTATGCTGGAAATAGAAGTGTTGTTTTCCAAATTATGTTAAGAATATGCAAATTTTTTAGGAAAATGTTAAGGAAAATGGAGATAGAAAATGGAAAACATTTTCCACAACTAAACGAACCACAAAGATTCTGTAGAAAAGCATTGTTAAGCAAGGCTCGAGGGTAGAATTCTTCAAAACCTTCTTTTTCTGATGAATAAAACTATTGAATGTTTCATCTTTCATGAAATACTGACTGTGTCCCAATATTTTTTATGTTTATATATGGAAATTAGCTGTTCAATTGAGATAAATAATACAAATACTCCAGAAAACATTTTCTCTTTCTTTATTTCTTTTATCCTTTTCAGTCCTCTTGGTTCTAAAAACTGACAACCTGTTAATTCCACCCTGAAGAACGAACTCTACAAGAACTATGAAAATTCCAGCAAAAAGAAACATACAACGTATTTGAGATGTTTTGAGAGACAGGATTCTAATTGAGCCCAGAACTACAAAATCAGCACAACTAATGGTCATTCTGAACATTTTTTTAAATAACCAGTTGTTCAGAAACTGAAATGAAAAAATAATTGATTTTTGTCAAGGTTTTGATGTATCGTCAATTCAACAATAAGTCCTAAAAAGAGACAATAAATTAACACCAACCAGCAGAATGATTATGTTAAAACGAATGATCATTCCTAAAAAATGATGTTTTAATCAAAGCAACAACATACTTTTCAATCAGTCACTCATAAACGCCAAAATAGCACCAAAATAAAACAAACAGAAGAAATCAAAGAAGACATTCAACAATTTGGATCAAATGGGATTATAATCCAAGTCCCGAAACTATCAATCTTCCTTCTTGACACCCTTCCACTTTATACAAGCATTAAACTATAGCAAATTCAATAAGAGATAATGGTCAGACAGACAAATAGAAATGGGTACTTGAAAGGTCTTTTGAAAATGGGCCCTCTGGACAAAGTTTGTCGCAGAATAGCCAACTTAGTTAATTCTTCAATCAATGCACTAACTATTGCAAAACTAGAAGTATAGTGAAATTGGGTTAATTCATTTTTGAGACTCCAAAAATCCAAAATTTTCAAATGAGCAAACCACATTCAACATTGCTATCAACAACTAATTATCAAACAAACAACAAACGGGATAAATGAAAATGGGTATTTAAAAATATTGAAAAGGATCAACCACGTTACATTCAGAAGTCAGAACACAAGCTGCAAAAAATAAAGCAAGGAATGGCCAAAAAGAAAAAGCAAAATGTACAAAGCGGGTAGGAATATACCAGCACAAGATTTCATGGTACGGATCTTGAGGAGGAGGACCACTATGCTGAGGAGGTGGGTCATGTCACCCGCTAGTCTGAACAAGTTCATGATTGCTTTCTCAAACTCTTGCTTTCGTTTTTTAGTTTATGGGTCTTCTTCTTCTTTTCTAATTTTGTTTGCCTGGTTTTCAGTTTTCAGTTTTGAAGACCAATCCCAGTAGTTTTTTACCTTGCGTAGAGGTTTTAAGGTTGACTAAAATTTGACGCACGCGCCTTCATAGCGCGTGGCCGTTGACTGATGACTTGTAAAGTCGTCCGGAAAAATAAATTCTATATTTTGAAAAAAAAAAACGTTGTTACTCCGATGTTTTAAAGAAAAAAATAATTTATATTTTTTTGTGATAAATTAAAAACAAACATTTGATAATAAATTTGTTTTTATTATTAACATTTTTTACCATAAAATATAAAAATAAGAGAAATTCTTTAAAAATTGAGGTGCGCTCCTCTGATTTCAAAAGTCAGACAAGTACAACCTAACAGCTAAGACTGTTTCGTAGAATCGTTATTACCTACCCGTTTATGCAACCTAACTGCTAAGAGACTGTTTGGTAGACCAAAATTCACAATTCCATTTCAATCTAGTTTTAATCTTATACATAAAAATTTAGCAATTTAAAAAAAGGCCCAACTCCTTAAATTTGAGTAACAGTTATTCATCTTCTCCTTTGGAAATAGGCATTTCTAAATTCATCTCAAGGTTAGGAATAATATGTTCCTCCATAGATCCAATCACACAATAATTTCTAACAAATACGCCAATATTCGATTCAATAACCGTATAAATCATGAGAAATTATAATTATAACTAAAATTTTAGTTTGCGATAACTTATAACCATAACCCAAAGGATTTGGTTTTCATATATCATTTGAGAAGAAAAAAAATGTAATCTCAACTTTTCATATATCATGTGGAATCCACAAATACATAAATGGTTAAAATTGTGTTATTTTCTTAAATGATTGAAGAAGTGAAGGATATAAGCTAAACCCTAACCGAAACTATTTTTTTAGTAAATGAAATGTTGGTTATCAAAATTTTAAAGCTAAACATCAGTTAACCCAAAAAAAAATCAAAATCTTGTCTAGTCGAAATGGTTATAATAATCAAAATGTAATACAACTTAAAAAATCCATAATCTAATTTAATCCACATTCAAAAATAAATATTAACACTTTCTAACACCATTCAATCCACGTTGAAAAACTCACATATAAATTTTAAGTTATAAACTTCTAAAATTAAAAACACCTCTGTTGTTTGGTGCAAATTACAATTGCACCACTCTATATGCCTTCAATATTACTTATAGTTCAGTGATTATGTACTTAAATTCTTTAGATTCAGTCCAAACGTATTTTACCTGGTCTTTCTTTAGCTTATTGAGCCCTTTCTTCTATCAATGGTGAGCTTGTGTTTTTAGTGTCTTCAATGGAACTTTCAAAGGTGGCAGCATCCTTTGTGACTATGGTTATTTTCAAGTTTTCTGTTGGGAGACCGTTTTTGAAAAAAGATTAAGACTTCACTTCAGCCTATTCTTGTCTCTTCAGTCAAGACATCTCTTGCAGTTTGGGCTTCGCCTTGAGTCAATCTTGACAATATTTCTCAAGTACCCTCTTTGAATAAGACTTTTGATCTCGTTTCTCAGATGACTACATTCATCTGTATCGTGGTTGTGATCTTTGTAGAAGCGGCAAAAATGGCTCATATCTCTCTTGTCAACAGAAGACTTGATTTTGAAAGGACATTTGATGATGTCTTGATTTGCAATCTCCATCAGGAGGTCCGTCCTCGAGGTATTGAGGGGAGTATAAGTTTCAATCCGTCAAGGAACTCATGATTTTTCATTCTTGCGACCATCGTTTCGGCCTTTTTTCCTCTGGTCAGTTCTAAGCTTGGGCTCTTCTTACATGTTAAGGCTTCCTCTTTTGCTTGCGAAAGGCTTGATCCTCTTCAGCAATGACAAATTCGTCAGCTTTGGCTAGTAGGGTTGGCATGGTGTGCAACAAGTTTTTCGACAAGTAGTGGCAGAATTCGAAGGCTTTGAGGCCATTAATAAAGGCTATGATTGCTGCTTTTTGGTCCAAATCCTGGAAATGTACCATTGTCAAGGTGAATCGAGAAATTTAGTAGCGATGGGTCTTCTTAACATGCTTAGTTATAATCAGTAGGCTTCTAGAAGTCTTCTTAGAACCATGGGTACTGAAGAAATGTGTCGCAAACTACTCACTGAGCTCGTCAAACAACCTTATAGAGATGGATGGCAGATGAGAAAACCATGTCCTCATTGTCTCACATAGAGTTATTAGAAAAGCTCGGTATACAGTCACCTTAGAGTGGCTATGGATAAACATTAGAGACTTGAAAGTCTCCAAGTGGTCTATAGGACATATCTTCCCTATGTAAGGTTCTATGTGGGGCATTTTGAAGTTGGGCAACATTTTCTTATCTATGAGATCTTTAAAAAAAGGTTATCCACAAGTATGATTTCATCGAGGATGTTACACTGGTTGGCTTTTATAGCGAGCCCAATACGTTAGTTCATATCTTTCAATTGTTTACTAACTTTAGACTTGTCTTATTCTTGCTACTTCTTAGATGGATGGGAATTCTATATGGACTCATCGTCTCAGACTGAGTGTCTCGGACTCCGTCGAGGATTTCACCGATTGGGTTCCCCTCTTTCAGTCGGATGTTCGCATCTTTTGTCTTGTGCAAGTTGGTAATACATCCTACTAGAACTTACTTCTTTTGGTTGAGTACTCAGGTCCTGGGGTGCATCTTCGGTTGTTCTTTGGGCCATGTTACTGGCTCAAACTACTGATTGGCGACAATGACTCTTGCTCGACTCAGGGGTTAGCTGGCCGAACCAAGATGGGATCTTATCGAAGTGGCGCTAAAGGGAGTTGTATTCGACTCGGCTGACCAGGGCAGTGAGGTCTTCCTCGGGAACTTCTCATTGGGTCCCATAATTCGACCATGATCCAGCTTGGTGATGGGCTAGGGTCTGCTAATTGTTCGCCTCAGGTTGAAGGCGGTTTTCCAAAGCACGATGAGGGTTCTGCCCATCTGTCAAAGGTGGTGGTGGAGGTAGTTCAGGTGGATTGATGGGGTTGACCTCAGAGGTCAGATGAGTAGTACTTCTCAATGTGGAGGGAGGTGGATTTTTCCTAAGTGGCATATTTTATTAGATGAAGATTATAAATTCCCACGGACAACACCAATTCTGTTGATATCGAAAATAGGTCGGATCCACTTGGATCAATTCAAGTCGTCATTGGAAGTCGGGTATGATCTGGTTCGGTTTGAGGTACCTAAAAAGGAAGTCAACCCATAATATTTTTCTTTGGGGACAGTGATAGACGCTTAAATATACATATTTAAGCCCCCTTATTTACACTTGTTAGATCCTTTATTACATTAATTTGGTATCTTTTACTCCATTTGTGTGTTTTACATGTTTTTATAGGGTCTTGAAGAAAAAGAAGCAGTTTTGGCACTTTAAGGAAGAAATCTAGAAGCCCTGGAGCACTTTCTGGACAAAGTGCGATCGAGCGCACATGAAGTGCGATCGAGCGCACATACGATCGTGCGCACACAGCTAGGATCGGGCGCAACTTGCAATCGAGCGCAAGGCCACATGCGATCGAGCGCAAAGATACGGGCGTGAACAGTAAACTGCAGAACCTTATTTTGGAAAATACAAGATTTTCGTTTTAGGAAAGTTTAGGACTCATGGGTCTATTAGGACTTCTCAAAGACCTATAAATACACTTGTAACTCACACACAAAAACAACCTTAGATAGAAAACACTTTTCTCTTTTGCTTTAGCTTGGAGAAGGAGACCGTGGAGCAGAATTGACGCCTCTTCTCTCGGGTTTCTTCTTTCCTTTTTATTTTATTATGTGTAATTAAATTCTTAGTAGGGCTTGGTTGAAGCCCTAATTATGTTTACTCAATAAATTTAGTATTGGCGCCTTTGCGATATTTATGTTGTGTTGCTTAAACTTGATTAATACCTGCTTTTATTTAAATTCCTCATATGTATATGTCTGATCAATATGTGCATGTGGTATGGACTTGTTAGTTAGATCAATTTGGATGACCGAGTCCTGGGTCTAACATTAGTAACAAGGGATATCTTATCCGGATACCCGGGTTAATCAACATGGGAAACCGGGAGTAGATACCATGCCCTAGGTCTCATGTGGTTGTCGATTTCCATAGTACTTATGTTTTCTTAAGGAACAACTCAAGCAGATACCATGCTGAATCCCTTAAGGAAGAAAAGAGTTAGAGTAGATACCATGCCTAACTCGTTGCTTAGGGAAATCAATAGCTTAAGGAGTAGATACCATGCCCTTAGGTTGGCGACCAGTAGGTATACATGGCATGAATAAAGCATTGGCATACTATTATATTGTGGTAGCATAATTAGTGGTGGATATCAAGTCCCTACGCCTTTATCCTTAGTATTTTATCTTTATCAAAATCAACTCTTTTATTATTTCTATCTTTTTTATATTGCGAATATAATTCTAAACTGAACTTTACCAATCCCTGTGGAGATGATCTTGCATTCGCACACTATACTACACTGTTGACCTTGTGCACTTGCAAGTAAAACAAGTGCGATTATTTACTTATTTATTTAGGTATATTATCGCGCAACAAGTTTTTGGCGCCGTTGCCGGGGATTGTGCTAAATTTCTTTTTGGAATTAATTTCGTTAATTTTTTTTTTATTATTTTAATTTATTCTATTTGATTATGTTCTGTTTTATTTTTTATTTTTATCAAAAATCAGATTTATTCCTTCTTTTTCTGTTTTTGTTTAGGTGTGCAGAGGAGGAGTTTCTGTCCTCATTGCGATCGAGCGCACTACTTGGTGCGATCGATCGCAAGCTCAGTGCGATCGAGCGCAGTTCAGGGTGCGCTCGAGCGCAAAAGGTCCAGAGAGTACCCGAGCAACAGTACTAAAACTGCTACACTGAAGCTTTTCAACTAATTCATTCAAAGGGAGAAGCACCAATGACAGAAGCTCAATATACTTGTCTAGATGCTATGGAGAGGAAGCTAGATATGCTCATATATGCCATGACTAGTCAAAACATATCACCTAGTCCGCGAGGCAAACCACTCCAGGTATGTGCTATATGTTCTCGTTTTGATCACACTACTAACACTTGCCCTTTGTATTCATATACAGATCAAGAGCAAGCAAATTATGAGGGACCGCACAATGCATATACAAATACCTACAATCCTGGATGGAAGCACCACCCCAACCTCTCATGGAGCAACAATCACAATGGTTTAAATGTTCAAGGACAACACCAATACTTCCAACCAGCAGCCCAACCAGTGCCGGAATCAGGAAATAGTAACCTAGAGAGTCTTATGAGGCAACTGATGACTTCACAAGAACAGTTCATGATTGAGCAACGACAAATCAATACCAAGCATGAGCAAGCTATTCATATATTGGAAGTACAAATGGGAGAATTGGCTAAGGAGCTAAGTGAACAAAAGCAAGGTGTTGTTAAACAAGTCTTTCATGACCATCATATTGATCCCTTGGCAACCACCTTCACCCATTATTTCAAAGGATCAGATATTGAGACAAAATCAGAAGATGTTACTAAAGACCTCATTGAAATTGTGCACGTCCTAGAGGCCTTTCCAAAGCATCCAAGTAAGTACACCGATCCATTTGACCATCATGTGCCTACTAATATTATTTTCCCTTCTATTGTACAGGCACCTAACTTGGAATTCAAGCAGTTGTCAGAGCACTTACCATATGCTTATGTGGGAGAGAATAAGACATTTCCTATGCTAGCTGCTGCCACTCGTAGTTTTGGGGAAAAATAAGGCTTGGTCCGGCTGAAGACGTTAAACTTAGCGCTCATGGGAGGCACCCCACAGCTTATCCTTTTATTTTTATTATTTTACGTATTTATTGTTATTTATTTATTTTTATTACTTCTTGTTTTCCCGTATTACGTTAGTTTTTCTTTTTTAGGGACAATGTGTGCATCCGTTCAAGTTTGGGGGTGTGCTACGAGCCATGTCAGCCATCAGTTCTCCATCTCCCAGGTCAGCTCCTTCCATGCTATTCACACATTGGGGACAATGTGCAATTTAAGTTTGGGGGTATGAGGACCCATTCACACACTCACTATGTCCCACATTTTTTTGTTGTTTTGTTATTATTTTCATAGATAAATGCTTGTTCATTATGTCCAATAAACTTTTTATGATCTAAACAAAATGTTATGATTTGTCTTCATCAGTGAGCGTAACACTTTGAACATATAGGTCAATAAAAAAGTTTTGAACCTAGATCACTGCCGTTTTGGCATTTAAGAATTCATAAGTTTAACTTGAACTATCACGAGCACATTAGCACATAGCTGTGTGGGGTATGACATGATATTTGGATTAGTATGTTTCTTTTGCTTGACTGTGAACTAGATGACTTATTAGATTGACATTTTGGCATATAAAAATAGAAAAGATTGATTCGTGCTCAAAAAGAAAAAAAATGCTCCTAATGATCAATAAAAACAAATCTTCCGCTGAGTAACTGGCCCTCTTGCCTCAGTAAGCATTGAGTGTCACGTCAAAAGGTGGAAAATCTTAAGTGATCATTAAAAAAGGAATTTTTTCGCTAAGTAACTGGCCCTCTTGCCTCAATAAGCATTGAGTGTCACGTCAAAAGGTGGAAAATTCTAAATGGTAGCATAAAAATCAGTTAGTTTCGTAGCCTTGTTGACTCAAGCTAGTAAGTCCTTAGGGGTGTCTTTACACCTAATGCCCTAAAACCATCTGGTTTGAGAATCATTGGCCAAACACTCGTTACACGAGTCATCAAGAAAGCTTAAGGGAACTAACTTGGCAAAAATCTCGCAAATAAAAGTCTATGCCATATTTGTTGACTCTAATAGGAAGTTTGGTGAATCTTGAGTCATCGAAACACTACCTATTTGAATTTCTTGAAAAACCAATCTTTTATGTGCTGATCACCACACACCAAAGTCAAACTTGTGATATCTTAAAATACCTAGTGAATATGATTTATGTTCAAAACTCTTATTCATTGCAGATATATGTTTACACTTGTTAAGCTTGCTCATGAATGCGCATCATTGTTTTGTGTAAAATCTAGATTTTTTATAGACACTATGAACATTGAATTTATCTATATTTCTGTTTTAGTTTTTAATTTAGTATTGCTAAGGGACTAGCAATATGTAAGTTTGGGGGTGTGATAGACGCTTAAATATACATATTTAAGCCCCCTTATTTACACTTGTTAGATCCTTTATTACATTAATTTGGTATCTTTTACTCCATTTGTGTGTTTTACATGTTTTTATAGGGTCTTGGAGAAAAAGAAGCAGTTTTGGCACTTTAAGGAAGAAATCTAGAAGCCCTGGAGCACTTTCTGGACAAAGTGCGATCGAGCGCACATGAAGTGCGATCGAGCGCACATACGATCGTGCGCACACAGCTAGGATCGAGTGCAACTTGCGATCGAGCGCAAGGCCACATGCGATCGAGCGCAAAGATACGGGCGTGAACAGTAAACTGCAGAACCTTATTTTGGAAAATACAAGATTTTCGTTTTAGGAAAGTTTAGGACTCATGGGTCTATTAGGACTTCTCAAAGACCTATAAATACACTTGTAACTCACACACAAAAACAACCTTAGATAGAAAACACTTTTCTCTTTTGCTTTAGCTTGGAGAAGGAGACCGTGGAGCAGAATTGACGCCTCTTCTCTCGGGTTTCTTCTTTCCTTTTTATTTTATTATGTGTAATTAAATTCTTAGTAGGGCTTGGTTGAAGCCCTAATTATGTTTACTCAATAAATTTAGTATTGGCGCCTTTGCGATATTTATGTTGTGTTGCTTAAACTTGATTAATACCTGCTTTTATTTAAATTCCTCATATGTATATGTCTGATCAATATGTGCATGTGGTATGGACTTGTTAGTTAGATCAATTTGGATGACCGAGTCCTGGGTCTAACATTAGTAACAAGGGATATCTTATCCGGATACCCGGGTTAATCAACATGGGAAACCGGGAGTAGATACCATACCCTAGGTCTCATGTGGTTGTCGATTTCCATAGTACTTATGTTTTCTTAAGGAACAACTCAAGCAGATACCATGCTGAATCCCTTAAGGAAGAAAAGAGTTAGAGTAGATACCATGCCTAACTCGTTGCTTAGGGAAATCAATAGCTTAAGGAGTAGATACCATGCCTTTAGGTTGGCGACCAGTAGGTATACATGGCATGAATAAAGCATTGGCATACTATTATATTGTGGTAGCATAATTAGTGGTGGATATCAAGTCCCTACGCCTTTATCCTTAGTATTTTATCTTTATCAAAATCAACTCTTTTATTATTTCTATCTTTTTTATATTACGAATATAATTCTAAACTGAACTTTACCAATCCCTGTGGAGATGATCTTGCATTCGCACACTATACTACACTGTTGACCTTGTGCACTTGCAAGTAAAACAAGTGCGATTATTTACTTATTTATTTAGGTATATTATCGCGCAACAGACAGCCCTCCTATACTTATGTCAGAGTAGAGCCAGAAGAGCGAGGGAGAAAAAAAAGTGTGTAAAGAATGAGTTCCGAGAAATAGTACTCCTATTTATAGAACCTGGGAGGGTGGAATTATCATTTTACCATTGGTGTACATACCTTTGTACCCTTGTGAGTTGCCAAGTGTCAATCCATGATTGGGTTCTATATTTGACCCACATCACTCTCCAACAACAACAAATGAATGAATCAGTGTTTTTGTCACTTAACCAAGAATGGCGCAACTTTTGACATGTAAACAATGGTAAAGATCAGAAGAAAAAGGTAGTTTATCAATGCAAAAAATAGGTCTTTTCTTTACCATAGAGAAAGAGTCGTGTCAAATGAGCCACATTTCAGATAGTTTGAATTGATCTAGTAAAAGCTCAACCTTTTAGAATTGAGTTCCAATTCTGAAAATAGAAAATAAAAGGTAGTTATCGAAGAATATATTAATTTTTAATTTAAAGTAAACTCTTAGGATAGAAAATATTTTTTTAGGAGAGAATACATAAAAGTACCTTGTACTTTGACCGATTTACATACGAAAGTTTTTCCTATAAGAGATAAGCAATATTTGGTTCATATGTTTTATGAAAAAAATTATAAGTTGAGTAATGGAAAAAGATATGTATTTGTGATTAAAACTAAGTTTTTTTTAAGGGTAATGAGTACATGAGATGTAAAAACAAATCTAAGAACTTCCTCGCGGTCATAGCAGTAAAGATAACGACAAATGGTGTTGTTTTATTTAGCAGTTCATCTTCATTAAGTTTGTAAGCACGCCTCATAAGTTTGCTTTGGTTATATGAGTAATCAATAGAAAATATGACATTAAACAAGAGAAAGAGTGTATATAATCTTAATTATTTAATTTTACAAATAATAAGAAGAGGGCTAACACAAGAAATGGAAGGTTAAATGAAACATGAAACTTAATTCACCTTAAAGTCCGAGAGATTCTTGGTTGCACCGTGTGTAAAACAAGATTTTTGCACCAGGTGAAAATTTGATTGGTAATTTTTGAGAATTTCACTAGTAACATCCATACATACTCAATTAACATTACCAATAAAGTTCCCAAAAATTACCAATCAAATTTTCACCGGATGCGAACAAGAATTTCTTAAGACCCTTATACTTAGTTATTCCTTGCATTGAATCATGGATGGGTTCTATCTGGCTCCTACTTAAAAGGACACTCGAATTGGATCAAACCATTTACCAGGCTATTGTTCTCTTGTTTTGTTCCTGAAAAGTCATGGAGTAAGACATCAATTTCTCAATAAAATCAATCAATTCATTTGGACTCCTCTTAAAAACATTAGTCCATGTGTAAACATAAGCCATGCCAATAGGGCTAAGGGCAGTCAGCTGCCTAACTGCATTTGTTTACAAAGGAAAAGAAAAATGAGACTACACTGTGAGGTTAACATCATTATGGGCTCTCTTAGGAACTTGATCAAATTCAAGGAAATCCAATTTGTGTCGAGGTGTATTGTTGAGGCTATACTCCTTAATAATTTCCCTTGGAAAAACTATGGCGTGGTCATTAACTAGGCTTGGTATTTAAATTTGTTCTTAACTATTTCAAAGTCTGAAATCTCATGAACATAACCTTCATTAAGTAAGGGTTTGAAGTGATATCGATTGAGAAGAAATTCTTATTTGTACCGAATGTAAAACTCATTTTTGCACTAGAGTGGAAACTTGATTAATAATTTTGAGGAACTCCACTAAAAACGTTTGTACAAACTCAATTAACATTACCAATGAAGATTCAAAAAATTACTAATCAAATTTTCACCAGCTAAGAATCTCTCTCAATTGTGGCTTGCATACAATTACCTTGGAATTCAACCACATTTAATGAAAATCATAAAATTTAAGAATTAGAATTGTTTGAAAGCTTGAGGTTGCACATTTCTATATATAATTATTAAGTGATAGTATATAAATAATCAATATAAGCTAATAAAGAAATAAGATTAAATAACTTACATAGGTTGAGCACTGATGTGTTTAATATTTTACCTTAGTCACATATTCACGTATCATGTGTTTCTTAAGAGATATGTATTTTTTTAAAAATCTGTTTCAACCTTGTTTCGTAGTCTTTATTTTCTTCATTTAAATATAATCTTCCTATTTAGCAGAATTTTCTAATAAGCTGATATATTCTGTACGAGATCTATTAAAAAATTAATGCGCATTCAATATTACTCGCAATATAGTCCGATTCTACAATTTCGATTAGTTTTTCAATCAATTCATTTCAATGGTTTTGGTGTTAAAATGACGTCGGAAGTCGACCTCAACACAAGTTAATCGTTGAGGAGATACCGAGTTGGCTAAAATAAACCTGAAAAAAATATGTTTGGTATTAAAAACCTGAAGTGAATTCCTGCACGTTTTCACCTTTTGTAACGTAAGTACATCATAGTAAAATGTTGTTACTGCATGGTATGACTCTGTTACTACACGATATAATTTCCCTATGTTTGACGAGAGTAAAACAAGGGAGGAAAAACCCTTTTGGCATGGAAATTACCGCCAAAATATCATTTTTAGTCAACTCAGCGCTTAACTTGTGCTGAGGTGGACTTTCAACGTCATTTTAACACCAAAACCATCATAATAACTTGATTGGGAAACCAAACAAAGATGCAGGATTGGATTAGTATAATTGATAGTTACTGGACAAAATTAGAACTCGATCAATAGTTGTAGGATCAATTTAAGTATTTACCCTACTAAATTTTAGCATAGTTTTCTCAGGTTAATTTAATTTGTTCGAGCCATTTTATAGTCTGCCAAACTTCTAAAAAACATGTAAAGAAAATATATAATCATCTAAAGTGAATTTTCTTACTATTCTTGTTTGAAAATCGCTAAGTTTCACTTGATTATTTAGCCCCTATTTGGCAGGACTTGTAAAACCTACTAATAGGGATTAAAGTGCAAAATAAGCCAATTTATTTCAAAATAGTTGTTTGGCAAAATAAGTCTGGTCAAATTAACTATCTTTTGACTTATATAAGTCGAGCTTCTGACTTAAACTGTCCATAATCCCTAAGTCTATTTCTTTTACTTATTGGGTCTCTTAAGTCACCGCATATATGGGACTTATGAGAAACATATCTAATACACTCTCTCTTCACTCCTCGATATTATCATTACACACTCTTTTTCGTCAAAAATAAATGAAATCTCAAGGGAAAAATCCTCTTGTTCTACATAGGATTGGTTTGCCCAATGATTAAGAATAATATTATATGGATTGGGATTCATTTCATGTTTGCTTGGAGTATGTGTCTAAATGCATTTGAATTGATTTTTTGATTCTGAACAAGGACTAGGGTATTGTTGGAATTACTGCTTGTGGATTTTTTTTTTATTAAAGGCAAATCCTAAATGCAAATCCCTTCGCTATACAACAGCTGTTATACTATGCTTAATACTTTTCTTGCCTTCCTTTTAGTATGAAAATGGGAGTTTATGGCTGCATAACAGTTGGTTAATCTAGTTGGCTTTTAGTCTTGTGCTTGAATCAAATAGGATTGGTTTGCTCAATGCTTAAGAACAATATTATACGAATTGGTTTCTAAGCGACAATGGGTTGGGTTTTACATTTGAGTTTGCAATAAGGTTGATATGTTGAGGGTTTAAATTTATTTTGATAGGCAATTAATTTTGCAATGGAACTCAAGAATTTAAGCTAGTTAATCTGTAGCTCTTTTTTTTGTTAAATTAATTACAAATAATCGTGTGTTGGTATGGCCTTAGTTGTTAGTGATAGGCAGTGCAATCTATCTTTTTTGGTTTAGAAATATTATGTAAATTAATAATAAGGAATTTGAAAGAATAATGGATATGGAAAATAAACAAAATATAAGAAATAAAAATGGAATAAAATGATGAGGTCAAGTTCCTTTGAATCCTCTTCCTCTCTATTCTTTTTCTTTCTGCAATTTACAGTTTCAATTCTTTCCCTTTCTCTGCAATTTACAATTTCAATTTGTTCTTGCTCTGCTTGTTTATATTTCCTACTGAATGCTTCTCTACTTGATCTGGTTTATTGCATTTACAATTTCAATTCTCTCTATATGCTTGTTTACATTACTTACCGAATGCTTCTCTACTTGAATGAATTTACTGTAATTTACAGTTTTAATTCTCTCTTTCTCAGCTTGTTTACATTAGGTGTATGAGATTCAATTAGTTGTTTATCATGCATCACAGCATGTCCAGTTAGGTGTCTATATGAATCATTATTTTCTGCTTTATCTCTTATGCATAACATTAGCTTCAATTAGGTGTCTGTCAGGTATTTTATTAGGTTTAATTAGGTGTCTCCCATGTATTCTATTAGATTGATTTTTAGGGTCTATCTCATACATTGTATTAGGCCTTGGAAAATGATGAACCCATTAGATTTTCATTCGTTTTAATGGCATGCACCCACTCTATTTTAGCTTTGTCAATAATTAGTCTCTTGGGTATAGAATGGGAAGGAAAAAGACTGGACACAAATCAAGTGAACCTACTTCCTCTCAATCATCTGCTGAGAAAGCAACCTGGACTGCTAGTCAAAAAGCTCGGTTAATGCAATTATGCCATGATAAAGTCATTAAGGAAAAACCAATAGGCACTTTCACTACAAAGGCTTGGGATTGCATCATTGATACTTTCAATGAGATAGAAGGGGCGACATATACGAAGAAATAGTTTAAAAATTACATGAGTTAAGTGAAAAAGGATTGGATTTCTTACAAGAATCTGGAGGACTAAACTAGGATTGGGACAAACTTGACCACAGGGATCATAACAGTTACAGATGATATTTGGGAGCTATTTGTGAAAATAGTACTATCATGCCTTTTATCATAATATTACAAAATCTTTATATTTGTTTGATAAATGTTGCTAATAAGAGTATTCTTTCTTTTATGATCATAGGAGAACCTAGAGAACAAAAACTTCAGGACTAACCCACCACCTTATTTTACGAAGATGACGGTCATATTCGAGAAGACAATGGCCACTAGAAAACATGCTTTGGGGACATTCAGAAGAGTACCACCCAACATTTGATAATATAGTCAAAGAAAATGAAATCAAAGTAAACAAGGAGATCAATGAAGATGCCACACCGCTCGGGTCTCAACCTACACCCACTTCTAGGTCACATGATACAGAGGGTTTCTCCTAACCTAATGATGTGTTCAATGTCGTTGTAAATGAAGAAAGTGTGGGGCAAAAGCGACGAATATCGTTCGAATCGACCTCGGTGAGGTGGAGATCTAGGTAGCAAGGGAAGTCTCTTGTTCTGGACCCAACTATAGTTGAGTTATGTGAATCGGTTAAAGTTTCTGTGCAGTCATCAATGAGTGTGGGTGTGAGTCTTAGAAGGACGGAGTTTGATGAGCGCATGCATATATTCAGAGATATGAACGATGTGGTGCCGGTTGGGGACACGTTGTATCACAAACCTTTTTTACTATTCAAAGATGAGTCTAATATAAAGATGTGGCTTTGGTCGAGGAATGAGGAAGAGAGTTTGGACTATTTGATTTTCATGAAGCAGCAAATGAACATCGGCTCTCAACCGACGTATATGCCCCTGACTCCCTTGTCCATATCGACATACGTTCCCCCCCTCCCTCACAGGTATGCCACCACCAGATTATATACCCCAAATGGGAATGGGGTATGGGTATGGGGCTTCCAGTATGCCCACCCAGTATGGGAACACACCCAATTATCCAGTCTCTCTTCCTAGGCCTTTCGTCCCTCCACAAGCACTATACTCGCTAGGCTTTGCTAATACATATTTATAGGCCATAATCGTTCTCCACCCAAACCGAGCTTCGTCCTCCAGCCTCTAGTGACACTCAGCTCCCTAGTATGGGACCCTTGGATTTATATGATGTTGATTAATATTATTTGTTTGTCATGAGAATTTTATATTTGTTGTTGAAATGTTTTTTCAAGTTTTTATGTTAATTAGATGTATAGATTCTAATGGTATTTTTTTATTAATTTCTTAAATGTTAGGTTTGAACAAATAATTTGATCTATATCTATTGTTGATTATATTACGTTATAATAAATATCTTTGGTAAAAATTATGTAGTAGTATGATGAGGACACCATTGTGTGCATATGGAAATGGGCATATGCAACTTTATGTTGCTCACTCTCAAGAATAATAGGAAATGTTTCTATTAATGTCCTTTATGACTGATATATCTATATCCTATAAATTATAGTAAATTAATAGTATGAATTGATTACCATATGTGATATTTGTAACTTGCAAATCAATGTTGCTTTGCAGGATCATAGGGATAGCTTTATTTGGATCGATGGTCCTATCAGGGCGACGATTCCCACTATAGCACAAGATAATGAGCTATGTTGCATTAAGTTCTATTGTTGGGCCATGTTGGGATGTTGTTTTATTATTGACAGTGTATTATTTTTACTTTTATTGATTGTACTTTTTATGTCCATTATTATAATTAAATAATGATAATTAGACTATTGAAGTAAAACAAGAGGTTTGAGAACATTATGATATGTAAAATATTTTTATGGATTTCTTTATCTATGACATACGTAATTTATTTTCTTTATAAATTTTTGAATATTTATGAGATTTTAATTTGTCAATTATTAGCATTGATCATATTTTAAATTGAAATTTAATATTGAAAAAAATGTTATCAGTCACTAGTCATTGTGGTTACCAAACGTGGATAATGGTACAAGACAATAACCAATTCAAACCAAAAGGTTTGCAATCAAATAGTCAGAAACCAATCAGCTCGATTATAAGTAAAAATTTCACGAATCAGTCATTAGTTACCAAACAATTTTCATTAGTTCAACCATACTAGATCTTAGTTGGTAATTTTCAATTTTTGCTTAACCATAGCATCCAAGTCTTCAATTTCTCTTGATTTTTCTGAGTTAGAGAACAAAATCATCTTTTTTCCAATGGGGTTTATTACATGATATTGCATAAGATTAACTAGAATAAAGTTTCTTCCCATTGCTAAACACTCGATTTTAAACGATATTACTCTTTGAATTGCTCTCGGATTTTGAGATCTTCATAAAGGTATTAAAAAATCTTTCAGTAACAAATTTCTAAGTCTAAATCTAATAATATTAACATTATAAAATAGTGTCATTTTAAGCATTGACTAGAAACTCTCGTTTCTTAAAAAAAAAAAAAACTCAATTAATGCTTAGTTACTGATTTTCTTTCATTATATCATTTATATATGTAATTAATTGCTTTTCTTTCCTTCTTTCAACACTTCATCTTCTCCTATAACTCTTCTGTTTCTTTCTCCTTCAACCATTATTTCTCCTTCGTGGATTGTATGCAATTAATTATATTTAAAATTTCTCATTACTAGCTTATCAACTAATTGAGTTTCATATGCGCTTTAAATAGAAAAATCAAAGTGAATCTCATTAGACATCTAATTTTGACATTTTCTTATCCGTTTTATTTTATTAATTTTTCTTTATAAGACCTAGGAATTTTGGTCTTAGAAATTTTATGTGCAATCTTTTGTCGTGTTTAATCTGCTAGGAGTTATGGCTCACAAGTAATAAGATTCTTCATGGATTTCCTGAAGTGATGCGGTTGTTATTAACTGACGTGTTTTGAAGCAAGGTAGAGAGATTAGTTCCAACACAGGGAGGTAACTTTTACTTTCTGTCTTTAATTGATGATTATTCAAGAAAGGTTTGGGTTTGTTTGCTTAAAAATAAATCAGATGCTTTGAATAAATTTGTGGTGTGAAAAAAGTTGCTGGACTCTCAAACAGGTAGGGTAGTTAAGGCTTTACGAACCGATAATGGTTTAGAATTTTGCAATAAGGATTTTGATAAATTTTGTGAGTTAAATGTCATTCTAAGACATAGAACAGTTGTAAAAACACATCAGCAAAATGGAGTTGCTGAGAGGATGAATAGAACCCTTATAGAAAAGGTTAGGTGCATGTTAATTGGATTCAGTTTACCAAAATATTTTTGGGGGAAAGCTATATCTACTGTTGCATACTTGGTAAATAGATTACCCTCCAGAGCTTTAGAGCTCAAGACTCCCATGGAGATGTGGAGTGGGAAACCCCCTGAGTTGAGTAACCTTAGGACTTTTGGGTGTATTGCATTTGCACATCAAAAGGATGATAAACTTAACCCAAGGTCTAGAAAATGTGTATTTCTAGGGTATGGTGATGGGGTTAAGGGGTATAGGTTTGGTGCTTAGAACTAAAAGAAATGAAACTCATAATAAGTAGGGATGTTATTTTTAATGAATTGCTATTTCCTTCTTTGGAGAAAACTAACCCTGCAAGGGCTAGTGAGCAAACCGGTCTGAAATTTGTGGAGCATCGCATCAAAGAAAATTCAGTTCATGTAGAGCAAGGAAGGCAAGAGGGTTCGGACCAGGAAAAGCCCATTAATGAAGGCCATGCTCAGGATACTCAAAAGAAAGCTGAAAATGACTACCAGCTCACAAGAGACCGGGAAAGGAGGGTGGTCAGACCACCTTTGAGATATGGGTTTGCGGATGCTAATGTAGTAGCTCCTTAGACATAAGGAGAGGTTGAACCAAAAACTTACATGGATGCCATGGAATGTAAGGAGTCACCATAGTGGCAGCTAGCTATGGAGGAAGAAATGGATTCTTTGAGGAAGAACAACTCTTGGGAATGGTGCCCAAACCAGAAATATAGAGAGTTATGGATTGTAGGTGGATCTACATGATCAAAGAAGGAAACACTCTAGGGGATGAAGTCCAATATAAAGCTAAGCTAGAAGTGAAGGTGTTCACACAAAGAGAAGGCATAGATTTCACCGAAATATTCTCACTGGTTGTGAAATATAAGACGATACGGATAATATTGGCTATGGTGATCCAATTTGATTGGGAGATCGAGCAAATGGATGTGAATACAACGTTCTTGCATGGAGAGCTTGATGAGACCATTTATATGAGGCACCCTAAAGGCTATGAGGAAGGAAGGCAGAGAGAGTTGGTGTGCAAATTGAAGAAATCTCTCTATAACCTGAAGCAATCACCTCGGCAATGGAATAAAAGGTTCGATTCCTTTGTAACCAGCCTGGGTTTCATGAGTAGCTACTATGATTCATGCTTGTATTACAAGGGGCACAAGGTGGAGGAAGTGGTGATCATCCTCATCTATGTCGATGATATGTTGTTGGTTAGGAACAACAATGAGAGGATAGAAGAATTGAAGTCTCAACTCGGTTCGAAGTTTGAGATGAAGGATCTTGGCCATGCACAGAAGATCCTTGGGATGAATATAATACGAGAAAATGAGAGAAACAGATTGAAGATTTCTCAGACTTCCTACATAGAGAAGATAATATCTAAGTTCTCTATGGAAGATAGTAAACAGGTGAAGGTTCCCCTTGCTGGCCATTTCAAGTTCTCCAACGATTAATGTCCGAGATCGGAGTTGGAGAAGAAGGAAATAGAAAAGGTCCCTTACTCTAGTGCGGTTGGTTCAATTATGTTCACCATGGTAAGCATTATACCTGATATTGCTCATGCAATAAGTGTCCTCAGTAGGTTTATGAGTAATCCCGGAAAAGAGTATTGGCTTGGGATGAAGTGGTTGCTGAGGTACTTGAAGAGAAGCCCAAAAGTAAGGCTGATTTATGAGAAGAGGGGTAAGTCTGTCTGTCTTGAGGGTTATGCGGATTCGGACTATAGAGCAGACCGGGATAAAAGAAGATTGATTACCTCATACTTCTTCAACTTAAACGGATGTTGTATAAGTTGGAAGACTCAGTTGCAGCCAGTGGTAGCACTCTCAATAACCGAGGCTGAGTACATAGCGGCAACGAAAGCCATTAAGGAGGCTATGTGGTGCAAAGGGTTGTTGAAAAAGCTGAAGGTCCTGAAAGAGCAGGTGGTGGTGTATTTGAATAGCCAAAGTGCGTTGCACTTGTGTAAGAATCTGGTGTTCCATGAGAGGAAAAAATACATGGATATTCGGTATCATTTCATTCCGAAAAATGTTACGGAATGATGCATTCATGTGGACAAGATAGCCAAGGATGAAAATCCTGCAGATTTAGGCACCAAGGTTCTACCTCTAAGTAAGTTCAATCATTACCTTGGGCTTCTTAGGATTGAAGTCGGTTGATATAGTGACTCAAGTTGAGTTTGGATCCTGAGTTCTCTGCACAATGAGTTCGGGTTTAATCGCTTAGACAAAGGTAGAGATTGTTGGTATTTGTCTAACGATTAAACGGGAGTTGAAATTCATCATCAGGTCAAGCTGTGCGTCGTGGCCCAGGTGGTGTGCGCCATGGCCACCAACAAAGGAGAAGACCTGGATGAGGTGTACACCGCGGCTCAGCCTCCCCCATGCCGCGGTGCCCAGAAAGGATCAAGAGGGTGCCCTGGTCTGCGCCGCGGCCCAGCCCAATCCAAGTCTCAGCACGAAGCTCCAAGCCTCAACACGCCCTGTTCCAAGCCTCAGCACGAGGCTCACCTGATGCTTATGTTTCAATATTTCAAATGGTGCGTAAGGCATGAACAAAACGCACAGGATCATTTATAATTGATTGAGGGTTAAGGTTGATTGGTCCTCAAGATCTAAGGGTGGATATTGATCTTCAAGATGGGTCAAGAAGTTGGTGCACTAAATAAAAGGTCACCTAGCTTCCAAGAAGTTGATGCACTATATAAAAGGTCACCTAGCTTCAATCTCCATAAGTGTGAGGAATAACTTGTGATTGAAAATGAGATCAATTGTAAAAGTGCAAAGACACAAAACAAGATAGACTCATTGTAAAGGCTGATTGTTTAGAAAGAGAGAGTATAATAGAAAGGGGATTCAAGGGCTTGTAAGGGGAATTTTCTTGGGAAAATTCCAAGGTTAGTTCTTATCACTTTCTTTTACTTCTTCTTCTTTGGTTCTTCAAGAACTTGAGTTTCTTGGAGAGGGTTACTGTATTTGTAAAGAACCATTGATTTAGTGCAAAGACTTCAGAGGAACTCACGGGGACGTAGGCTATTATTGTCGAACTTCGATAACAATTGTTGTGTCCTTTCCTTTCTTTGATTTCTGTTTCTGTTTCTGATTCACCTTTACAAGTCATTCTAGACTTGAGTGTTTGGGAGATCACCACCTGGGCATCTCCAAGGTGATTTCCAATAGAAACCAATTTATCTCCTTTTTTTGTTGTGTTTTTGCAAAACTCTTTAGGCCAACAATGAAGAATTAGGTTTAACATGTTCAATTTAATCAATCAACACCCATGCAAACACAATCTATAATAGAACCATCAAATTATCACACAAATAACAATGTTGAAAATAAAATCAAAAGAACATAAACAAAGTAAACACACATGAAATAAAACCTTAAAACTACATGCAACGTGCCCCTAAACATGTTTATAATGCATCATAATTCTAGATGACATGTACTCAACAATAATAGAAAAACAAAATAAGGAATAAAATATAGTGCAAAATAATAAATTATAGCATATTCTTTAATAACATATTTTTTTGGTGGAAATTTCTTAAATAAAGATGGATGCGATGTAAAATCTCAAATATGTTTATTTATATATTGCAACTTAATAAATATAATATTAAATTTAAGAGAACAAATCTACGTAATGCAACAATGAATAATATAGTTCTACACAATCATACACTTGAGTCTAATTAGGAACAAATTATGTAATTCCAAAAGTTTAGATATCATGTTCAACAACCATGTCTATAAGCTTACTATATAGGTTGATTGTTTGTATGAGTGTGTACCACAAAAATTCAAATGTGGCAATGCTTGGTTGAATCCTTCAAATGTAGTACCTCAAAAGTGTTGTGGTGATTCCAAATTGATGAGATCGATTCTTCCATCCTCTAAGTTTGTTGAGAAAATCGGATTTGCAAAAAGAAGCCCAAAAAAGTAATTCTTTGAGTTTTTGGAGAATAAGTTTAAAGATTTTGATAAATCACAGATTATCCGTAAAAAAAAAAAAATTAGATTAAAACTCTTTTTCTAAAAAATTCTCATTCTCTACTTAGATTATAAAACATAAATTCTCTTTTGAAATGCGAAAGAAATACTTTTCAGGTTATTTTAAATCGTACAAATCAATTCTAGAAGAATTAGAAAAAGAAATTTGAGTTCTAGTTGAAAAGAGCATCTCTGATGCAATACTTCCTATCAGAACATGATAATCTTGACCTAAATCTAAAATTTTGGACGAAATGAATGAAGCTCGGACATGTTAGCCCTATGAGCAACTATGAAATCCAGAAGGGAGTGAATTGAGTTTTAATTGTTTTTTTCCTCAACAATCATAAATTAACACAACTAAAATATTGCAACAAATGAGCAAAATAAAATACAATTAAAACACTTGCAATATTAAATATGAGACGAAAAAAGAGAGGAGCTTGCAAACAAATTTATAAATATGATGCTCTTTTAGTTCTCTTCATTATAATCCCAATAATTACAAACAAACTAGATATCTTAGGTTATAGTTTCAATCTCAACAAGTGTTTCTCTCACTAAAAACCCTCAACACAAGTGTTTTGATCAAACACTCAAATATCCACAAGGATAATACATAATACTTTTACAATAAACACAGATATTTGGAGGATAATTTATGATAGAAAACCCTTCAAGGTATGATTTATAGATGAAGCTTGAATGTTAGAAAAAATACAATAACAATGGATCAACTAACTTTCGATTCAATAAAGTCTCATTAATATGCAATTAATGGTTGTTATAAATGATTGAGAATGATTGTATTTATACTCTTAAAGTGCATATCGATTAGGAAACATTTATAATCATTAGAAAAAAAAATCTAATCTTTGGCACCTGTGTCAGAGTATTTAAATTGTCTTACCATTAGTATTTAGGTCTACATAAAACATTAAATGCGTCGACGCATACTAGGTTTGGGCTAAGAATTGTCCCCGTGCGATAATGCAAAGTTACTTCAAGTCGAAGCAAGAAGAGCTTATATTAGGTTTGGACTTTTTGTTCAAAAAGGTCAATGCAAAATCAAATTAGGTTGATGCAAACTTTTTTGGTGAAAACTATTAGGTTTTGATATTAATGGGTCGACGCATACGTTGACATCAGAGTTAGCTACTCATAGGTTAATGCAAATACTTACATAAATCATCGCAAATACTGTTAAATTTAAGTTAAACTTCTTTTAAAGCATTTTGAAGTTGAAAAATTAAATTAATGTTAAAGCAAACTCTTATAATTTAAAAATAGACATAAGGACCTATGACAACTTAACCTCTTGAAGCTTGATATTCTTGGGTATCCTTTATTATTCCAATCCTTATTTGTTCCTAGGTCTTTTTTTCATTTTTTTTTATAGGAACTTATGAACATTTCATTAACTAGAAAATGCCATGGATAATAAGCAAAGAAAAAAGGAACAATCTTGTGAGGAACTTCTTCCATTAAGGCTTGCATCTCATAAAAAGGATAAAACCATCTTTGCGAGATGGTGGACAACCTGATTGTCGGACCGTTGAACATGGCAACAACGTTGAAGCTTGTGCTGAAGCAAAATTTTTATCTCCTCTACTACATCACCATAAGGTGCGAGACAAGCCTCTTATGAAATCACAACTAAAGAAACTACCATGGAATTACTTTTTAACTCAACCTCATATATCCCTACGTCCTTAGCAAATAATAACCTTCTCGCATTGCCATTGTCTCCAGGATATCAACGGATTGAACCAAAGCCAAAGTTTTGTCATCAAAACCATGACAAAACCATGATCATCCCTGATTACGACCTTAATACCCATTTTTGATTCACCTAAGAGTAGGCACCATCGATATTGATCTTAAAACTGTCTTTCTTAAGAGGACGCCAACAAACATTTAAATCCTGGCGATGAGAAAATGTGGTGGTGGATGTTAAAATTTTACGTGCAGAAGATAACACCATGTAGTAAATTTGAAGAGTTGGAATTTTAACTCTATCATGAATGACTTGATTTCTTCTATTTCATATTGATCGTATGATAACCACAAAGAGAACCTTAACTTGAGGTTCAAATAAGTCCATCGTGAGCCCTTCCTTATAATGTATTGTTACAAAAAAATAAAGCAAGGGCTACAAGACTAAACCTCTCTAGCATCGTCGCAAAGCCATGACACATGCAAATTAACACAATGTCTTCATCACAACACATACCCCTTGATTTTTTCATTGTTGATTCATACTTATTGATATAATGCACACGTGCATAAATTCATTAGTATTAACCCCAACATTTGTTATTATCAAAATCTGTACTATTGGAATACATGAAACAAGACGGTTTTGAACAAGATCAACTATGTTTTCAATAAAAAGATACATTTAAAAAGAAAGGTCTACAACATACAATATATGTCGAGTTTTAACATATTGGACGCTGTTTATACAAGCTGAGCGAAACATAATTTTTGAAAACTAAATTCTTTTTGAAAATAAAAACGACGCGTCTTTAGGAACTTCACCTGAGTTTTTAAGAGATTGCCCTAATATAAAAATCTTGTCCTTATATCATAATGGAATTGCTTAGTGCTTTAACAATTATGTATAAGTTTATAGATAAGGCCTTCTATTGACACATTTGTTACTATGTTTTAGTTTCCCAATTTTTAGTAAAAGTAAGAAAAATCGACAGATAAGACTTGTTGTTTTTCTAAATCTAAATTGGAACAAAGTTATTTATATTGGTAGGACTTTTACACTCCGTTTGGTTTAAATAGATTTCATATTTTTGTGGAATTCATGTGAATTTCATAAATTATTGTGTCTGGTTTGCTATAAAATTATGAAATTCATTTAAAAATGAATTTGCCACATGGTTAGTTTACTAATAAAAAAGTAAAATTCATGTTTTGTTTACTAGTAGAATTCATTTAGTTGTAACTTGTAATTAAAATGCTATTAAAATTAATATAATTTGTAAATAAACTTTTAATTTGAGATTCTATTAAATTAGAACCACTAAACTATCCTTCTCTCTTTAGCAACCTTATTTAGTTTCTTCACTGTCTAACGCTCTTCTCTTACATTTGAGCAACATCTTCCTAGTGAGTTCTTCCTCTTTCATTTTTCTTTACTTTTCTCTTTTTTTCGGGTGGAAATTTTTCTTTACTTTTCTAACCATGTTGACTCTCTCTCTCTCTCTCTCTCTCTCTCTCTCTCTCTTTCTGATTTGTTAATCCATAAAACAATCCAAAGAAAATCTATATTAATCCAATTAGTTTATTATAGAAGAAAAAGAGAGAAGTCAGCCTGCAACTTAAGAACAATGTATCATACTTTCATTTTCCCAATCTATTTGCATTTTTTTTTAGTTTAATGGCACATGCTTTTCTTTATTTATGATTTTTCTTGAAATGGATGCTTAATATAATTGTAAGAAAAACCTTATTGTCATTGTCTTTTGGTGTGGATGAATAGCCATTGTTCAATACGTATAGAAAAAGCAATCTAAAAGGCCATGAAGTGAAAAGAAATTATAAATGATATCTAAGTAAAATTTAGGAAATTAATTAAATTCTTAGTTGATTCAAAACACAAAATTTATTTCAATTTTACAAACAAAAAAATTCGTTTAATTTATTCTTAAATTAATTATATTTTCAGTTCATCGAAAAATGAAATGTGAATTCATCTGAAAATGAATTATAGTTTCAATTAATTTGGAAATGAACTAAATTTTATACTTAACTTCATACCAAACAAAGTGTTAATTTTTTTTCTTGCTCAACAACGAATATTAAAAATGAAGAATGAAGAGATAATTAGATAGATATAGATTGAGAGAGATACAATGTAACGTAGTTTATACAAATTTAAACTCATTAAATTTGAAGAAAATGAATTATCATCTTAACATTTATGGTCGAGAGGGTGTGTCAAAATCATTAATGCTTTTTTTCTCTCCAAATAACGTGTTATTTTGTACGCATGCAAATATTTATGTAATGGTATAAATATATTTATTCTTTTCAAAAGTACAAATATTGACATTGTTATACAAGGTAGTATATTTTTAATATAAAGAAAATGCAAATATTCTACTAATTTTTGTTCATTATGGAATTTATTATGTACCGAAATTTTTTACATGAGCATTAGTGTCTTAAATTTTATAAAAACTATGAAGTTTAAGGCCGAGAGGTCAATATTTAGGCTTTGAGATATCTCATGTTTTCTCTAAAATTAAACTCTCCGTCACCTATACAACCACTGCTGCTACCTTACTATTACTTGTAGCCAAACACAACTTTGTCATCGATACATCAAATATTTTAAAATTCAAAAAAAGAAAAAAAAACACAATTCAAAGTCTCTCACTCCCTCTCTCGGTATTCTGCTTCGATTTCAAGCTGTCTTTTAAATCCCTCCCTATATATATATATATATAAAAACCTCTCTCTCTAAACTGTTTTCTAAACAAAATCTCTCTCGTCCTTTTTTCTCTCTCCTAGGGTTTAGTCCGTACAGTATCTAGGGTTTAGTACCAGAGTGTGTCCTTGGTGTGTGTTTCAGCTATGGCGGCTGAGAAGCTGAGGGACTTGAGCCAGCCGATTGACGTTGGTTTGCTCGATGCCACGGTCGCAGCCTTCTATGGCACCGGATCTAAGGAAGAGGTGAGTGGATATCGTCGTTTCCTCTCGCTACTTTCTGTGTGATTCCCCGAGGGAATGTGGGAAAATAGAGGAAAATTCCAAGTTATTCAATTGATAAGGTTCTATAGACTTGCACCTATACTTAGTGAAGTTTTGTTGATTAGTCCTTCTAGATTGTCTTTGGTTGCCGCCGAACTTTGAGAAAATGTTGGGAGATTGTAGTGTTTGATCATTAGGGTTTATCACGCTTGAACCTTTGCTTAGTGGGTTTTGAATGACATATTGGGTTTGGTTGTTTGCCATCTCATTCTGTTTTTCCCGAGAAAGTGCGGGAAAACGATTGGAAATTGTTTTTTTTTGTCAGTTGTTAGGGGTTAAACCATCTGAACGTTTACTTTTGGGGGATTTGTGTGACTTCTGTTTTCCTGGGTAGTGTCGGAAAAGAAGAAAACCTTCGCTTAAGTGATAAATTGTTTAATTGAGGCGTTTCCTTGGAAAACTAATGAAGGGTTAGGTTTTTTATTCTTGGTTTTTGGTACTCTTTTGGTTCCATTGGTACAAAGAAATGATTTTTTCTTGGTTCTTATTGTTCTATGCTTTCAAACTCCATGATAGGTTGCTGGGAAATTTTAGTTATAGTGCACAATAAAGCAAAAAAAATTGTACTGTATTTCCCCAATTTTTTCTGAAACCCATATTTGAATTGACCAAGGTTTTGATTATTGTTTGCTTCCATCTCATTCTCCTTTGAATTCTCTGCCTGCCATGGAGAACATTTTTTTTTACAAATGCTAGAGAACATTATTATGCTTTAGGTTTTAGTTTCATTTCTATTTGGTTGCTTGGGTGATGGAGCAAGAGGTTGGAAAGCTTACGGTGTGTTTGGTTTTGGAAAGCAATTTTCATACCACTAGACCAAATCGTCTTTAATTTTTTGTTTCCAGTTTTGCTGAAAATGCAAACATCTTCTTCTCTTTTTGTACAGTTGGCCTATTACGTTCTGTTTTCTAAAAAAATGGCTTGTGTTTGGAGGCTGAGAATGCCTTTTCACTCCCATTTTTTTTATTTTATTTGATAATGAAGACAGCTTAAACCAAAGGGGCCTATGTAATTTATCTTCCTTCTTTTTGGTTTTAGTTTAACACGTGTGTGTTAGTGTATATATATTAAAAGTTTAATTCAACCATTCCACGTGGTTTTGCTGGGTTTGGTGACTCAGGAGAATTCGTAAGTCATAAATCCATTGTCCTTTTGCTTGTCTGCATTTTAGCTGGTCTTCAAGTGAATGCTTTATTAATTTGTAATGCATTGAATGGTTGTAAAAGATACGGAAATGACAGTGAAACCTTGCATGATTGTTTTGGTAGTGGTATTATTGGCTGGACACTGACTTCCACAAGTTATATTCTACCTTGGTTTAGAGTTTTACTTTCTTTGCAATGAAGAGTATAGCTCGAAATTCACCTTTTATTTACTTCCAGCAGCAAAGCAGAGGCTCAAAGTATTCTTAAAGTGAGAGATTTTTTTAGTAAATTTATAGTTTTGCTGTTTCTTAGTGCCTTCACATCTTCATGTCTACTTTTCTTGATAGCTTTGCTTTTGGTTTAAATGAGTAAAACATCTCCTAACCAAGACACTTATCAGGGCGGAGCCACCATAGTTTGTTGAATTGGATTAGGTCATCCTTTTTTTTTGATATGATTTTGTAGCTTTTTTGTACCATCTATGTCCTACACATCCTTTGTCAAATATTATGAACTATATAAGTCCCGATAAATATTTTCTAGTCGAAGCTTCTTGGATGGTTATTACGTGTATTGTTTTGGCAATTGATTTGGTGAATTATGTGTTTAGTAACTGATATATCTTGTTGAATTATAAAGTCAATTTGCAGCATGTGCATTCTGCTTTGGTTTTTCCACCTTAATAATGGTTCTCTTATTTCCCCCCTTAAAATGTTGCACAGAGAACGGCTGCAGACCAGATTTTGCGAGATTTGCAAAACAATCCAGACATGTGGCTCCAAGTTGTGCACGTTCTACAAAATACAAAGAACCTGAACACCAAGTTCTTTGCCTTGCAGGTCAGTTGCTGTTGCCATTTGTCTAGTTTATATTTTCAGCATCCTATGCAATGTTAGGTAGTTGCTGTATAGTATGTGATGTTCTGTCGTAACAGATATGACATAATGTTTCCTTTTAATAATTAATCTCTAATCCTGAGCACGATATTGTTTCCTTTTAATTCGTGTTCTACGTTTGTATTTAAATAAGAGCATAAAAAGTGGAGAGTTATTAGTGTCCTATGCAATTCTTTTGTTTTTTTGATAAGTTGAACCCTTGCAATTCTTGTTTTAATCCCAGTTGAAACAGGATCATGTTACCTTCATGGCTTCATCATATGGTTGATGTGTAAATTACAACAGCTGTATATGGGACGCTGATATTTTCTGTCATCTTTTCTTTATAAGGATATTTTCTGTCATCTTAACGGTATTGATAGATATTTATGTTTCCAAAGAAGGAAAAGAAAAAACAGTTATCAAAAAAATTGAGGCATTAGATATTGATAATTATATTGCCTCCAGTGAACACATTTTGCTGGATTAATCTTTTAAGTTTTAATTGAATTTAAATGCAATCAAACATTACTATTATAGATATAACTTTATGAGCTTCAATTAAAGAGTTGTTTGTAACACCATTTTGGCTATTGCTCATGTGGTTTTGGTAAAACTAGGGCTACACTTCAGTTACAGTGAGTTTAGATGGGGTAATTGGAGGGGATGGAATGGAATGTAAGGGTGGTTATCTTACATTCCCTTGTTTGGGAGTTTATTTTTAAGAAGAGTGATGTAATTGGAGGGTATATTGAAAACCTCCAATTACCTCCAAAACCTCACTTTTGGAGTTCCCCCAATTTGAAGGTTTTCGGAGGTAACTTAACCCCCATTTATTCATTTTGATTAAAAATATCTAAACTACCCGTATTAAGTTTCTTTATAATTAATATTTATCGTATTTGTGTAATTTTTTATTATAACTTAACCGTTCCATTCCTTTCTATCCTTCATCCAAAGGTAAGGTTACATTGCTCTCTTTTCCATTCCTTTCCTTTAGTTATAACATCCAAACAAGAGAAGGTTAACCACCATTGCCTTTCATTCCATTCCATTAAAAACTTCCAAACACACTGTTACTTCTCCTGAGCACTTGTAGGGCAGAAACTATGCAACTAAATGCTTATGCGGATACATCTTTGAATTTTAACTATGTACAAATATAGAACGCTCATGACTTTGCTGGATACTATAGAGTACCAGGGACTAGGGTTCTACCTTATTTTTTCCTTTCCTTATAAATTTCTTCCATCTCTAAGATAATGATTCTATGACTATTTGCCTTTTTAAAATTGAAAGCATATGCAAAAATTACATTGCTGGTTTTAATATTTCATCTATCTTGCTGATTGACTAATGTTTGAAAAACGTAATGTTCTAGTTGATTAGTTGGTGTCAAATTTTCTTGCTCTTTAAATCCTATTTTTAATAAGAAGCATTTTCTGGGATTTAATGTTTAGGTCCTAGAAGGTGTTATTAAGTATAGATGGAATGCGTTGCCTGTTGAGCAGCGAGATGGAATGAAAAATTACATATCTGAAGTCATTGTGCAGGTATTGGTCACAAATTCCCTGCTCGCTTTTATTCTTTTATTTGAGGGAGAGTTTGACTACTTGTACTGTTTTTACATATTATAAATTTATTCCCAGATTCAATATTGCTATATTTCTTCTTTTGTTGTTTTCTTATAGCTTTCGAGTAATGAGGCTTCTTTTCGGACTGAAAGGCTTTATGTCAACAAGCTCAATATCATATTGGTTCAGGTACGATTCAAATATGCCTGACAATAATAGTATGTACAAGAGTGATAGTTGTTGCCTTTGATATGTCTAAACTATTGATTCTTAATAAAAAAAGATATACACATGATGATTATATTCTATGACAACTGAGGTTATCTGCAGTTGGTTGCATATCCCCGCTTATTTTCTACTTTTTTCTGCTATGACTCTTAATTTCATTGTTCAAAGAATGTTGCATTACTGGTTTTGTTGTAGTAACTATCTGGGTGAGTTGTGAACGCTTTATTGATATTTATTACATTAAGTTTGTCCTGAGAAAATTTTCTTTGCATTTGACTTATATTTAATATGGTAGAGAACACACTTGTTGGCCTCTCGAGCATAAATTTATAACTATGTATACAGATTGTAAAGCATGAGTGGCCAGCTAGGTGGCGAAGCTTTATTCCCGATCTTGTTGCAGCAGCAAAAACTAGTGAAACAATTTGTGAGAATTGTATGGCTATATTGAAAGTAAGTATGCTTTTCCATTTCTCTCTTGTTAAATTTGGTTTTAGCATACATGGGTAACATAACATGGCCATTGCTCTTTCAGCTTCTAAGTGAAGAAGTCTTTGATTTCTCAAGAGGCGAAATGACTCAACAGAAGATTAAAGAGTTAAAACAATCATTAAACAGGCAAGTGTTTCGATACTTTGATATCCATACGATAATGTATTTTAGTGTACCCCTCCTGGCCATTGAGGCCTTAGGTTTTGTCTTGTTGTAGTCTAGTTTTTTGTTACAAGAGTTGCAACTAATAAGATGGACCTGCATATTTATCTGATGGCAAACAGCTGAGAGATGGAATAACCAAAAATTTACATATTCAGGAGTGTGGGTACCGTACAGGAATTCATTTTAAGTTTTCCTTGGTCATATGAATAAATTAAACTATGGTATTGTATTTGTTACTCAGTAGAATTAATTTCTTCTCCGAGCCCCCCTGGAGGAGAGGATTTGCTTGTTAGTGAGCAACTTATTTGAAAGCTTACTGCAATGATTTTTGAAAGAGTTGCGAGGACTTCTATTTCCACTGCTAGGGCTCTTGAGATGCCAAGGAATTCCAGATACCCTATTTACTTTCAAAAAGGGAATTCTAGATACTCTATTCATTAGGTTGCTAGACCAACAGGGTGATGAAGCCAGTTTGTTTTATATTTTGTTGCATTATTAAACTATTATGGAGTCTGAACACTAGTTTTCTCAAAATTCTTTAAGCTACCTGATATTTTGCTGTCATGATATCTAAGTTATCTTGCATATATTTGTTCTTCTCTTGCATAAAAACCAAATTGTGTGAAGCAATAACGACCATGAAGCGATTTGATGGCTCGCTTGTTTCCTCACTGTTCTGAACTTTATTGATCATTATTATAATCCAGAGAGGGGCTAACTCATAATATTTTTCCTCATTTTTTTTCTTGTTCCCATTTTCATTCTGGCCTGAAGTTCTAGTCATGTTGTATATTTTTTTCTTTTGATAAGTAGTTCTAGAGCTTATTTTTATCTTACCTGTAGTGCCCTTACCATTTGCAGTAATTCTTTCTTCAATACTTGATTGTGGTTTTATTGTTCCAAGCAATTGATTTTATGTTATGCATTTTAATTTTTATGCGATCTATCTTACTAAGAATGAATTTTGTTTGGTTATTTACAGTGAGTTTCAACTCATTCATGAGTTATGCTTATATGTACTATCAGTATCTCAAAGAACTGAGCTTATACGGGCAACCCTGTCCACATTACATGCTTTCCTTTCTTGGATTCCATTGGGCTATATTTTTGAGTCTCCACTGGTATGATCTTTTTCCTTGCATGTAGTTTTCCTGGAAGAATGTATAGCTGTTAATTTCCATATTAAAGGTCAGTGAGATATTCTCACACCCCACCTATCCCTGCGCCTTGCAGCTAGAGACACTCCTAAAATTTTTTCATCTTCCAGCATATCGGAATCTCACCCTCCAGTGTTTAACAGAGGTATATTGTGATTTTATTTATTTTATTAATACAAAATTATATTGTCTTTACTCTGGATTAAAGTCATAGATTTTGCTCTTGGCAGGTTGCAGCTCTTAATTTTGGGGACTTCTATAACATACAGTATGTCAAGATGTATAATATTTTCATGGTGCAGTTACAGGTGGGCCAACACTTAATTTCTCTAAAGAGTTTATTTTTATTTGTGTATTTCTGTGGATTTTTCTTTCAGCTTATTGTATATTAATTTATTCTAAGCGTTGTCAGTTCTGTCTTATGGTTTAATTTTGTGTTGACGTCTTTCCTGTTTTGGTTATTATAGGGCATTCTCCCACCAACTACAAACATCCCTGAGGCTTATGCAAATGGATCTAGTGAGGAACAAGTGAGTGTTTTCAGTGCATAAGGTTCCAACGAAGGCCAATGTTTGACATGTTTCAATGTGTTTGTAACAATATTTATCCTCCTATGTTGTTTCTCCAGGCATTTATTCAGAACTTGGCTCTGTTTTTCACTTCATTTTATAAGGTAAGTTTAGTTGTTGGTTGAGTCAAATTTTTGTATGCATTGAAATTTTCCTTAGACAGCTGTGTGTGAGTGCCATAGATCAGAAGAAAGATTGTTTTGTTTGGTTTGAATCTTACCAGTTCTAACTTAAAGGTATCAATGAGTGGCTAAGTTTGACGTATTTGATAATAGATGAAAACATGCAGTATTTCTTGGATGCCAAGGACAATCCAAAGGAACAAGTTTTCAGTTCTAATATTTTATTGTCATATTCTCTTTTTATTATCCAATACACCGTACTATTTCTTTTGAGTCTCTGTTTGATATACTGGGCCATAGAGGTGGCTTGCTTTTTGTTCTGCAAGCTACGCACAGTTCTAGGTGCAGTGCAATATGTTTGTCTTGACGGGGAAGTGAAGTGTTCCTCTATGATGTCTTTTAATTCTTTGCAAATGCATGTATATGTGCATATTACAGGTATTTTTGAACTTTTATTGAATATTGACTTCAGGTTATTTATGTAATTTAATTCTCCTATCTGATACATTGTTGGTGTTATGTAATTCATCATGGAGCCTTTGGTAACAATGATGCTGACTATTTTCTCTTATGCAGTTTCACATTCGAGTGCTAGAATCCACACAAGAGAATATAGCTACACTGCTAATGGGTCTTGAATATCTTATCAACATCTCATATGTGGATGACACAGAGGTCTTTAAGGTATGGTATTTATTACTATTTCTAATGTTGTTGTTATGTCTTGGTAATGAACAATATCATGTTTTTGTCGCTCTTAATTCGATTTTTGAACTTATGATGTGACCTTTGCTTGCTTATGATGAACAGGTTTGCTTAGACTATTGGAACTCCTTTGTTTTGGAGCTTTTTGATGCACAACATAATTCGGATAATCCTGCAGTGACTGCAAACATGATGGGACTACAGGTATAAATATTTCCTTCGAAGATGTATGTCTTTTTTTTCTTCTTTTCTTTTGATAAGTTGAAGATTTATGTCTTATGATCTATTGGTTATGGAATGGACTAGTTTGAATTCTGACCTTATGGTGAAGATTCACTCTACATTCATGATTGTTTGCATATGCAAGAAGCCTCCTCTCTACCCCAAGGACCTTAAATTTAGCACTGTTTCTCTTTCTTTTTCACTTATCTCTCTCTGTGTGAATTAGAATCATGATTGCAATAGCGTAAGATGTTTCATATATTCTGTTAATCGCGTTGTTGCCTGTTTGTTCGGCTTGATACATGTGCGTATGTATGCGTGTATGATTTTTGTACATTATATACATACATATATATGTATGTATGTATGTGTGCGTGTATAGTATGGATCCAATGGCGACATCTTTCACTGCTATAATTTTTTGCACAATTTGTTTTTTGGGACAACTATGTTCTAGCCCCTGAGGTTGCCCAATGTTCCAATTAACCCTTGAGTTTTTAATTTGCTTAGATCGACCCTTCATGTTTTGACATTGCATTAATCAAGGCTTCTGCAACTCACTAACCCGGATGAGTTGATTGATGCAATGTCAAAACGTGAAGGGTCGATCTAAGAAACTAAAAACTCAAGGGTTAATTGGAACATTGAGCAAACCTCATGGCTAGAACATAGTTTTCCTTTTTTTTTTACTAAAACAATCACTGGATTAAATATTTTATTCATGTAGGTTGTACATGCTAAATTTCACCTCAATCAAATATCCATAAGATGTTTTTATCAGTATTTCATCTTTATAACTCTTCTACTTGAACCTTTTAACTCCTTTCAAATATAACATAGATGTAACATTTCTAAATGTTTGATTGATGTAAACATTGGCATGCGTGATCTAAATAAATATCAACAAGATGTTTTTATAGGTATTTCATCTTTATAACTCTTCTAGTTGAACCTTTTAACTCCTTTCAAATAGAACATAGATGTAACATTTCTAAATGTTTGATTGATGTAAACTTTGGCATGCATGATCTAAGTAAATAGTATTAAATTCAATGGTTGTTTTTCAAAATAAAAATTATATAAGAAATTATAGGGGGCTATGATAACTTGAATAGAATGGAGATAGCTGCAAAATTTTAAATTGTGTGCCGACCCCAAATCATAGCGTATGATATACATATGTTTTGAAATTTACGTGCTTATGTCTGTACATTGACTCACTTTTTCAATAGTACTTGTTGGTTACAAGCTTGTATACTTGTGGAGGAAGGGTTACTTATCTTATGTTTGTATGTATTAAATCATTAGGTGCCTTTCCTTCCTGGAGTGGTTGATGGCCTAGGGAAGCGACGACAGCTTTATGCTGGTCCAATGTCTAAGTTGAGAATGCTCATGATCAGTCGTATGGCGAAGCCTGAGGAAGTATTGATAGTTGAAGATGAAAATGGGAACATTGTTCGTGAAACCTTGAAGGACAATGATGTTCTTGTTCAATATAAGGTGATAAATATTTTTGGTTTTGGCAGATATGTCAATAATCTGTACATACCACCTTGGTGCCTTATAATGAAATTTGTTTATTTATAAAAAACCACCATGCTTGCTGCTCTGAATTTTTTGTTCACGTAGCCTCACCAAGAAACTAGTGTGGTTGGTACCAGTTGGATGCCCTAACTGTTTAAAAGTGATTTTTTTTTATAAGTTATTGTTTTAAAGTGTTCTAACAGTGGAACTATAAAGGATGATGTTTTATTCGTATTGTGAAAATGCTTTTTGCAGCACATGATAATATCTTTTTTTTGTTGTATTTTTTAGCCTTAAATCCATATTTGTGGAAGTATGTGGTCAGACTTGGCTCAATCTAAATACATTGACTTCTTCAAATAATCAGCAGTTAATGAATAATTATGTTTTTTTATTGTTTGTTTTTAATGGGATAAAGAGAAGCAGTTGAACAAGAGTATTTCTTAGTTTAAACCTTCATTTACTTTACCATCTCCTGTTTCCAGATACTGTTCACTTCTGGTTTCTATTGTTAATAAATGTTGAATGTTGCAGATCATGAGGGAGACACTGATCTACTTGTCACACCTTGACCACGAGGACACTGAAAAGCAGGTATGTATAATGTTTGGTTTAAGAATCTACACCTACGCAATGCCATCTTATGATTATATGTTGACTGATTTTTACGTATGGTTATGCATATAGAATGAGAACCTGTTATCCAGATAGTTGTGGGTCTTCTTTTGTAGTTCGATTCTGTATGTGAGGTTTATTCTGATTGTAGCCTTGGTGTTATATCTGCATGGGTTGGTTCATGTAGTAGAAGATTGTTATCAGTACTTACCAGGAAAAGAACACAAAAACAATCATGTTTACCATAACTTGAATTTGAAAAAAATTGGAGAAGGAAATAGGAAAACTCAAGTATTGTGTGTCTAATCATATCTCCAACTGTATTCACTTTTCTATATCATTTTCTTTCCCCTTTCCTCTGAAAGAATTTCTCAGCAGTACACAGACATGAAACAAGATGGATAAAATTCCTTAAGACTGATTTCTGTCAGCAATTTTAAGGTGAACAATGGTGTTTGCATTAGTGAACCAGTCCTTCCCTAATGTGGATTTTTCTCTTGTTTCTCTTTTGGTGCTTTCTCAGATGCTGAAGAAGTTAAGTAAACAATTGAGTGGTGAGGATTGGACGTGGAACAACCTAAACACATTATGCTGGGCAATAGGATCTATATCTGGGTCCATGGCGGAAGAACAGGTATCTTTTATCTCAGTTAGCATTTGACTGGCGGGTCAACAACCCGCCTCACCCCACCCCAAAGAAAGATAAAAAGTTCAGATGTGCTCGTTTGTAGCTTTTATCTTCTATCTCATCTGAGTTATATAGCTAGAATTATGAGCTATTGTGAACCTTCTGGCTTGTATATGTACTTAGTTTGTCTCTGTTTTCTTTCCCCCTTTATTTTTCTAAATATATTAGTTTTTTTTATGAAATTGTAAAATTTTGACAGTGAGCAAGCTCTTTTGTTCATTACACTATCTTTTTCAGCAACTGAGATTACAAGTAAAATAACTAATGTGAAGCTCGTGCAGACACAAGAAACAAAATGTGATTTGTTTTGGTTGAATAATTTGGAAATCTTATTTACAGTTTTGAACTGATTCTTCTTGCCGGCTTAGCAAAAATAAGTAAATTTTTTATAGAAAAATCACCATTGGGGTGCAGCCTAATTACGAGAACAATCTACATGACAGTAAGTCAACAAAATCTATGAGGTCTTCTTCATTTACTAAAACTTTCCTCTAAACCAAAAACTAAATGTATTGAACCATCTATCTCTAATCACATCTAAAGATTTCTCTTCACTATCAACATCCCTCCTTTTCTTTCATTCTAGACAAGCCAAAAGATAGAGAGGTGATGAAAGAAAAAGTGTCTTCAACTCCTTAGAGGCTTGTATACTACTCCAAGCCCAAACTTCACCTTTCACGTAGTCGGCAATCACCCCAGAGATATCCAAGACACTATAGGTCATATCCCATAAACTTCTAGCCAACATAACAAAAGATGAGGCATGAACTTGGCCCTTTTTTTAACAAATTTAGTACTTATTAACAGCATCCTCCCTCTTCTTTGCAGATTTTAAATACTTAGAATCTACTCCCAAAAAGCTTTCCACACAAAAAAATAACTTTTTTAGGGGTATAAGGAATCCAAATGGTATTCCATGGGAAGTTGGGGTGTCCTTCCCTTGGTAACTCATTAAAAAGGACCAAAGCCATATTTTTCCATCCTATCCTTTCTGGATCTATTTCTATTCCCCCACGCTGTTGGCTGCCCTCCCCTCCTTAGAAAGCCACCTATTAAGCTCAACACCAAACTTAGCAATAATCACTTTCCTCCAAAGATGATCACTCTCCACCATGAATCTCTATAACAGTTTCCCAAAAAGTGTTTTGTTAAACAAAGAGATATAAGGCCTAATCCTCTTCTTTCAAAAGGTTGCTTGAGAACACCCCATTTAACTAAGTGGTATTTGTACTTCCCTGTATGTCTCCAAAGGAATCGTCATTGATTGCCCTTTAGTACCTCATTGTAGAAGCTCTTTTTTCTTTCTTAGCGCTAGTAGCTGTATTTGAATTCATTCTGCAGCAAATGTTGCCAAAAGTTCTTTATCTTAGTATAAAGCCATGGAAGGATTGGTATATTGCTGATAGTGAAATCGTCCAGAGTAAAAGAAGTTCTATGCATTATATTTATCATTCTAGAACTCGTCAAAAAAAAATTACCATTCTAGACCACTAATTGGGAAATGGGACGTTTTTCTATATTTCTTTATTCATTATTTTTTTATCGCTGATTAAAGAAATAATACATTTAAAAATAGAATCCAAGAGTATACTTGCTATTCTATAACACTCATGTAGTAGATCAATTACACAAAATTTCAACAAAAAATTTATCAATCTAGTGTATGATTTAACCCATAGTTCAGTAACGGTTTAAAACTAACAAATTTCGTAAGAAAAACTAGAGCTTAGATCATAGGTTGAAATTTATCCAAACATGTTCATTTTTTGTAACTTCAAAATTCTCATGTATGTGCTTTAAATGATGATCATTAATTTTATTGTTGTAAAAGTGAAAATTTTACAGTGAACTTCACAAACTCCATTTAAGTTATGCCCTTTGGAAAATAGCTTACCTTATAGTTTGCACCTGTGCCATTATTTTTAGTCAAAATATCTTTCCATTTTGAATTTCATGAGTCGAGTATTATCTCTTCCTGTCATAAGATACATGTTTTGATGTTTTATACCATCTTGGCTCTGTGGCAGGAAAACAGATTTCTGGTGATGGTCATTCGTGATTTACTGAATTTGTGTGAAATCATTAAAGGAAAAGATAACAAAGCTGTTATTGCAAGTAACATCATGTAAGATTTCTTACCATTGAAGTTTATCTGGAGTATATTCGGTTGGGATCTTTCAGGATCCAATTGTTATCATTCAGGGTGTGCTGTACTGTGGTGTTTTTATCATTTTAGAGGAAAGATTTGTCAGAATTAATTCCCCTTTTCAAGTACCCATGTCATTGTTCCAAACACTTTCCTTGGTGTACTGTGATTGGTAACTGAGTAACTGTTGGAGACATAGCCTTTGTTTGTTCTTGAAAAATCTTAATCCACTTCATTGCACTTTTTTTTTTAATTCTGTTGGTAGGTATGTTGTCGGACAGTATCCAAGATTTTTAAGAGCCCATTGGAAGTTCTTGAAAACTGTTGTGAATAAGCTGTTTGAGTTCATGCATGAGACACATCCAGGAGTTCAGGTGATTTCTGCTGTTGTGATCTCTTTGCTCTAGAATTGTTATGTGATTGCTCCTGATGAGATATCAATTTCTCTTTTAAAGTATATGACCATATGTTCTTTCCATGTATTTGACATAAACTTCAAAATTTAGAAAATATATACTTCAGAAATCATGGCATGTTATGGACATTATACAATCAGGGCATGCCATTGCATTGATCTTCAAGATCTTGTGAAATTAACAGTTGAAAAGAACTTTCTACATCTCATGCATTTATGCTTATTGTAGCTTTATAATTACTGTCAATAATGTATTTTAACATTTAGATGAAAATTTTGAACAATTATAATGTTTCAACTTTCAAGTGTTTCTTACTGCTCGTGTTGTGTAGAATGTGCCTTAGTGAGAGAGAATGTCCTTGATTTTTCTGAAATTGTTTGAAAGCCTAAAACTGAACTAATATTATGATCTTGTTGCTGGAAAGGAAGAGAAAAGGGGGGGGGGGGGGGTTCAATTATTTTCTCTAAACTGTAGTTGAACATTACATATAATCTACTGTTATGTATGGATGTGATATAAATTTTTTTCATATGCAACTTAATTTCATGGTTTGTAATATTGCTGTTATATGGTAACTAACAATTCTGAATACTAGCTTGGTGTTGTGTACCTAATTATTTTCTCTTTATGACCAGATTCTGTTAATTAATATGTTTCATATAGTCATACTTTAATTACATTTCACTTCTTCCAGGATATGGCCTGTGATACGTTCTTGAAAATTGTTCAGAAGTGCAAGCGCAAATTTGTTATCGTACAGGTATATCTTTTCCTCTCTTAAATATAGTATTTAACCTTTGTCCATTATTACTTATTTATTTGAGTATAAAAAATGAGTTTATACTTGAGAAGGGAAATAGAATATTATTTCACAAGCTTTGCATGATTCCAGGTTGGAGAAAGTGAACCATTTGTTTCTGAACTTCTAACTGGCCTTGCAACAACTGTTGCAGATCTGGAGCCTCATCAGATTCATACATTTTATGAATCTGTAAGCCTTCTTATATGTCTCTGATGTTGAATTAATAGACAGAGTTTGCTATGTTATGACATCTACTTATTTTCCCCCTTCCTTTCAGGTTGCTCATATGATTCAAGCAGAACCTGATCCTCAAAAGAGGGATGAATACCTGCTGAGATTAATGGATCTTCCCAACCAGGTTGTTAGGGATAGAAATAGCTTGTGGATAAGTCTATCCTCCTCTCCCATGATATATTCATCTCTTTACATCTGTGACGCTCCAACTCAATTCTTGTGGTAGCCTGTGGCTTATGATGTTGTCTTGTTCTGCAGAAATGGGCTGAAATTATAGGACAGGCACGTCAAAGTGTTGATTTCCTGAAAGATCAAGATGTCATCCGGACTGTGCTTAATATATTGCAGGTATAGCTTACTGTTGTTGGATCTTCTGAAGCGTGATACATGGTATAGGATTTACTTTAATGCTCCCTGAAGGGATTTAGTTATTGTGTAGTAATTAATGGGGTGAACTGATGCTTCTGTTAGTTATTCTCTCCTATTATTTAAACTGCTTCATGAGGATTTAGTCTGATTTATGTCATTGTTGGACTGCAGACAAATACTAGTGTTGCCAGTTCTCTTGGAACGTACTTTTTGACCCAAATATCTTTGATCTTTTTGGACATGCTTAATGTGTATAGGTAAAATTCTCAACATAATATTCTAAAATAGAAGTTGTCTTGCAGGTTTAAAGCTGCGAAGCATTTGTGAATATGGTTTATTTTTGATAAAAAAGTAAATATGGTTTATTTCTAGTTTACTTATGTGGTATTTACACAATAATTGCAACAGAATGTACAGTGAACTTGTATCAAATAGCATTGCAGAAGGAGGGCCCTATGCCTCAAGGACATCTTATGTGAAACTTCTACGGTAAGATCAATTGACAAGAATCTGCTTAATTTTGCTGTGCGAGCCAAAACTTTCTTGCTTTTAAATGTGCTCTATTAAACAGATCCGTTAAAAGGGAAACTCTTAAGCTAATTGAGACATTCCTAGACAAGGCTGAAGATCAGCCACATATAGGAAAACAATTCGTGCCCCCAATGATGGATCCCGTTCTTGGTGACTATGCGAGGAATGTGCCTGATGCCAGAGAATCAGAAGTTTTATCACTCTTTGCCACAATTATATACAAGTATGGTACCTTTTCCTTGTACTGTTTGTCCTGACAGATTGAAAGGTAGTTAAGCTCTTTAATACGGTTGGTTTCTAGAAGATCCTCACATGACTCCTCAGGTTATTCGAAATAATAGATCAACTGCTTGATGCCTTGCTAGTCAAGCATGGATATAAACCCAAATGTTTGATACATCGATTAACTAATCGAACAGTATACGATTTCATATCTGGGTGGGCTTTTATTTTATTTTGATAACTAGCTTTTATTTTATTTGTATGTCAATAATGTTGGAAATAAAACACTCACACAAACAACTCTTATTCAAACTCAAAGAGATATTACAAGAGCACTCTCACTCAAAAGAAAGAAGATACTAGAACTCACTCTTAGAAGACTTTGCTTCTTCACTCACTTAGAAGCTCTTGCTTCTTCTTGATGATTAAACCAAAATGGGGAGGGGTATTTATACTACTTAAGAACAATCCTACACCACACAAATAAACTAATCCAAAATTACAACAACCATACACCTCATTTTTCTTGGTGGTTCTAATAATATTTTAGGTTACCAAATGATTCACATGCTCAACTACCACACCAAAAAAATTCTAGGTAGAATGCTTGTAGTTTTGGACCTTGATTATGGACTTGGACTCCAATTTGATTGAGTTTGGTTTTGGACTCCCATAATGGATCAAGTTTATGATCCAACAAATAATGTTATAAATTAGTGCATATGCCATTATGAGCTACCTATTCTGATGCTGTTGTGATTGAAAATATTTGCTTACTACTTTTGGTCTTATATCCATGTATTGTTTGACTTTTCTTTTTGTATATCTATACTTTACACTAATGTCCTTGCTAACTAGGAGGCTACTTTTCTTCTGCTGAAGTTCTCATATTGCGCAGAATCAATTAATTTTGCTTCCCTTGCAGTGTTATTTAATTAATTTCTTGCTTGCTTGAAGGTACAAAGGTGCAATGATAGATGACGTGCCCCGCATATTTGAAGCCATTTTCCAATGCACACTTGAGGTGAGGATGTTGATAATTAATTCTGAAGCTTATGCATGTATCTGTCTTAGTAATGGTGTTGATGGGGTCATGTAGAGATTGCAACTGTTATTGGCAAGATTTTCTCAGCTTTGACTATATTTTCTGCAACTGTGTCGTTAATAATGAAAAACTAGGAAATAAACAAGCACATATCGGAGTAAGAAAACATGTGGGGTATATTGTTTATAGAAGGGGTATGAACAAAACAAAGGTTTGATCATTGTATACTATTGCCCTAGATTTAGAAATTGAGACAATTAGTATAAACATGTAATTAAATCTTGTCTGTTCCAAAACTTTTCTCTTCATGTTTGTTTGTTCCACCAACCCACTTGAATGGAGAGTCCTTTTCCAAAAAATGATCTTTAATTTATTTAATAGTCGCCTGTCTTTGGAGGTTTCTTCTTGGTGATACTTAAAAGAATTTTTTTTTCCTGGAGATACATAGTATATTGTTTGCTGAATCTCATTCCCCAGGTCCTGTTGCCTTTTCTTTGAAGGCTCATGGTGTATGTGTTAATGATATGTATCGCAGTGAGTATAATTTAGTACTAATATATGGTGGCTGAACTGGCAATTTGTGTTGGGCAAGGCATAACTTGTCTGTCTCTTTTGTACTGGTAAAATAAACATGTCTCTTTCTCACTGATAAAATGTTCATGTCTTTTTCTCTTTCTTAACTTTGTCTAACATGTCTGTCATGCCCTATAGATGATAACCAAAAATTTTGAAGATTACCCGGAACATCGCCTCAAGTTCTTTTCCTTAATTCGGGCCATTGCTACTCATTGTTTCCCTGCATTGATTCGGTTGTCAAGTCAGGTTTGTATTTTATGATTTATGCTCCTATTGAGCTGTGTCAATGGTGATTACTTGTTTTCTATTATGTTCTTGTAGCAATTTGGCTTTACTAATTTAATTAGATACTCTCATATTGATCTTTATCTTCTTAAAAACTTGCATTGTGCTTATTTTTGTTCTTTGTGTCTTTTTCTGTCCTCATCAGCAACTGAAGCTGGTGATGGATTCAATCATATGGGCATTTCGACATACAGAAAGAAATATTGCTGAAACTGGGCTGAATCTTTTGTTGGAGATGCTGAAGAACTTTCAGGTGGTTATTTTCTTTTTCTTTTTTGTTATTCTACCTGATTCTCGGATGTTTTACTATGCTAGATGCTTAACTTTTCTGTAAATTGACAGGCTTCTGAGTTTTGTAACCAATTCTACCAAACATACTTTCTGTCAATCGAGCAAGAAATATTTGCTGTCTTGACGGATACGTTCCATAAACCTGGGTTCAAGTTGCATGTCTTAGTGCTACAACATTTATTTTGCCTGGTAAAATATTATAAAATGACTACTTAAAATCTTTTTAGCAGCAAGTTCGGTATAGTTGAGAAAGATGATTTTCAGGTTGAGAGTGGTGCGCTGACAGAGCCTTTGTGGGATGTTGCGGCAGTTCCTTATCCATATCCAAATAACTCGATGTTTATTCGTGAGTACACCATAAAACTTCTTGGTACATCATTCCCCAACATGACTGCAGCGGAGGTATTAAATTTAGAAGCTCCATTTGTGTTTTATTTATTATTTTCATTTCATTGGATGTATCACCAAACTCGAAGGATTTCCAGGTCACTCAATTTGTGAATGGATTGTTTGAGTCAAGGAATGATCTCTCCACATTTAAAAATCACATACGTGACTTTCTTGTGCAGTCTAAAGAATTTTCAGCACAGGTATCAAAGTAGTTGCTTTTTTTTTAATCGTTAATCTGTTTTATCTTTGTTTCAAAATTAAAGTTCTAGTTTGGTCTCTCTCCGGGAGAAAGGGTTGGTGGTTTGGGTCCTGACTACAATCTTATTTTTCAGGACAACAAAGATCTTTATGCAGAAGAGGCTGCTGCTCAGAGAGAAAGAGAGCGGCAACGAATGCTCTCTATTCCTGGGCTCATTGCCCCCAATGAAATACAAGATGAGATGTTGGATTCATAGATGGCTAAATTTCGCCAGAGAACTGATTCCAAAAAAAAATTTAACACAGAGTCACAGTGGGTGCCTTAATTTACGTACCAAAATCAGTGGGTAGCAAACAGATGAAGCATTTCCTCCCCATTGTTTCTCATATGGCTCCCAAAATTTTCATTGAAGTTGAAATTTTGGTAAAATGATTAAAGGATGCCTGTGGACAGAGGGTTAGGCTGCTGGGGAATGGGGGGATACTGCCTTGTTTGTGTATTGGCTGGGTGTAGAGTATTTTAGGTGCTAATGTAGAGATATATATATAGTTCATTGTACCGGTTTTTTTCCTGGATGGTTTGGATGCACTGTTTAAATGACTGTTGGTTGAAGTATTTGGCGATTCATTTTAGGTGTGACACTAATCTTTGGCGGGCTGTGCAGAAATTCCTATTTTTGTTACATTAATGGAATACAGTGGCGTTTTTTAATTGCTTGTTTTTCTTCCTGTTGTTATCGCATTATTTTATTAGCTGTGATTGCACAAATCTAGCTTGTTCTCCTAAGATGGGGACCAATATGGTTTATGGAGCACTGATATGCAATGTAATCAGAATTTTGTTCCCCGTGCATGGCACATTCACATGCTTTCATTTCGTCAAGGAAATAGCCATGATAAATTCATGATTTTAGAACCAGTAATTTGTGGATAAAGGTAAAAAAAATTGGAGTAAGCATCAGTTAACAGAGTAAATATTGGGTGTATTCAGTAGTATTCCTCTTAAATTTGATGCAGAAATTTGAAGGCACACTCCCAACCTGGAAAAAGTAAAATTGATGAGCCTTGGTGAACGCTCTAGTGTTAGCAAATAAACTTCCCAAAATTACAATTGACGAAGGTGAATCTTCTTCATATGGACCCTTCTCGTCTCCAAAAATACCAGAAAAGGGGAAAAAGTTACAAAGAAAATAGGAGTTTTTATTTAATCCATGATGCTGAAAATTCTTGTTAAAAGTTTTTATTTAATAGTATAATTCGAGTTAAAAAGTGTTTAATATATTTAATAAAAGTTTTGTTAAGAGTGGTTTGGAAATGTTCTCGTTTTCTGTTTTTAAAAAAATAAAATTGGCAACAAAAATTACGTTTGATTGAGTTTGATTCCCTTTTTATTTTATGGAAACGGAAACAAAAGAACAAAAATTGAAAACATGAAATATATTAGTGAAATATAACTACGATTTATGAAAGATAAAATGAAAACATGTTATTTGTTTTTAGAATTTTGAAAACAAAACAATTGAAAACAGAAAACAAAAAACAAAAAACTGTCAACGAGACCAAATGAACCCTTGGTGTTTAATAGCGGATTAAGTTGTAAAATTAGTTTTAAATGTCATTTAAAAGTAAAAATACTCCATATAAACTAGCTTTTAAAAAATATTTGTTACGATGTAATTAAATCTATTAAATTGTTAATAAAAAAAATTGATAAGGATTAAATATATAATATTTTTTATTTCTTTATATACTTAAATATTTTATTGGATTATAAAAATTCATTAATATATCGAATTTTGTTTAAAAGAGGGTCAATTTTGATTATTTTTTTTTATGAAATCAAATCGTAGTATTCTTTACTATTTTTATTACATGTACAATAACTGCTAGTAATAATAAATGGAGAAAAGAGAAAGGTTAGAGGGGATGTAGCTGCGGCCATTGCCATTTTAAGATTGTCAAGAATCTTATATTTTTGTCAAAATAGTTTTCGGTGACTCAATCCTTTTGAGCTCTTAATAGACTTGCGTTTAATTTCCATCTTCGTATTAAAAAAAACTTATGAATAAATAGAAATTACAAAACCTTATAGAGGAAGGTATAATCCATCACAATTTAAGTTCATCGGGGACCTAAAATTTCCTTAAAAAAAAGGTTGGTTTTTATTATCTCAAAATAAACTTTGTTTCTATCGCGAGTGATGTTATTGGCGCTGCAAGTATTATTATTGATATTCATTTTGTTTGTTTAATTTACAATAATGTAGTTAGATATTTTAGAAAATGCAATTTAATTAGGGACAACATTGTAAGTTTAAGTAATAAAACAAAACATGAAAAATACCAATAACAATTTTTATAGTGTCAATAACATCACCCTTCTATCATAACAAAAATAAACTGAGATTATGAGACTCTTACTATCAAGTCTTCATATGATACTAATAAGGAAGTGATATGTTAAAAAGATCTTATTGTAAGTCTATTGGCATAGAAAACGCAGTGAAGTTTAAACTTGTTCAATTATGCCAATAATTTACACTAAGAAATTCTCTATGAATATATTACAACGATAAATCAATATCTCCATACAAGGTTATGGTTTATACCTTAATGAAGATTCCAGATGCAAATTCGTTGGAGAGCTCATAAGCCATTCAAGCGTTCGGCCTTTAAGTGTATTCACATGAGCAACCAAGAATGAGGATATTATTTTTCGGGATGTCGAACACCATGCATGGAAGAGGACTAGCGTTTGCTAAAATCTATGAGTGCTAACTCTAGGGTTTTTGGCTTTTTAAGAGAGATAGAATCTAAAAATATTATTTTTGGTCTCACAATTTATTCATTAGGGTTCCCATCAAATAAAACCTTTAGAGCTTTTACTCCTAAAAGCTCTAAGATTTTTAGAATTACAATTAAACTTTTTTTTTAATTAATTCATAGAAGTATCTTTATTAGCCATTAGTTTTTCTTATTCTTGTAATTGTCCAATTGTGTGTGACCCTCTAGGTTTAATTTTGTGTTGGCAGTAGGTCGTAACTTTTACGTAACAATTGGATCCAATCTAATTAATTAAAACTCTTTTTAATTTTAATTCAAATCAAAACTCCTTTTAATTCTTTTTTTGATTTAGAATTAATTACAATTAGTTCTTAAAGGCTTCTACAAGTCATGATTGACACCTAGCAAGATGTCATGACTACCCAGGCAAAATGAATTTAATATGAATCTTTTCATTTTCTGTTATCATACAATTCAATCATTCCATCATGCAATGTCCTTGATTAAATCTAAGGTATATAATTGTTATCAAACCTTAACTATTTAATCACATGTATCTCGATCTCAAGTCCAAGACTTGAATGGTGAAATTAAAAACTCATTTCTAATTTTCACGCTATCTTGGCCAAGGAATTTCCAAGTTATTACTTAATCAAATTACATAGGACATTCTCTCTCTTTTATTGAGAATGATGGATTATCTGTCGTACACTCACATACTTTCATGCATAAGTGGTCATACCTAATTACTACCTTTATGTGACCCACAATTAGAGTCACATTTAAGCAACATTTAAGCATGATGACCTATACATAAGGCATCCATGGTGTCTTAAGTCTAAGGATCACTTGTATAACTGCAATATAAAAATTCCTATTAACAGCCAGTAAAATTTCCATTAGGATTTCTTATTCGAGTCAATTTAGTGTATATGTTCTCAAACAAATATCTACATAACTTGTTTTAGTGTCTCATATACTAGTGACCATGAGTTCAATTACCCTCAACTTCTTGAGGAAACATAGTACGTACTTGTAACGACCCATCCTAGACGGGTCCACCCAAGTGGAATCATCACCTTTTAGCACTAAGCATATACTTATATGTAACAATTTTAAAAACTTGAAACATGTTTACATTATATACACCTCAACTCTGAGGAGATACATAAGTTTATTACATATTACATAAAAGTAAACACATCTATGCATGATTGTGTACAAGATTCAATTACAAATAACAAAAAGTGTTTTTCTGAGGATGCTGATCATAGTGACCCACCTAGATATCCACGAATAGATCTTGTATCAGAGAAATCTATCAACCTTTCTACTTTTGACTTGAAATTTAATTAAAATAAGGAGGGTGAGCTTTACAAAGCTCAATGATGTTCAATTTACTAGAAGTGCTTGAATTGTATACTTCAATTCATAATTATAATTACAATTGATATTCAAGTCATTATTCTTTCATTTAATCATCATTTTTCATATCATATTATATCTTATGAATTTCATTCAATATATAGATATCACTTATGATTTCCAATTCAACATTATTCTTCTCATCACAAGATTTCACAATCATATTCATGATTCAACATCTCAATAAAATAATGAGAATATGTCATGAATGCATATGCATAATCTTATTCTTTCTTTCCACATCGTATCTCATCACAAATCGTTTTTATCTCATTTTCATTTCTCATCCATATCATTATCAAATATGGGTATCCGTATCAGTCTTTGGTATAGGTATAGGGACGTCTCCCCATGTGCCGACACTCTAACCCAAGGATTAGCCATGGTTCTGGCCTTCATCAGATCACATTCTTCCTCTTATGTGGCCCTACAATGCACGAACAATTACATATAAGTAAACACCAAGATAATAATATTTCAATCAAGTAATTACATCACAAAATTTAACAATTTATCATAACAAACCAGTCTATATGATTTACACTTCATTTCAAGGATACAATTCACATCAGTCTATCATGTATATCCATACACCTATTCTTTTCATTAAATTAACATCATTAAGAATTATATTTCACTTTAATCATTAAATTCATGTATATATCCTTTATTCCATCAAATTTAACTTATTCATAATATACTCATTAATTTTTCTCATTTATGGTTCATTTTAAGTTTTATCTATATTTCTTACTTTTTCTCACTTATTAGTAGTAAAGTGAACTCACCACGAAGAACTAAACACTATCCGTGAATCACTTCTTTGCCTTTTGCGCTCCTTTAAGCAACACCTACAAATGTTTCACCTTCACCTAACAAGAATACACTTAACCAATATTACTATCACACAGTTTACTTTAAACCCTTATAATGGGTTAAATGCATGAATATATGTATGCATGCTCCAACTTAGTTTCAAATTCAAAGTCTCAGTTGAATTCCTTTCCTTCTATCTTGAATCAAATTCAAACTCATTTAAGAAAAACATGAAGTTTTAAGCCCTTAAAATCATGATTTCTGTATGAAAAAAGTACAAGAGAAGAAGAAATTACCTTCACAAAGATTTCATCAGAAACTTCTTTAAATCAATTCTTGAACGATCGAATCAAACAATTGTTTATGAAAACCTTAAGTTTTAGTATAGTTCTTCAACAATTTGAGAGAGAGAGTAGAGAGTTTATATGAAGAAATAAACTTTGAATCGTCAAAAATGAAGTTTTTATATAATCCAAGTTTTACTAGTCGATTGGAGTGCCTTAGGCGATTGAGGCAAGCTTAGTCAACTGATGGAGAGGTTAGTCACCTACCTAGGTGAGTGGTAAGGTGTTAGTTGACTAACCTAGCTTAGTTGCCTACATAGGTGACTGGTACCTTCTGATGCCTTCTAAAACCCATATATATATTTTACTTTAATGCATTTCAACTTGTTTTATTCAGTATATTTTCAAATTCTTGTCTCAATATTGCCTCAAATTTGAATTTTCATTTAAACAAATATGTATGTGTATGTATGATAATTATAATATCAGATAAGAGATTACCAAATTATCCCTACCGTAAGGGAGATGATCTTATAGTACTAATCTATCCGGATTCACTAATGTCATTCCTATGATTAGGAACATTTAAGAATAAAGCTTAAGGTAATACATCTCATACAATGATTTGTAATGAACATGATAAATAAGAAAAATACCATAATTATTATTTATTATCAATAAATAAATAAGATTAATTTACTAGTAATATGCCTAGACATCATATGCCATTGGCTTGTAGGGCATACTACTATCAATCTCCCACTTGCACTAAAGCCAATCACTGATATATCTCGAGCTCATCTTCTTAAAATGGTGATTGAACTGTTGTTGGGAAATCACTTTAGTTAGTCGATCCGCTATATTGCATGTCAATGAAACTCTTTCTGTCTTTACATAGCCTCTTCCAATTATCTTTCTAATTAAATGGAACCACCACAAAATTTGCTTAGACTTCTAACGAGACCTTGGTTCATTTGCTTGCACAATAGAACCATTGTTATCGAGTTATTGGATTGACAATGTCTAGAACCACTCTAAATTCAGTGATGAACTTCCTCATTCAAACAGTCTCCTTCACAGCTTCTGATGCGACAATGTATTTGGGCTCCATGGTTGAATCCGTAAAGGTTTTTTGCTTGTAACTCTTCTAGTTTAATGCTTCACCATTTAAAGTGAACACGTATCCAGAGACTAATTTACTATCATATTTGTTAGACTGAAAGCTAGAGTTTGTGAAGCCCTTAAGTTTCAAATCAACTCCTCCATAAATGAGAAACAAATCAACAAATCTTTAGTTCTTCTCAAGAACTTAAGAATGTTTTTCAGAGTTATCCAGTAACCCTTACCTGGATTGGACTGAAATCTGCTTGTAACACTTAGAGTGTAGGCGACATCAAGCCTTGTACATAATATTTCACAAATGATGGAACTAATTACCGATGCATATGGTATCTTATTCACGTGTTCTTTCTCTTTTGGAGTATTTGGGAACATCTCTTTAGAGAGATAAATTCCATAATTAATTGATAAAAGTCCTCTTTTGGAATTTTCCATGCTAAATCTCTTTAGAAATTTGTCTATGTACGCAGATTAGGACAAGCCTCGCACCCTTCTAGATCTATCTCTGTAGATCTTTATCCCCAAAATGTAGGATGCTTCACCAAAATCTTTCATGGAGAAGTTATTTGATAACCAAACCTTGAGTGACTGTAACATACATACATCATTCCCATTGAGTAGTATGTCATCAACATACAACACCAAGAATGTCACAACAGTTACACTGACCTTCTTATGTACATAGGGTTTATCTTTGTTTTTGATAAAGACGATTTGATTGTCTCATCAAAACAGATGTTCCAACTTCTAGAAGCTTGCTTTAATCCATAAATATTTTTGAAGCTTGCACACCTTGTGATCACTACCAGTATATGTAAAACCCTTAGGCTATATCATGTACACATCCCCCTCTATGTTTCCATTGAGAAATTCAGTCTTTATATCTATCTATCATATCTCATAGTTATGGTACACAGTTATTGTAAGTAAAATCCTAATGGATTTAAGCATGACTACTGGAGAGAAGGTTTTGTCAAAGTTAATGCCTTGTCTTTTCTTGAAAACCTTTGTTACTAGATTTGCCTTATAGGTCTCTACCTTTCCATCCACTCCAATCTTTTTCTTAAAAACCCATTTGCAACCTATAGGTACCATATCTTTAGGTGTTTTGACCAAATTCCACACTTTGTTGGAATACATGGAATCCATTTCGGATTTCATGGCTTCTAACCACTTTTTGGAATCGATGTCCAACATCACTTCTTCGTAGTTAACAGGTTCTTTATCAACTATAAGGTGTACCTCCAGGTCACCATTTATTAGAAATCCATATTTTTCTGGAGCCTTGTGTATTTTGCTAGATCTACGAATTGGTTATATAATGAGAAGATTTATTGATTCAGTTTTCTCAATTTGAATAGTACTAGGTTGTGGTTCTTGTGATACTTCATCAATATCTATCTTTCTCCCACTGTTCCCTCCTAGTATAAACTATTTTTCTAGAAAGTTAGCATATTTAGAGACAAACACCTTTTGTTACCGAGGATGATAAAAATAATATCTTAAACTTTTTTTTAAGATATCCCACAAACCTACATTTGTCAGACTTAGTTCCCAACTTGTTTGTATGTAACTTCTTTACATAAGTAGGACAATCCCAAATCTTAATGTATTTAAGACTGGGTTTCATCCCTTTCTATATCTTATATGGTGTTTTAGGTACTACCTTTAAGGGAATCTTGTTCAATAAATATGTGGCAGGTCGGACGATAGATTCTAAAAAAGATATAGAAAGCTCAATGTAACTCATCTTAAATTGTACCATCAGAAGGAGTTCACATCGTTCAACTGTGGTGTTCTAGGAGTTCACTGAGAGAGAATCTCATTCTCTTTGAGATAATCGAGAAAATCATCAGTCAAGTATTCACCTCCTCGATCAAATCAAAGAGCTTTAATACCTTTCCCAGTTTGCATTTCAACTTCATTAAAAAATTATTTGAACTTTTTAAATGATTAAAACTTGTACTCCATTTAGTGCACATACCCATACTTTGAGTGATCATTGGTAAATGTAATAAAGTAAGAGTAACCTCCTTTAGCATTAACTGTTAGGGGCCCACACACATCAGTGTGTATTAACCCTAATACATCCATAACTCTTTCTCCATGTCGATTAAATGGATATCTAATCATCTTTTTCTTGAGATAGGATTCAAAAGCTGATAGATACAAATATTCACCTTTTACCAACTTGTTTACTATGTCTTCATTAATATGACATAGTGTTAAGTGCCATATGTAGGAATGATTTAGATCATTATATATTTTCCTCTTACTTTGTTCGATATTGAAAACATTACCATTTACTTCAAGAATATAAATACCATTATCAATGTAGTAGTACTATAATATTTATTATCAAAATAAGTATAACAACAATTGTCCTAAAGAGAAAATTCATAACATTCCTTATTTAATTTTGAAACTGAAACAATGCTTATAATTAAAACCTAAACTTAATAACAATCTCTAAGTTTTAAAGTCTGTCCAGATGGAAACTCCAAGCAATATGTCCCCACGGTAAATGCATAAACTTTTGCTCAATTTCCAAGACGTGGGTCCACCTTATCCTTTCTCGGCTTTCTACTTCTTCATAGTGCCTGCAAATTATTACAGATGTGTGAGCCACCACCATTATCTAATACCCATGAAGAAGTATTGTTAACATTAAAGTTAACATCAATAACAAACAAATCGAACATACCTTTCAAAGGATTTTCCTTCAAGGTTGCAGGGTACTCATTGCAATTCCTCTTTCAATGTGTTCCCTTGCCACAATGAAAGTATGGCCCCTTATTCTTCTTGGCCTTTGAAGAATTAGCTTTGTCGACTTTGCCTTTTGCTTTCAATGGTTTCTTCTTATTCTTAAAGTCTTTCTTACCCGTAGGTTTAGAGGAAGAAGATTCATCAATAAGCATAATGGGTTCCTTGCCTTTCTTGATCATGCTTTTAATAGTCTTCGGCATGTTTACAAGTTCTGAAAGCATAGATTCTATCTTATTCATGTTGTAACTCATAACGAACTGAGAAAAGGAGTGGAAGGGATTATAAAATCAAGTCATTACTCAACTCTATATCCATATGAAAACTGAGCATGTCCAACTACTCAATATAGTTGATCATCTTCAATCCATGCTCATGGACTAATGATCCTTCAGGCATCCTAGCCCTAAAGAGGTTCATAGAGATTTGAAACTTTGCATTATGACTATGTTCACCATACAACTTTTGTAGATGAAGCAAAATTGTAAATCCACTTTCCATTTTATCATGTTATTTCTGAAGCTCGTTAGACATAAATGCTAGAATGTAGCACCTTACCTTCATGTCATCCTCTTGCCACTTCTCATAAGTAGAGACTTTTTTTTTTCATAACATTCTCAATAAGACTAGTTGGGAGTGATCAATTAAGAACATATGTTATTTTATCGGAATTGAGAATAATTCTCAAGTTTCTCAGCCAATCAAGAAAATTTGGCCTAGTCAGCCTATTTGTATCAAGGCTTTTAGATAGGAGGTTGAGATTAGCCATTGTGATCAACAATGTAACAATAAATAAATTAGTGTTTATTCATTTTCTTAACTACCATAAAGATTTGGTATTTAATCTAAATAGTGCCTCTCATTATTATTTTCGATTCCCACAACCCTCAATATGGAAAGCAAAAGATCCCTTTGGAAAGTTTCCAAGTGGGGATTGAGATCCTATTACTTGCACATTATACAGTCTTACAGTAGCGCAACAAAGCTATATCATTTTTTTTTATCTTGTATACATCACATGTTTTAATAGACAACATAATTTTTCTGTAGGTGTAAACCTTAAGGTAATGCAACACATATATAAGAAACTTCATATATTGACTATAATGGTGGAAGGCTACAAACAATCATTCTTAATGATTTTCATTTAAAACTTAATATTAAATTTTTGTGCGTGAGGGATTTAGGTCTTTGCGTTTATATCTCATCATATAACATGCATCAAATACCTATAGAAGTATATAATCTAATCACATGCAAAATATACATATATCACACACACACACACACACACAAGTGGATGACTATGGACTTTCTAAGCGTGATTTACTTGAGCCGTTAAAGTAAATCACTTGATCAGACCTTATGTAATTATTATATAAATATATCTCATACATTCATGGGTCTTCAATCTTCAAATGGTCCATCATGCTTCATTGTACAATCCTTGATTCGCCTCAATTAAATCTTATCTAATCCTAAGTAGCTACACATAAAATATATGAGAAATCTTGATTATAAAACAAGGGGAGTTACACTGGAGGGACATAAAAATTTAAATTGCGATAAATACGAGAATGTGAGGTATGCAAACCCCATTTAAAACTAAATAACCAAAAATAATACCATTAAATTCAACCAATTGCTTAGGTGTAGGTCCAACAATCATCCACTCATACAATCAAATTTTATAAAAACAATATTAATTCTATTCTAGTTATGACCTTATTCTTAGATTGCATTCCAAATCCCATTAGGTCTTTAGAAACTATTTTTAATCTTATTCCAAACAAGACTAAGATTTTATATGAGTTTCAATTCCTATTCAAACTCCAATTTCTTAAAACTTTTGATTTTGAAAATAGGAACAATTCTTAATTAAGTAAATCAATTTTATTTAAACCTTTTAAAGATGAAAACTAAATAATTGATTTCAATTAAAACTTTTTTAATTTTGAAAAAAATTGAAACAATTTCAAAAACCCTTTAAAAACTCGAAAAACTGATTTTATGGTGTAGTCGACTACAAGTAACTTTTGCACCAAAATTTCTTCAAGTTTGATTTGGCATAGTTGACTACACCTTGTTTTTTGTAGATATTTTCACACATTTTCTAGCGTTTTTCTTCCACAAACTTGATTAAATTCGATTTAAAATCAAAATTCAACCATCCAAATTGAATCTAATCAATTCCTATTGATTTAATAAGTTTGGAAAATAATTTACCACGATTTTATTATCATAATATGATAATAAACAATTCAAGAACTCTTTCTTGAATTCTCTTGACCTAGGCTTTCATAAACCCCAATCTAATTTTTAGATTTTGAAATTTCCAAGCTTTATAATTCAAGATCAAATCTTACAAAGCCATAACGACATAATTAACACACATTCTAATAATTAATAGATTTGGCTATGATACCATTGTAAGTCTATCGATATAGAAAACATAGTGGAGTTTTTTTTTTTAATTCTACCAATAAACTTCCACCAAGAAAATCTCTATGAATCTATTAGAAGGATAAATCAATATCTCAATACAATGTTAGGCTTTTTACCTTAATGAAGATTTCGAATGCAGATTCGTTGGAGATCTCACAAGTCGTTCAGGCGTTTGGCCTCTAAGTATATCCACATAAGCAATCATGAATAAAGATCTCATTCTTTGGGATGTCGAACACCACACGTAGAGGAGGACTAGGGCTAGTTAAAATCTATGAGTGTAAGCTCTAGGGTTTTTAGCTTTTTGAGAGAGAGTATCTAAAAATTTGATTTTAAGACTCACAATTTTTACATTAGGGTTTCTATCAAATGAAACCTTTATATAAAGCCTTTAATGAGTCCTAAAAGCTATAAGATTTCTAGAATTGCAATTAAATTTCTGATTTAATTAATTCCTAAAAATCTCTATATTAACCCTTTAGTTTTCTTTATTCTTGCATGTGCACAATTGTGTTTGACTCCTTAGTTTCAATTTAACGCTGGTGTAGGCCGTAACTTTTACGTAACGATTGGATCCCATCCAATTAATTAAAACTCCTTTTAATTTTAATTTTAATTAAAATTCTTTTTAATTCTATATTAAATTAAGAATTAATTACAATTAAATTTTAAGGACTTCTACAAGTCATGATTGACACATAGAAGTATGTCATAACTACCAGGCAAAATGAATTTAATGTGAACCTTTCTGTTGTTAGTGACTGTAAAATTCAATCATTTCATCACGCAATGTCCCTGATTAAACCCAAGGTATGAAATTATTGTCAAACCTTAATTATTTAATCACATATATCTCGATCTCAAGTCCATAACTTAAATGGGGTAATTAGAAACTCTTTTCTAATTTTCACCATACCTTGGCCAAGAAATTTTCAAGTTATGACTTAATTAGATTACATTGGACATTCTCTCTCTTTTACTGAGAGTGATAGATTCTCTATTACATGCTTAAGTACCTCCATGTATAAGTGGTCATACTCAATTACTACATTTATGTTAATCATGATTAGAGTCTCATTTCAGTAGTATCAAAACATGATGACCTATACACAAAATGTCTATAGTGACTAAGTCTAAACTAGAAATATATACTAACAAATAAAGTATAAATATTGCAAGACTAATTAAATTTATACTAATTAACAAAAATTTCTAAAAATATATACTAACAAATATATATGAACAATTTAAGCAAATAAATGCAAATATATATTAGTGCAATAAATAAAAATTATATAATTAACTAAAATTGGAAAATAGGAAGTGAGAGCTAAAAATACCAATGAGAGAGGCAATGGTTCGTGCCTGTGGTGGAGAGGGAAAGAGAAAGGAGGAAGAGGAAAAGGACAAAGAGAAAGAGAAAGAAATGAGAGAAAAATGAAGAGAGGAAGAAAGAGGGAGTGGTGGTGGTGGCCGGCGCTAGGAGAAGAATAAGGAAGAATGAAGAACAAAGGAGAAGAGAAGAAGAAAGGATAAGGAAATGGGAGGTTTCTGGTGCATTTGGGGAAGTTAACTCCATTTGTGATGGACCATCCGTTGCAGATGGGGTTACATTCCCCAAATGCGCCAGTTTTTTCTGATTCCAAAGTAAAAGTTTAAAAAAATGGTTTCCTACGTGTCCGTCGTAGATATTATTTTCTTTTAAAAAATAAAAAACTAAAACTCTTCTGAAACGGAGATATGATTTTTTTTTCCACAAATAATGGAAGAAATTATTACAAAAAACTGTTTGTGACGGACACAAATCCGTCGTAAATGAACTTCAAAAAATGAGAAAAACTATATAAATATATTTTATATTATTTGCGACGGAATATTTACTATCTGCGATGGATTTGCTTTGCCATTGCAGATATGTATTTTCTACGAAGAAATTTGCTGAAAAATCCCTCGCAAACACCAGTTTTTCTTGTAGTGTATTTGTCAAGGAGCATGTAATCCATTGATAGGAGGAAAAAACCAAGAAGTTATCTTTCTCTTCCATCGATAGCTGTAAATGTTTTTAGAACATACATATATATATATATATATATATATATATATATATATCCAAAGCTTGTAAAAATTTCTCTTAATTCATGAGTTGAGAGATTTTTTTTTAATAAAAAAATTGGATTGAGAGGCAAACCACCGTGGACTATTATATTGTGCTGAAACCAAATATGCCAAACTACAAGAGCAAAGATAGCTCTATTCTCATCATCCAAGTAACGAAAAAGGTCAAGCTGCCAAAAAGGGTTGAATTGCCACACTTCTCAGCAGAATTACATTGATATAAAGCAAGGACGCCCTCCCAAAGATTTTCTTTTAAAAGATTTTTAATGATGCGGAAAATTTTCACTCTGTCAATAATATATCGGCACGTGGCTCTCTCCGATGACTAAAACGTAATTTCACAAACTCATTCAAACGATTAATCATATATTTATACGTGGCATGAGCAAAATGGTATTTTCACACATAACCTCTAACTCTTTGATATTTTGATCAGTCATATTAATTTCCTCGTAATTACCCTCGACATTAAACCTAATGTTATTACTTCATATTTATGCTTGACATTATTACAATTATTGCATAACATTATTACAATTATTTCTCAAATACAACACAATTCTCTCTACCAGAGTCCTCAAAGGCACAAACTCTTACGACAATTTATAGCATTTCTTTTTTGTATTTTTAGTATGCGCAAATGTTTAACTGCTCCCATATGATTACTTGTTCCGAAATCGCTATATCAATCATTTAAACTGTTGATAAAACTCAGAAGATTTTTTTTTAACTTTTAACTCCCAATTTTTTTTTCTACGATCACTTAAACAAATTTCTATAGTTTTTTTGGTCATATATAAAAAAAAAATTAAATACAATTTGGAAATTATGTACTTGAGTAGGCAATTTGAGTAGGCCAGCCTAATAAGTCATCTAAGGTGGGCCAACACTGGTTTAACGATCCACATCTATAAGGCTCAAAGTGGTTCCTTCCTTGGGGGTTTATCACATGCTCTCACAAAAACGACTCCGGATACTTTTTTTATATTTTTTTTATGTGTTTTTCGCTACGTACCAGTTAACCACCAATCAGCTTGTTTTGGGTGGACAACCCCCAGTCAATCTCTACAGAAAGGACTGACGGGTTGTCAGCTTTAAAAAACAAACAGAGAGTCAGAAGCCATCAGATGACAATTATTCAAAAAATTGTATTAAAGTGCAATAAATTGTATCCAAGACACTATAGATCATATCCCATAAACTTCTAGCCAACATAACAAAAGATGAGGCATGAACTTGGCCCTTTTTTTAACAAATTTAGTACTTATTAACAGCATCCTCCCTCTTCTTTGCAGATTTTAAATACTTAGAATCTACTCCCAAAAAGCTTTCCACACAAAAAAATAACTTTTTTAGGGGTATAAGGAATCCAAATGGTATTCCATGGGAAGTTGGGGTGTCCTTCCCTTGGTAACTCATTAAAAAGGACCAAAGCCATATTTTTCCATCCTATCCTTTCTGGATCTATTTCTATTCCCCCACGCTGTTGGCTGCCCTCCCCTCCTTAGAAAGCCACCTATTAAGCTCAACACCAAACTTAGCAATAATCACTTTCCTTCAAAGATGATCACTCTCCACCATGAATCTCTATAACAGTTTCCCAAAAAGTGTTTTGTTAAACAAAGAGATATAAGGCCTAATCCTCTTCTTTCAAAAGGTTGCTTGACAACACCCCATTTAACTAAGTGGTATTTGTACTTCCCTGTATGTCTCCAAAGGAATCGTCATTGATTGCCCTTTAGTACCTCATTGTAGAAGCTCTTTTTTCTTTCTTAGCGCTAGTAGCTGTATTTGAATTCATTCTGCAGCAAATGTTGCCAAAAGTTCTTTATCTTAGTATAAAGCCATGGAAGGATTGGTATATTGCTGATAGTGAAATCGTCCAGAGTAAAAGAAGTTCTATGCATTATATTTATCATTCTAGAACTCGTCAAAAAAAAATTACCATTCTAGACCACTAATTGGGAAATGGGACGTTTTTCTATATTTCTTTATTCATTATTTTTTTATCGCTGATTAAAGAAATAATACATTTAAAAATAGAATCCAAGAGTATACTTGCTATTCTATAACACTCATGTAGTAGATCAATTACATAAAATTTCAACAAAAAATTTATCAATCTAGTGTATGATTTAACCCATAGTTCAGTAACGGTTTAAAACTAATAAATTTCGTAAGAAAAACTAGAGCTTAGATCATAGGTTGAAATTTATCCAAACATGTTCATATTTTGTAACTTCAAAATTCTCATGTATGTGCTTTAAATGATGATCATTAATTTTATTGTTGTAAAAGTGAAAATTTTACAGTGAACTTCACAAACTCCATTTAAGTTATGCCCTTTGGAAAATAGCTTACCTTATAGTTTGCACCTGTGCCATTATTTTTAGTCAAAATATCTTTCCATTTTGAATTTCACGAGTCGAGTATTATCTCTTCCTGTCATAAGATACATGTTTTGATGTTTTATACCATCTTGGCTCTGTGGCAGGAAAACAGATTTCTGGTGATGGTCATTCGTGATTTACTGAATTTGTGTGAAATCATTAAAGGAAAAGATAACAAAGCTGTTATTGCAAGTAACATCATGTAAGATTTCTTACCATTGAAGTTTATCTGGAGTATATTCGGTTGGGATCTTTCAGGATCCAATTGTTATCATTCAGGGTGTGCTGTACTGTGGTGTTTTTATCATTTTAGAGGAAAGATTTGTCAGAATTAATTCCCCTTTTCAAGTACCCATGTCATTGTTCCAAACACTTTCCTTGGTGTACTGTGATTGGTAACTGAGTAACTGTTGGAGACATAGCCTTTGTTTGTTCTTGAAAAATCTTAATCCACTTCATTGCACTTTTTTTTTTAATTCTGTTGGTAGGTATGTTGTCGGACAGTATCCAAGATTTTTAAGAGCCCATTGGAAGTTCTTGAAAACTGTTGTGAATAAGCTGTTTGAGTTCATGCATGAGACACATCCAGGAGTTCAGGTGATTTCTGCTGTTGTGATCTCTTTGCTCTAGAATTGTTATGTGATTGCTCCTGATGAGATATCAATTTCTCTTTTAAAGTATATGACCATATGTTCTTTCCATGTATTTGACATAAACTTCAAAATTTAGAAAATATATACTTCAGAAATCATGGCATGTTATGGACATTATACAATCAGGGCATGCCATTGCATTGATCTTCAAGATCTTGTGAAATTAACAGTTGAAAAGAACTTTCTACATCTCATGCATTTATGCTTATTGTAGCTTTATAATTACTGTCAATAATGTATTTTAACATTTAGATGAAAATTTTGAACAATTATAATGTTTCAACTTTCAAGTGTTTCTTACTGCTCGTGTTGTGTAGAATGTGCCTTAGTGAGAGAGAATGTCCTTGATTTTTCTGAAATTGTTTGAAAGCCTAAAACTGAACTAATATTATGATCTTGTTGCTGGAAAGGAAGAGAAAAGGGGGGGGGGGGGGGGGGGGGGGTTCAATTATTTTCTCTAAACTGTAGTTGAACATTACATATAATCTACTGTTATGTATGGATGTGATATAAATTTTTTTCATATGCAACTTAATTTCATGGTTTGTAATATTGCTGTTATATGGTAACTAACAATTCTGAATACTAGCTTGGTGTTGTGTACCTAATTATTTTCTCTTTATGACCAGATTCTGTTAATTAATATGTTTCATATAGTCATACTTTAATTACATTTCACTTCTTCCAGGATATGGCCTGTGATACGTTCTTGAAAATTGTTCAGAAGTGCAAGCGCAAATTTGTTATCGTACAGGTATATCTTTTCCTCTCTTAAATATAGTATTTAACCTTTGTCCATTATTACTTATTTATTTGAGTATAAAAAATGAGTTTATACTTGAGAAGGGAAATAGAATATTATTTCACAAGCTTTGCATGATTCCAGGTTGGAGAAAGTGAACCATTTGTTTCTGAACTTCTAACTGGCCTTGCAACAACTGTTGCAGATCTGGAGCCTCATCAGATTCATACATTTTATGAATCTGTAAGCCTTCTTATATGTCTCTGATGTTGAATTAATAGACAGAGTTTGCTATGTTATGACATCTACTTATTTTCCCCCTTCCTTTCAGGTTGCTCATATGATTCAAGCAGAACCTGATCCTCAAAAGAGGGATGAATACCTGCTGAGATTAATGGATCTTCCCAACCAGGTTGTTAGGGATAGAAATAGCTTGTGGATAAGTCTATCCTCCTCTCCCATGATATATTCATCTCTTTACATCTGTGACGCTCCAACTCAATTCTTGTGGTAGCCTGTGGCTTATGATGTTGTCTTGTTCTGCAGAAATGGGCTGAAATTATAGGACAGGCACGTCAAAGTGTTGATTTCCTGAAAGATCAAGATGTCATCCGGACTGTGCTTAATATATTGCAGGTATAGCTTACTGTTGTTGGATCTTCTGAAGCGTGATACATGGTATAGGATTTACTTTAATGCTCCCTGAAGGGATTTAGTTATTGTGTAGTAATTAATGGGGTGAACTGATGCTTCTGTTAGTTATTCTCTCCTATTATTTAAACTGCTTCATGAGGATTTAGTCTGATTTATGTCATTGTTGGACTGCAGACAAATACTAGTGTTGCCAGTTCTCTTGGAACGTACTTTTTGACCCAAATATCTTTGATCTTTTTGGACATGCTTAATGTGTATAGGTAAAATTCTCAACATAATATTCTAAAATAGAAGTTGTCTTGCAGGTTTAAAGCTGCGAAGCATTTGTGAATATGGTTTATTTTTGATAAAAAAGTAAATATGGTTTATTTCTAGTTTACTTATGTGGTATTTACACAATAATTGCAACAGAATGTACAGTGAACTTGTATCAAATAGCATTGCAGAAGGAGGGCCCTATGCCTCAAGGACATCTTATGTGAAACTTCTACGGTAAGATCAATTGACAAGAATCTGCTTAATTTTGCTGTGCGAGCCAAAACTTTCTTGCTTTTAAATGTGCTCTATTAAACAGATCCGTTAAAAGGGAAACTCTTAAGCTAATTGAGACATTCCTAGACAAGGCTGAAGATCAGCCACATATAGGAAAACAATTCGTGCCCCCAATGATGGATCCCGTTCTTGGTGACTATGCGAGGAATGTGCCTGATGCCAGAGAATCAGAAGTTTTATCACTCTTTGCCACAATTATATACAAGTATGGTACCTTTTCCTTGTACTGTTTGTCCTGACAGATTGAAAGGTAGTTAAGCTCTTTAATACGGTTGGTTTCTAGAAGATCCTCACATGACTCCTCAGGTTATTCGAAATAATAGATCAACTGCTTGATGCCTTGCTAGTCAAGCATGGATATAAACCCAAATGTTTGATACATCGATTAACTAATCGAACAGTATACGATTTCATATCTGGGTGGGCTTTTATTTTATTTTGATAACTAGCTTTTATTTTATTTGTATGTCAATAATGTTGGAAATAAAACACTCACACAAACAACTCTTATTCAAACTCAAAGAGATATTACAAGAGCACTCTCACTCAAAAGAAAGAAGATACTAGAACTCACTCTTAGAAGACTTTGCTTCTTCACTCACTTAGAAGCTCTTGCTTCTTCTTGATGATTAAACCAAAATGGGGAGGGGTATTTATACTACTTAAGAACAATCCTACACCACACAAATAAACTAATCTAAAATTACAACAACCATACACCTCATTTTTCTTGGTGGTTCTAATAATATTTTAGGTTACCAAATGATTCACATGCTCAACTACCACACCAAAAAAATTCTAGGTAGAATGCTTGTAGTTTTGGACCTTGATTATGGACTTGGACTCCAATTTGATTGAGTTTGGTTTTGGACTCCCATAATGGATCAAGTTTATGATCCAACACCCCCCCTTAAACTTGATCTTGTGACCCCTAGTAAGTTCCTTAATCTTATGAAGTTTTCGCTTGTCAGTGGCTTAGTAAAAATATCAGCAACTTGATCTTGTGACCTCACATATTCAACTTGCACATCCTTTCTTGCAACACACTCCCTTATATAGTGGTAGCGAATATCGATGTGCTTGCTTCGATCATGGAATACTGGATTCTTTGCTAAGGCAATGGCTGACTTGTTGTCGACATAAACCTTGGTCGGCTCTTCTTGTATCAAGCCTATCTCCTTCAATAGATTTCTAAGCCAAATTGCATGACAAACGCATGAGGTAGCAGCAACATATTCTGCTTCACAAGTGGACAATGTGACAATTGGTTGTTTCTTTGACATCCATGTGAAAGCAGTATCTCCCATGAAAAATACGAATCCAGTAGTGCTCCTTCGATTATCTATGTCTCCACCCCAATCACTATCGCTATATCCAGCAAGCTTGTAATCATTAGAAACTGAATAGAACAAGCCAAAGTCAATTGTACCTTTTAGATAGCGAAGAATTCTCTTTGCGGCTTTAAAATGGGTGGTTGTTGGAGATTCCATGTAGCGACTAACCAATCCAACTGCGTGAAGAATATCGGACCTCGTGCAAGTTAGGTAGCGTAGACTTCCTACCAAACTTTTGAAAAATGTTGGATCTACACTTTCGCCTTCTTCATGTTTGGACATCTTGACTCCGTATTCCATCGGTGTGCTTATCGGCTTACAGTTCTCCATCTTGAACTTCTTCAGGATCTCCTTTGCATAGCTTTCTTGTGAAATGAAAATTCCATCATTTTGTTGCCTAACTTCAATGCCAAGGTAGTACGCCATGAGCCTCATGTCTGTCATCTCGAATTCCTTCGTCATCACTTCCTTGAATTCATTGAACATGCTTGGATTTGCTTCCGGTGAAGATCAAATCGTCCACATAGAGGCACACGATCAAAATATCTCCATCTTTGATCTTGATATATAGAGCATGCTCATAGGGACATTTGTTGAAGCCATTCTCTTGGAAGTACTTGTCGATTCGGCTATTCCATGCCCTTGGTGCTTGTTTCAACCCGTAAAGAGCTTTCTTCAATTTCAACACCTTGTCTTCGTGGCCTTTGACTTCGTAGCCTGATGGTTGCTGAATGTAGACTTCCTCTTCAAGAACTCCATTTAGGAAGGCAGACTTTACATCCATTTGTTGTATCTTCCACTTGTTTTGAGCTGCCAAGGAAATAATTAGTCTAACAGTCTCCAACCGAGCAACAGGGGCGAATACCTCATCGTAGTCAATTCCAGCTTTTTGACTGTAGCCTTTTGCAACAAGCCTCGCCTTGTGTCTCTCAATCTCTCCCTTAGCATTTCGCTTTGTTTTGTAGACCCATTTGACACCTATCGCCTTGTGTCCTTTGGGAAGTGAAATAAGTTCCCATGTGTCGTTCTTCTCGATAGCCTTGATTTCTTCATTCATCGCATCTCTCCACTCCATTTCTTTTGCAGCTTCTTGATAGCTCATTGGTTCACAATCAGCAAATAAACAAAATAATGTAAGATTATCTTGTCGTTCAGTCACTTCATAGAGATCTCGAAGGCTTCTTGTTCGTTGCACATCTCTTTCACTTTGACTCCTACTTGAAGATGATGAAGGTGACTCGTCTCCGTGGGTAGTTGATGTTGGTGAAGTAGGTGGAGTTGTTGGCTCTTGTTGGGCTTCTCCAGGCTGTTCTATTTGTGTCAGCTCATCTTCAAACGGGGGAGAGAAATTGAAGTCATCTATATGAGATCCAAAATCCCATAGTCCTTCTTCGTCAAACACCACATCTCGGCTGATCACAACCTTCTTATTGTTCGGATTGTACAGCTTGTAGCCTTTTGAATTTGCATCATAGCCAATGAAGATGAAACTCTCGCTTTTATCATCAAGCTTTGTTCTTTTCTCATCTGGAACATGAACATGGGCTATGCTTCCAAAAACTCTTAGGTGGGAGATGCCGGGCTTTCTTCCACTCCATGCTTCTTGCGGTGTCTTTCCCCAACCACTTCTTGTTGGAGATCTGTTGGATAAGTAGACCGCACACGCCACTGCTTCAGCCCAAAACTCCTTGGGTAGTTTCTTGCTTTTGAGCATACTCCGAGCTATGTTGAGGATAGTTCGGTTCTTTCTTTCCGCTACGCCGTTTTGTTGAGGGGATCTAGGAACTGTCATTGGTCGACGAATTCCATTTGCTTCACAGAACTCTTGAAACTCCTTAGAAGTAAATTCTCCTCCTCGGTCGGATCTCATAGCTTTGATCTTTCTACCACTTTCTCTCTCTACTGCAGCTTTGAACTTCTTGAAGACTTCGAAAACTTCTGACTTCTGTTTCAAGAAATATACCCACGTTTTTCTTGAAAAATCATCAATGAAGAGAAGAAAATAGTTATTGTTACCGAGAGAGCTTGGTTTGATAGGACCGCACACATCGGTATGGATGAGCTCGAGTGGCTTCTTGGCTCTTGAGTTTGACTCCTTTGGAAAGCTTTTTCTGAATTGCTTCCCGACTAGACACCCTTCACAAAGCTGGTCAGGATGGTTGATGCAAGGTAGTCCCTTCACCATCTCCTTCTTGGATAGCAGCTTTAGACTTCCAAAATTTAGATGCCCAAAACGAAGATGCCATAGCCATGATGCATCTCTGTAGCAAGCTTTCAAGCACTTTGCAACATCGTTTTGTATGTTGATCAGGAACATTCTATTCTTTGACATCGGTACTTTAGCAATGAAGTTATTCTTATCATCTTTTATAGAAAGATTATGATCCTTCATATGAATATCATAACCTTTCTCTAACAGTTGTCCTAAACTCAAGATGTTACTTTTCATATTGGGCACAAAGTAGACATTGGAAATAAACTGATGTCTCCCATCTTTCAAACGGATAAGAATGTTACCTCTCCCTTTTACCGCTATTGTGGAATCATCGCCAAATGAGACATTTCCACTTACTGACTCGTCCAGCTCCACAAACATGTCTTTCCTTCCACACATGTGATTGCTTGCACCACTGTCAAGATACCAGGATTTTGCTTGGACACCATCAGTCTCTTTTCGTGCTAGAAGAAGAGTTTCTTTATCATCGGTCTTCTCCTCCACATAGTTGGCCTTCTCCTCAATTCTGTTGTTAGGAGCTCTACATTCTGAAGCATAATGCCCAAACTTTTGACAATTATAGCATCGAACTTGAAATTTGTCATTCCTCGAGTTTAGATTGCCTCTTCCACGGCCTCGTGTTGAGCTTTCTCCTTTCTCGTAGTTATTGTTGGAATTGTTGTTGTTGTAATTCCAACCTCGTCCACGACCGCGATTTCTTCCTCGTCCACGGCCTCTACCTCTGCCTCGGCCACGTTGGTTTCTATCATCTCCTTGGCTTTCATGCATATCCTTGAATTGCAGCTTGAGGAGTTGATCAGTAAACCCTTGCTTCTTCTTATGCTTCTCTTCGTATGCTTGTAATGATCCTTGGAGTTGCTCGATCGTCATTTCTTCCAAGTCTTTAGTTTCTTCAATCGTCACGACGATGTGCTCAAATTTGGAATCCAATGAACGGAGTATCTTCTCTATTATCCTCACATTCTCTAACTTTTCACCATTTCTTTTTAATTGATTAGAAACAGCTACTACTCTTGAGAAATAATCTGAAATAGACTCAGATACTTTCATGTGTAAGGATTCGAATTCACCTCTTAATGTTTGGAGACGGACCTTCTTCACTTGCTCGGATCCTTTGTAAGAGGTTTGCAGCTTTTCCCACGCTTCCTTAGCAAAGCTTGCACTCGAAATCTTCTCAAAAACATCATCATCTAATGCTTGATAGATGAGGTAGAGAGCTTTCTTGTCTCTCTTTCTCACATCTTTCAAACTATCCTTTTGAGCTGTGGTCAGCGCAGCTTCGTTATCTGGCTCACTAAAACCTTTTCTACGATATCCCAAACATCATGTGCGCCAAGAAGAGCCTTCATCTTGATACTCCAGTTGTCGTAATTGTTATTGATGAGCGTCGGGACTTGGAAGGATGCCACACCATTTGCCACATCACTCAATATGTTGAGAATTTGGAAATTCTGATTGCGTAGATAGATCCGGAATGTTGAAAAACTTTGGGAGGGACCTGGTCAAAATTTTCAACTTTCGGTCAACGGTCAAAGTCAACACTAACCTGGTCAACAGTTGACTTTGAATGCTCGGTCAACTCAGCTCAAGCGGTTCGGTCAAGCGGCTCGGTCAACAGGCTTATGGCTCGGTCAACTTGGCTCCAACTCGGCTGACCCAGCTTAACTCGGTGAGTCAATTCGGTTTTCTGGCAGCAATCTTCCGGCGGCTCGTGGAGGCGCGTCTGAACTCCGATCGGGGAGATTCTGGCGGCGTCGGATTTCTCTCGTCGAGACCTTCGATTTGATATGCAATGGTGTATACTTTCCAACTCAAGCTCTGATACCACTTTGTTGGAAATAAAACACTCACACAAACAACTCTTATTCAAACTCAAAGAGATATTACAAGAGCACTCTCACTCAAAAGAAAGAAGATACTAGAACTCACTCTTAGAAGACTTTGCTTCTTCACTCACTTAGAAGCTCTTGCTTCTTCTTGATGATTAAACCAAAATGGGGAGGGGTATTTATACTACTTAAGAACAATCCTACACCACACAAATAAACTAATCCAAAATTACAACAACCATACACCTCATTTTTCTTGGTGGTTCTAATAATATTTTAGGTTACCAAATGATTCACATGCTCAACTACCACACCAAAAAAATTCTAGGTAGAATGCTTGTAGTTTTGGACCTTGATTATGGACTTGGACTCCAATTTGATTGAGTTTGGTTTTGGACTCCCATAATGGATCAAGTTTATGATCCAACAAATAATGTTATAAATTAGTGCATATGCCATTATGAGCTACCTATTCTGATGCTGTTGTGATTGAAAATATTTGCTTACTACTTTTGGTCTTATATCCATGTATTGTTTGACTTTTCTTTTTGTATATCTATACTTTACACTAATGTCCTTGCTAACTAGGAGGCTACTTTTCTTCTGCTGAAGTTCTCATATTGCGCAGAATCAATTAATTTTGCTTCCCTTGCAGTGTTATTTAATTAATTTCTTGCTTGCTTGAAGGTACAAAGGTGCAATGATAGATGACGTGCCCCGCATATTTGAAGCCATTTTCCAATGCACACTTGAGGTGAGGATGTTGATAATTAATTCTGAAGCTTATGCATGTATCTGTCTTAGTAATGGTGTTGATGGGGTCATGTAGAGATTGCAACTGTTATTGGCAAGATTTTCTCAGCTTTGACTATATTTTCTGCAACTGTGTCGTTAATAATGAAAAACTAGGAAATAAACAAGCACATATCGGAGTAAGAAAACATGTGGGGTATATTGTTTATAGAAGGGGTATGAACAAAACAAAGGTTTGATCATTGTATACTATTGCCCTAGATTTAGAAATTGAGACAATTAGTATAAACATGTAATTAAATCTTGTCTGTTCCAAAACTTTTCTCTTCATGTTTGTTTGTTCCACCAACCCACTTGAATGGAGAGTCCTTTTCCAAAAAATGATCTTTAATTTATTTAATAGTCGCCTGTCTTTGGAGGTTTCTTCTTGGTGATACTTAAAAGAATTTTTTTTTCCTGGAGATACATAGTATATTGTTTGCTGAATCTCATTCCCCAGGTCCTGTTGCCTTTTCTTTGAAGGCTCATGGTGTATGTGTTAATGATATGTATCGCAGTGAGTATAATTTAGTACTAATATATGGTGGCTGAACTGGCAATTTGTGTTGGGCAAGGCATAACTTGTCTGTCTCTTTTGTACTGGTAAAATAAACATGTCTCTTTCTCACTGATAAAATGTTCATGTCTTTTTCTCTTTCTTAACTTTGTCTAACATGTCTGTCATGCCCTATAGATGATAACCAAAAATTTTGAAGATTACCCGGAACATCGCCTCAAGTTCTTTTCCTTAATTCGGGCCATTGCTACTCATTGTTTCCCTGCATTGATTCGGTTGTCAAGTCAGGTTTGTATTTTATGATTTATGCTCCTATTGAGCTGTGTCAATGGTGATTACTTGTTTTCTATTATGTTCTTGTAGCAATTTGGCTTTACTAATTTAATTAGATACTCTCATATTGATCTTTATCTTCTTAAAAACTTGCATTGTGCTTATTTTTGTTCTTTGTGTCTTTTTCTGTCCTCATCAGCAACTGAAGCTGGTGATGGATTCAATCATATGGGCATTTCGACATACAGAAAGAAATATTGCTGAAACTGGGCTGAATCTTTTGTTGGAGATGCTGAAGAACTTTCAGGTGGTTATTTTCTTTTTCTTTTTTGTTATTCTACCTGATTCTCGGATGTTTTACTATGCTAGATGCTTAACTTTTCTGTAAATTGACAGGCTTCTGAGTTTTGTAACCAATTCTACCAAACATACTTTCTGTCAATCGAGCAAGAAATATTTGCTGTCTTGACGGATACGTTCCATAAACCTGGGTTCAAGTTGCATGTCTTAGTGCTACAACATTTATTTTGCCTGGTAAAATATTATAAAATGACTACTTAAAATCTTTTTAGCAGCAAGTTCGGTATAGTTGAGAAAGATGATTTTCAGGTTGAGAGTGGTGCGCTGACAGAGCCTTTGTGGGATGTTGCGGCAGTTCCTTATCCATATCCAAATAACTCGATGTTTATTCGTGAGTACACCATAAAACTTCTTGGTACATCATTCCCCAACATGACTGCAGCGGAGGTATTAAATTTAGAAGCTCCATTTGTGTTTTATTTATTATTTTCATTTCATTGGATGTATCACCAAACTCGAAGGATTTCCAGGTCACTCAATTTGTGAATGGATTGTTTGAGTCAAGGAATGATCTCTCCACATTTAAAAATCACATACGTGACTTTCTTGTGCAGTCTAAAGAATTTTCAGCACAGGTATCAAAGTAGTTGCTTTTTTTTTAATCGTTAATCTGTTTTATCTTTGTTTCAAAATTAAAGTTCTAGTTTGGTCTCTCTCCGGGAGAAAGGGTTGGTGGTTTGGGTCCTGACTACAATCTTATTTTTCAGGACAACAAAGATCTTTATGCAGAAGAGGCTGCTGCTCAGAGAGAAAGAGAGCGGCAACGAATGCTCTCTATTCCTGGGCTCATTGCCCCCAATGAAATACAAGATGAGATGTTGGATTCATAGATGGCTAAATTTCGCCAGAGAACTGATTCCAAAAAAAAATTTAACACAGAGTCACAGTGGGTGCCTTAATTTACGTACCAAAATCAGTGGGTAGCAAACAGATGAAGCATTTCCTCCCCATTGTTTCTCATATGGCTCCCAAAATTTTCATTGAAGTTGAAATTTTGGTAAAATGATTAAAGGATGCCTGTGGACAGAGGGTTAGGCTGCTGGGGAATGGGGGGATACTGCCTTGTTTGTGTATTGGCTGGGTGTAGAGTATTTTAGGTGCTAATGTAGAGATATATATATAGTTCATTGTACCGGTTTTTTTCCTGGATGGTTTGGATGCACTGTTTAAATGACTGTTGGTTGAAGTATTTGGCGATTCATTTTAGGTGTGACACTAATCTTTGGCGGGCTGTGCAGAAATTCCTATTTTTGTTACATTAATGGAATACAGTGGCGTTTTTTAATTGCTTGTTTTTCTTCCTGTTGTTATCGCATTATTTTATTAGCTGTGATTGCACAAATCTAGCTTGTTCTCCTAAGATGGGGACCAATATGGTTTATGGAGCACTGATATGCAATGTAATCAGAATTTTGTTCCCCGTGCATGGCACATTCACATGCTTTCATTTCGTCAAGGAAATAGCCATGATAAATTCATGATTTTAGAACCAGTAATTTGTGGATAAAGGTAAAAAAAATTGGAGTAAGCATCAGTTAACAGAGTAAATATTGGGTGTATTCAGTAGTATTCCTCTTAAATTTGATGCAGAAATTTGAAGGCACACTCCCAACCTGGAAAAAGTAAAATTGATGAGCCTTGGTGAACGCTCTAGTGTTAGCAAATAAACTTCCCAAAATTACAATTGACGAAGGTGAATCTTCTTCATATGGACCCTTCTCGTCTCCAAAAATACCAGAAAAGGGGAAAAAGTTACAAAGAAAATAGGAGTTTTTATTTAATCCATGATGCTGAAAATTCTTGTTAAAAGTTTTTATTTAATAGTATAATTCGAGTTAAAAGTGTTTAATATATTTAATAAAAGTTTTGTTAAGAGTGGTTTGGAAATGTTCTCGTTTTCTGTTTTTAAAAAAATAAAATTGGCAACAAAAATTACGTTTGATTGAGTTTGATTCCCTTTTTATTTTATGGAAACGGAAACAAAAGAACAAAAATTGAAAACATGAAATATATTAGTGAAATATAACTACGATTTATGAAAGATAAAATGAAAACATGTTATTGGTTTTTAGAATTTTGAAAACAGAAAACAAAAAACAAAAAACTGTCAACGAGACCAAATGAACCCTTGGTGTTTAATAGCGGATTAAGTTGTAAAATTAGTTTTAAATGTCATTTAAAAGTAAAAATACTCCATATAAACCAGCTTTTAAAAAATATTTGTTACGATGTAATTAAATCTATTAAATTGTTAATAAAAAAAATTGATAAGGATTAAATATATAATATTTTTTATTTCTTTATATACTTAAATATTTTATTGGATTATAAAAATTCATTAATATATCGAATTTTGTTTAAAAGAGGGTCAATTTTGATTATTTTTTTTTATGAAATCAAATCGTAGTATTCTTTACTATTTTTATTACATGTACAATAATTGCTAGTAATAATAAATGGAGAAAAGAGAAAGGTTAGAGGGGGTGTAGCTGCGGCCATTGCCATTTTAAGATTGTCAAGAATCTTATATTTTTGTCAAAATAGTTTTCGGTGACTCAATCCTTTTGAGCTCTTAATAGACTTGCGTTTAATTTCCATCTTCGTATTAAAAAAAACTTATGAATAAATAGAAATTACAAAACCTTATAGAGGAAGGTATAATCCATCACAATTTAAGTTCATCGGGGACCTAAAATTTCCTTAAAAAAAAGGTTGGTTTTTATTATCTCAAAATAAACTTTGTTTCTATCGCGAGTGATGTTATTGGCGCTGCAAGTATTATTATTGATATTCATTTTGTTTGTTTAATTTACAATAATGTAGTTAGATATTTTAGAAAATGCAATTTAATTAGGGACAACATTGTAAGTTTAAGTAATAAAACAAAACATGAAAAATACCAATAACAATTTTTGTAGTGTCAATAACATCACCCTTCTATCATAACAAAAATAAACTGAGATTATGAGACTCTTACTATCAAGTCTGCATATGATACTAATAAGGAAGTGATATGTTAAAAAGATCTTATTGTAAGTCTATTGGCATAGAAAACGCAGTGAAGTTTAAACTTGTTCAATTATGCCAATAATTTACACCAAGAAATTCTCTATGAATATATTACAACGATAAATCAATATCTCCATACAAGGTTATGGTTTATACCTTAATGAAGATTCCAGATGCAAATTCGTTGGAGAGCTCATAAGCCATTCAAGCGTTCGGCCTTTAAGTGTATTCACATGAGCAACCAAGAATGAGGATATTATTTTTCGGGATGTCGAACACCATGCATGGAAGAGGACTAGCGCTGGCTAAAATCTATGAGTGCTAACTCTAGGGTTTTTGGCTTTTTAAGAGAGATAGAATCTAAAAATATTATTTTTGGTCTCACAATTTATTCATTAGGGTTCCCATCAAATAAAACCTTTAGAGCTTTTACTCCTAAAAGCTCTAAGATTTTTAGAATTACAATTAAACTTTTTTTTTAATTAATTCATAGAAGTATCTCTATTAGCCATTAGTTTTTCTTATTCTTGTAATTGTCCAATTGTGTGTGACCCTCTAGGTTTAATTTTGTGTTGGCAGTAGGTCGTAACTTTTACGTAACAATTGGATCCAATCTAATTAATTAAAACTCTTTTTAATTTTAATTCAAATCAAAACTCCTTTTAATTCTTTTTTTGATTTAGAATTAATTACAATTAGTTCTTAAAGGCTTCTACAAGTCATGATTGACACCTAGCAAGATGTCATGACTACCCAGGCAAAATGAATTTAATATGAATCTTTTCATTTTCTGTTATCATACAATTCAATCATTCCATCATGCAATGTCCTTGATTAAATCTAAGGTATATAATTGTTGTCAAACCTTAACTATTTAATCACATGTATCTCGATCTCAAGTCCAAGACTTGAATGGTGAAATTAAAAACTCATTTCTAATTTTCACGCTATCTTGGCCAAGGAATTTCCAAGTTATTACTTAATCAAATTACATAGGACATTCTCTCTCTTTTATTGAGAATGATGGATTATCTGTCGTACACTCACATACTTTCATGCATAAGTGGTCATACCTAATTACTACCTTTATGTGACCCACAATTAGAGTCACATTTAAGCAACATTTAAGCATGATGACCTATACATAAGGCATCCATGGTGTCTTAAGTCTAAGGATCACTTGTATAACTGCAATATAAAAATTCCTATTGACAGCCAGTAAAATTTCCATTAGGATTTCTTATTCGAGTCAATTTAGTGTATATGTTCTCAAACAAATATCTACATAACTTGTTTTAGTGTCTCATATACTAGTGACCATGAGTTCAATTACCCTCAACTTCTTGAGGAAACATAGTACGTACTTGTAACGACCCATCCTAGACGGGTCCACCCAAGTGGAATCATCACCTTTTAGCACTAAGCATATACTTATATGTAACAATTTTAAAAACTTGAAACATGTTTACATTATATACACCTCAACTCTGAGGAGATACATAAGTTTATTACATATTACATAAAAGTAAACACATCTATGCATGATTGTGTACAAGATTCAATTACAAATAACAAAAAGTGTTTTTCTGAGGATGCTGATCATAGTGACCCACCTAGATATCCACGAATAGATCTTGTCTCAGAGAAATCTATCAACCTTTCTACTTTTGACTTGAAATTTAATTAAAATAAGGAGGGTGAGCTTTACAAAGCTCAATGATGTTCAATTTACTAGAAGTGCTTGAATTGTGTACTTCAATTCATAATTATAATTACAATTGATATTCAAGTCATTATTCTTTCATTTAATCATCATTTTTCATATCATATTATATCTTATGAATTTCATTCAATATATAGATATCACTTATGATTTCCAATTCAACATTATTCTTCTCATCACAAGATTTCACAATCATATTCATGATTCAACATCTCAATAAAATAATGAGAATATGTCATGAATGCATATGCATAATCTTATTCTTTCTTTCCACATCGTATCTCATCACAAATCGTTTTTATCTCATTTTCATTTCTCATCCATATCATTATCAAATATGGGTATCCGTATCAGTCTTTGGTATAGGTATAGGGACGTCTCCCCATGTGCCGACACTCTAACCCAAGGATTAGCCATGGTTCTGGCCTTCATCAGATCACATTCTTCCTCTTATGTGGCCCTACAATGCACGAACAATTACATATAAGTAAACACCAAGATAATAATATTTCAATCAAGTAATTACATCACAAAATTTAACAATTTATCATAACAAACCAGTCTATATGATTTACACTTCATTTCAAGGATACAATTCACATCAGTCTATCATGTATATCCATACACCTATTCTTTTCATTAAATTAACATCATTAAGAATTATATTTCACTTTAATCATTAAATTCATGTATATATCCTTTATTCCATCAAATTTAACTTATTCATAATATACTCATTAATTTTTCTCATTTATGGTTCATTTTAAGTTTTATCTATATTTCTTACTTTTTCTCACTTATTAGTAGTAAAGTGAACTCACCACGAAGAACTAAACACTATCCGTGAATCACTTCTTTGCCTTTTGCGCTCCTTTAAGCAACACCTACAAATGTTTCACCTTCACCTAACAAGAATACACTTAACCAATATTACTATCACACAGTTTACTTTAAACCCTTATAATGGGTTAAATGCATGTATATATGTATGCATGCTCCAACTTAGTTTCAAATTCAAAGTCTCAGTTGAATTCCTTTCCTTCTATCTTGAATCAAATTCAAACTCATTTAAGAAAAACATGAAGTTTTAAGCCCTTAAAATCATGATTTCTGTATGAAAAAAGTACAAGAGAAGAAGAAATTACCTTCACAAAGATTTCATCAGAAACTTCTTTAAATCAATTCTTGAACGATCGAATCAAACAATTGTTTATGAAAACCTTAAGTTTTAGTATAGTTCTTCAACAATTTGAGAGAGAGAGTAGAGAGTTTATATGAAGAAATAAACTTTGAATCGTCAAAAATGAAGTTTTTATATAATCCAAGTTTTACTAGTCGATTGGAGTGCCTTAGGCGATTGAGGCAAGCTTAGTCAACTGATGGAGAGGTTAGTCACCTACCTAGGTGAGTGGTAAGGTGTTAGTTGACTAACCTAGCTTAGTTGCCTACATAGGTGACTGGTACCTTCTGATGCCTTCTAAAACCCATATATATATATATATATATATATATATATATATATATATATTTTACTTTAATGCATTTCAACTTGTTTTATTCAGTATATTTTCAAATTCTTGTCTCAATATTGCCTCAAATTTGAATTTTCATTTAAACAAATATGTATGTGTATGTATGATAATTATAATATCAGATAAGAGATTACCAAATTATCCCTACCGCAAGGGAGATGATCTTATAGTACTAATCTATCCGGATTCACTAATGTCATTCCTATGATTAGGAACATTTAAGAATAAAGCTTAAGGTAATACATCTCATACAATGATTTGTAATGAACATGATAAATAAGAAAAATACCATAATTATTATTTATTATCAATAAATAAATAAGATTAATTTACTAGTAATATGCCTAGACATCATATGCCATTGGCTTGTAGGGCATACTACTATCAATCTCCCACTTGCACTAAAGCCAATCACTGATATATCTCGAGCTCATCTTCTTAAAATGGTGATTGAACTGTTGTTGGGAAATCACTTTAGTTAGTCGATCCGCTATATTGCATGTCAATGAAACTCTTTCTGTCTTTACATAGCCTCTTCCAATTATCTTTCTAATTAAATGGAACCACCACAAAATTTGCTTAGACTTCTAATGAGACCTTGGTTCATTTGCTTGCACAATAGAACCATTGTTATCGAGTTATTGGATTGACAATGTCTAGAACCACTCTAAATTCAGTGATGAACTTCCTCATTCAAACAGTCTCCTTCACAGCTTCTGATGCGACAATGTATTTGGGCTCCATGGTTGAATCCGTAAAGGTTTTTTGCTTGTAACTCTTCTAGTTTAATGCTTCACCATTTAAAGTGAACACGTATCCAGAGACTAATTTACTATCATATTTGTTAGACTGAAAGCTAGAGTTTGTGAAGCCCTTAAGTTTCAAATCAACTCCTCCATAAATGAGAAACAAATCAACAAATCTTTAGTTCTTCTCAAGAACTTAAGAATGTTTTTCAGAGTTATCCAGTAACCCTTACCTGGATTGGACTGAAATCTGCTTGTAACACTTAGAGTGTAGGCGACATCAAGCCTTGTACATAATATTTCACAAATGATGGAACTAATTACCGATGCATATGGTATCTTATTCACGTGTTCTTTCTCTTTTGGAGTATTTGGGAACATCTCTTTAGAGAGATAAATTCCATAATTAATTGATAAAAGTCCTCTTTTGGAATTTTCCATGCTAAATCTCTTTAGAAATTTGTCTATGTACGCAGATTAGGACAAGCCTCGCACCCTTCTAGATCTATCTCTGTAGATCTTTATCCCCAAAATGTAGGATGCTTCACCAAAATCTTTCATGGAGAAGTTATTTGATAGCCAAACCTTGAGTGACTGTAACATACATACATCATTCCCATTGAGTAGTATGTCATCAACATACAACACCAAAAATGTCACAACAGTTACACTGACCTTCTTATGTACATAGGGTTTATCTTTGTTTTTGATAAAGACGATTTGATTGTCTCATCAAAACAGATGTTCCAACTTCTAGAAGCTTGCTTTAATCCATAAATATTTTTGAAGCTTGCACACCTTGTGATCACTACCAGTATATGTAAAACCCTTAGGCTATATCATGTACACATCCCCCTTTATGTTTCCATTGAGAAATTCAGTCTTTATATCTATCTATCATATCTCATAGTTATGGTACATAGTTATTGTAAGTAAAATCCTAATGGATTTAAGCATGACTACTGGAGAGAAGGTTTTGTCAAAGTTAATGCCTTGTCTTTTCTTGAAAACCTTTGTTACTAGATTTGCCTTATAGGTCTCTACCTTTCCATCCACTCCAATCTTTTTCTTAAAAACCCATTTGCAACCTATAGGTACCATATCTTTAGGTGTTTTGACCAAATTCCACACTTTGTTGGAATACATGGAATCCATTTCGGATTTCATGGCTTCTAACCACTTTTTGGAATCGATGTCCAACATCACTTCTTCGTAGTTAACAGGTTCTTTATCAACTATAAGGTGTACCTCCAGGTCACCATTTATTAGAAATCCATATTTTTCTGGAGCCTTGTGTATTTTGCTAGATCTATGAATTGGTTATCTAATGAGAAGATTTATTGATTCAGTTTTCTCAATTTGAATAGTACTAGGTTGTGGTTCTTGTGATACTTCATCAATATCTATCTTTCTCCCACTGTTCCCTCCTAGTATAAACTATTTTTCTAGAAAGTTAGCATATTTAGAGACAAACACCTTTTGTTACCGAGGATGATAAAAATAATATCTTAAACTTTTTTTTAAGATATCCCACAAACCTACATTTGTCAGACTTAGTTCCCAACTTGTTTGTATGTAACTTCTTTACATAAGTAGGACAATCCCAAATCTTAATGTATTTAAGACTGGGTTTCATCCCTTTCTATATCTTATATGGTGTTTTAGGTACTACCTTTAAGAGAATCTTGTTCAATAAATATGTGGCAGGTCGGACGATAGATTCTAAAAAAGATATAGAAAGATCAATGTAACTCATCTTAAATTGTACCATCAGAAGGAGTTCACATCGTTCAACTGTGGTGTTCTAGGAGTTCACTGAGAGAGAATCTCATTCTCTTTGAGATAATCGAGAAAATCATCAGTCAAGTATTCACCTCCTCGATCAAATCAAAGAGCTTTAATACCTTTCCCAGTTTGCTTTTCAACTTCATTAAAAAATTATTTGAACTTTTTAAATGATTAAAACTTGTACTCCATTTAGTGCACATACCCATACTTTGAGTGATCATTGGTAAATGTAATAAAGTAAGAGTAACCTCCTTTAGCATTAACTGTTAGGGGCCCACACACATCAGTGTGTATTAACCCTAATACATCCATAACTCTTTCTCCATGTCGATTAAATGGATATCTAATCATCTTTTTCTTGAGATAGGATTCAAAAGCTGATAGATACAAATATTCACCTTTTACCAACTTGTTTACTATGTCTTCATTAATATGACATAGTGTTAAGTGCCATATGTAGGAATGATTTAGATCATTATATATTTTCCTCTTACTTTGTTCGATATTGAAAACATTACCATTTACTTCAAGAATATAAATACCATTATCAATGCAGTAGTACTATAATATTTATTATCAAAATAAGTATAACAACAATTGTCCTAAAGAGAAAATTCATAACATTCCTTATTTAATTTTGAAACTGAAACAATGCTTATAATTAAAACCTAAACTTAATAACAATCTCTAAGTTTTAAAGTCTGTCCAGATGGAAACTCCAAGCAATATGTCCCCACGGTAAATGCATAAACTTTTGCTCAATTTCCAAGACGTGGGTCCACCTTATCCTTTCTCGGCTTTCTACTTCTTCATAGTGCCTGCAAATTATTACAGATGTGTGAGCCACCACCATTATCTAATACCCATGAAGAAGTATTGTTAACATTAAAGTTAACATCAATAACAAACAAATCGAACATACCTTTCAAAGGATTTTCCTTCAAGGTTGCAGGGTACTCATTGCAATTCCTCTTTCAATGTCTTCCCTTGCCACAACGAAAGTATTGCCCCTTATTCTTCTTGGCCTTTGAAGAATTAGCTTTGTCGACTTTGCCTTTTGCTTTCAATGGTTTCTTCTTATTCTTAAAGTCTTTCTTACCCGTAGGTTTAGAGGAAGAAGATTCATCAATAAGCATAATGGGTTCCTTGCCTTTCTTGATCATGCTTTTAATAGTCTTCGGCATGTTTACAAGTTCTGAAAGCATAGATTCTATCTTATTCATGTTGTAACTCATAACGAACCGAGAAAAGGAGTGGAAGGGATTATAGAATCAAGTCATTACTCAACTCTATATCCATATGAAAACTGAGCATGTCCAACTACTCAATATAGTTGATCATCTTCAATCCATGCTCATGGACTAATGATCCTTCAGGCATCCTAGCCCTAAAGAGGTTCATAGAGATTTGAAACTTTGCATTATGACTATGTTCACCATACAACTTTTGTAGATGAAGCAAAATTGTAAATCCACTTTCCATTTTATCATGTTATTTCTGAAGCTCGTTAGACATAAATGCTAGAATGTAGCACCTTACCTTCATGTCATCCTCTTGCCACTTCTCATAAGTAGAGACTTTTTTTTTCATAACATTCTCAATAAGACTAGTTGGGAGTGATCAATTAAGAACATATGTTATTTTATCGGAATTGAGAATAATTCTCAAGTTTCTCAGCCAATCAAGAAAATTTGGCCTAGTCAGCCTATTTGTATCAAGGCTTTTAGATAGGAGGTTGAGATTAGCCATTGTGATCAACAATGTAACAATAAATAAATTAGTGTTTATTCATTTTCTTAACTACCATAAAGATTTGGTATTTAATCTAAATAGTGCCTCTCATTATTCTTTTCGATTCCCACAACCCTCAATATGGAAAGCAAAAGATCCCTTTGGAAAGTTTCCAAGTGGGGATTGAGATCCTATTACTTGCACATTATACAGTCTTACAGTAGCGCAACAAAGCTATATCATTTTTTTTTTATCTTGTATACATCACATGTTTTAATAGACAACATAATTTTTCTGTAGGTGTAAACCTTAAGGTAATGCAACACATATATAAGAAACTTCATATATTGACTATAATGGTGGAAGGCTACAAACAATCATTCTTAATGATTTTCATTTAAAACTTAATATTAAATTTTTGTGCGTGAGGGATTTAGGTCTTTGCGTTTATATCTCATCATATAACATGCATCAAATACCTATAGAAGTATATAATCTAATCACATGCAAAATATACATATATCACACACACACACACACACACACACAAGTGGATGACTATGGACTTTCTAAGCGTGATTTACTTGAGCCGTTAAAGTAAATCACTTGATCAGACCTTATGTAATTATTATATAAATATATCTCATACATTCATGGGTCTTCAATCTTCAAATGGTCCATCATGCTTCATTGTACAATCCTTGATTCGCCTCAATTAAATCTTATCTAATCCTAAGTAGCTACACATAAAATATATGAGAAATCTTGATTATAAAACAAGGGGAGTTACACTGGAGGGACATAAAAATTTAAATTGAGATAAATACGAGAATGTGAGGTATGCAAACCCCATTTAAAACTAAATAACCAAAAATAATACCATTAAATTCAACCAATTGCTTAGGTGTAGGTCCAACAATCATCCACTCATACAATCAAATTTTATAAAAACAATATTAATTCTATTCTAGTTATGACCTTATTCTTAGATTGCATTCCAAATCCCATTAGGTCTTTAGAAACTATTTTTAATCTTATTCCAAACAAGACTAAGATTTTATATGAGTTTCAATTCCTATTCAAACTCCAATTTCTTAAAACTTTTGATTTTGAAAATAGGAACAATTCTTAATTAAGTAAATCAATTTTATTTAAACCTTTTAAAGATGAAAACTAAATAATTGATTTCAATTAAAACTTTTTTAATTTTGAAAAAAATTGAAACAATTTCAAAAACCCTTTAAAAACTCGAAAAACTGATTTTATGGTGTAGTCGACTACAAGTAACTTTTGCACCAAAATTTCTTCAAGTTTGATTTGGCATAGTTGACTACACCTTTTTTTTGTAGATATTTTCACACATTTTCTAGCGTTTTTCTTCCACAAACTTGATTAAATTCGATTTAAAATCAAAATTCAACCATCCAAATTGAATCTAATCAATTCCTATTGATTTAATAAGTTTGGAAAATAATTTACCACGATTTTATTATCATAATATGATAATAAACAATTCAAGAACTCTTTCTTGAATTCTCTTGACCTAGGCTTTCATAAACCCCAATCTAATTTTTAGATTTTGAAATTTCCAAGCTTTATAATTCAAGATCAAATCTTACAAAGCCATAACGACATAATTAACACACATTCTAATAATTAATAGATTTGGCTATGATACCATTGTAAGTCTATCGATATAGAAAACATAGTGGAGTTTTTTTTTTTAATTCTACCAATAAACTTCCACCAAGAAAATCTCTATGAATCTATTAGAAGGATAAATCAATATCTCAATACAATGTTAGGCTTTTTACCTTAATGAAGATTTCGAATGCAGATTCGTTGGAGATCTCACAAGTCGTTCAGGCGTTTGGCCTCTAAGTATATCCACATAAGCAATCATGAATAAAGATCTCATTCTTTGGGATGTCGAACACCACACGTAGAGGAGGACTAGGGCTAGTTAAAATCTATGAGTGTAAGCTCTAGGGTTTTTAGCTTTTTTGAGAGAGAGTATCTAAAAATTTGATTTTAAGACTCACAATTTTTACATTAGGGTTTCTGTCAAATGAAACCTTTATATAAAGCCTTTAATGAGTCCTAAAAGCTATAAGATTTCTAGAATTGCAATTAAATTTCTGATTTAATTAATTCCTAAAAATCTCTATATTAACCCTTTAGTTTTCTTTATTCTTGCATGTGCACAATTGTGTTTGACTCCTTAGTTTCAATTTAACGCTGGTGTAGGCCGTAACTTTTACGTAACGATTGGATCCCATCCAATTAATTAAAACTCCTTTTAATTTTAATTTTAATTAAAATTCTTTTTAATTCTATATTAAATTAAGAATTAATTACAATTAAATTTTAAGGACTTCTACAAGTCATGATTGACACCTAGAAGTATGTCATAACTACCAGGCAAAATGAATTTAATGTGAACCTTTCTGTTGTTAGTGACTGTAAAATTCAATCATTCCATCATGCAATGTCCCTGATTAAACCCAAGGTATGAAATTATTGTCAAACCTTAATTATTTAATCACATATATCTCGATCTCAAGTCCATAACTTAAATGGGGTAATTAGAAACTCTTTTCTAATTTTCACCATACCTTGGCCAAGAAATTTTCAAGTTATGACTTAATTAGATTACATTGGACAATCTCTCTCTTTTACTGAGAGTGATAGATTCTCTATTACATGCTTAAGTACCTCCATGTATAAGTGGTCATACTCAATTACTACATTTATGTTAATCATGATTAGAGTCTCATTTCAGTAGTATCAAAACATGATGACTTATACACAAAACGTCTATAGTGACTAAGTCTAAACTAGAAATATATACTAACAAATAAAGTATAAATATTGCAAGACTAATTAAATTTATACTAATTAACAAAAATTTCTAAAAATATATACTAACAAATATATATGAACAATTTAAGCAAATAAATGCAAATATATATTAGTGCAATAAATAAAAATTATATAATTAACTAAAATTGGAAAATAGGAAGTGAGAGCTAAAAATACCAATGAGAGAGGCAATGGTTCGTGCCTGTGGTGGAGAGGGAAAGAGAAAGGAGGAAGAGGAAAAGGACAAAGAGAAAGAGAAAGAAATGAGAGAAAAATGAAGAGAGGAAGAAAGAGGGAGTGGTGGTGGTGGCCGGCGCTAGGAGAAGAATAAGGAAGAATGAAGAACAAAGGAGAAGAGAAGAAGAAAGGATAAGGAAATGGGAGGTTTCTGGTGCATTTGGGGAAGTTAACTCCATTTGTGATGGACCATCCGTTGCAGATGGGGTTACATTCCCCAAATGCGCCAGTTTTTTCTGATTCCAAAGTAAAAGTTTAAAAAAATGGTTTCCTACGTGTCCGTCGTAGATATTATTTTCTTTTAAAAAATAAAAAACTAAAACTCTTCTGAAACGGAGATATGATTTTTTTTTCCACAAATAATGGAAGAAATTATTACAAAAAACTGTTTGTGACGGACACAAATCCGTCGTAAATGAACTTCAAAAAATGAGAAAAACTATATAAATATATTTTATATTATTTGCGACGGAATATTTACTATCTGCGATGGATTTGCTTTGCCATTGCAGATATGTATTTTCTACGAAGAAATTTGCTGAAAAATCCCTCGCAAACACCAGTTTTTCTTGTAGTGTATTTGTCAAGGAGCATGTAATCCATTGATAGGAGGAAAAAACCAAGAAGTTATCTTTCTCTTCCATCGATAGCTGTAAATGTTTTTAGAACATACATATATATATATATATATATATATATATATATATATATATATATATATATATATCCAAAGCTTGTAAAAATTTCTCTTAATTCATGAGTTGAGAGATTTTTTTTTAATAAAAAAATTGGATTGAGAGGCAAACCACCGTGGACTATTATATTGTGCTGAAACCAAATATGCCAAACTACAAGAGCAAAGATAGCTCTATTCTCATCATCCAAGTAACGAAAAAGGTCAAGCTGCCAAAAAGGGTTGAATTGCCACACTTCTCAGCAGAATTACATTGATATAAAGCAAGGACGCCCTCCCAAAGATTTTCTTTTAAAAGATTTTTAATGATGCGGAAAATTTTCACTCTGTCAATAATATATCGGCACGTGGCTCTCTCCGATGACTAAAACGTAATTTCACAAACTCATTCAAACGATTAATCATATATTTATACGTGGCATGAGCAAAATGGTATTTTCACACATAACCTCTAACTCTTTGATATTTTGATCAGTCATATTAATTTCCTCGTAATTACCCTCGACATTAAACCTAATGTTATTACTTCATATTTATGCTTGACATTATTACAATTATTGCATAACATTATTACAATTATTTCTCAAATACAACACAATTCTCTCTACCAGAGTCCTCAAAGGCACAAACTCTTACGACAATTTATAGCATTTCTTTTTTGTATTTTTAGTATGCGCAAATGTTTAACTGCTCCCATATGATTACTTGTTCCGAAATCGCTATATCAATCATTTAAACTGTTGATAAAACTCAGAAGATTTTTTTTTAACTTTTAACTCCCAATTTTTTTTTCTACGATCACTTAAACAAATTTCTATAGTTTTTTTGGTCATATATAAAAAAAAAATTAAATACAATTTGGAAATTATGTACTTGAGTAGGCAATTTGAGTAGGCCAGCCTAATAAGTCATCTAAGGTGGGCCAACACTGGTTTAACGATCCACATCTATAAGGCTCAAAGTGGTTCCTTCCTTGGGGGTTTATCACATGCTCTCACAAAAACGACTCCGGATACTTTTTTTATATTTTTTTTATGTGTTTTTCGCTACGTACCAGTTAACCACCAATCAGCTTGTTTTGGGTGGACAACCCCCAGTCAATCTCTACAGAAAGGACTGACGGGTTGTCAGCTTTAAAAAACAAACAGAGAGTCAGAAGCCATCAGATGACAATTATTCAAAAAATTGTATTAAAGTGCAATAAATTGTATCCAAGACACTATAGATCATATCCCATAAACTTCTAGCCAACATAACAAAAGATGAGGCATGAACTTGGCCCTTTTTTTAACAAATTTAGTACTTATTAACAGCATCCTCCCTCTTCTTTGCAGATTTTAAATACTTAGAATCTACTCCCAAAAAGCTTTCCACACAAAAAAATAACTTTTTTAGGGGTATAAGGAATCCAAATGGTATTCCATGGGAAGTTGGGGTGTCCTTCCCTTGGTAACTCATTAAAAAGGACCAAAGCCATATTTTTCCATCCTATCCTTTCTGGATCTATTTCTATTCCCCCACGCTGTTGGCTGCCCTCCCCTCCTTAGAAAGCCACCTATTAAGCTCAACACCAAACTTAGCAATAATCACTTTCCTTCAAAGATGATCACTCTCCACCATGAATCTCTATAACAGTTTCCCAAAAAGTGTTTTGTTAAACAAAGAGATATAAGGCCTAATCCTCTTCTTTCAAAAGGTTGCTTGACAACACCCCATTTAACTAAGTGGTATTTGTACTTCCCTGTATGTCTCCAAAGGAATCGTCATTGATTGCCCTTTAGTACCTCATTGTAGAAGCTCTTTTTTCTTTCTTAGCGCTAGTAGCTGTATTTGAATTCATTCTGCAGCAAATGTTGCCAAAAGTTCTTTATCTTAGTATAAAGCCATGGAAGGATTGGTATATTGCTGATAGTGAAATCGTCCAGAGTAAAAGAAGTTCTATGCATTATATTTATCATTCTAGAACTCGTCAAAAAAAAATTACCATTCTAGACCACTAATTGGGAAATGGGACGTTTTTCTATATTTCTTTATTCATTATTTTTTTATCGCTGATTAAAGAAATAATACATTTAAAAATAGAATCCAAGAGTATACTTGCTATTCTATAACACTCATGTAGTAGATCAATTACATAAAATTTCAACAAAAAATTTATCAATCTAGTGTATGATTTAACCCATAGTTCAGTAACGGTTTAAAACTAATAAATTTCGTAAGAAAAACTAGAGCTTAGATCATAGGTTGAAATTTATCCAAACATGTTCATATTTTGTAACTTCAAAATTCTCATGTATGTGCTTTAAATGATGATCATTAATTTTATTGTTGTAAAAGTGAAAATTTTACAGTGAACTTCACAAACTCCATTTAAGTTATGCCCTTTGGAAAATAGCTTACCTTATAGTTTGCACCTGTGCCATTATTTTTAGTCAAAATATCTTTCCATTTTGAATTTCACGAGTCGAGTATTATCTCTTCCTGTCATAAGATACATGTTTTGATGTTTTATACCATCTTGGCTCTGTGGCAGGAAAACAGATTTCTGGTGATGGTCATTCGTGATTTACTGAATTTGTGTGAAATCATTAAAGGAAAAGATAACAAAGCTGTTATTGCAAGTAACATCATGTAAGATTTCTTACCATTGAAGTTTATCTGGAGTATATTCGGTTGGGATCTTTCAGGATCCAATTGTTATCATTCAGGGTGTGCTGTACTGTGGTGTTTTTATCATTTTAGAGGAAAGATTTGTCAGAATTAATTCCCCTTTTCAAGTACCCATGTCATTGTTCCAAACACTTTCCTTGGTGTACTGTGATTGGTAACTGAGTAACTGTTGGAGACATAGCCTTTGTTTGTTCTTGAAAAATCTTAATCCACTTCATTGCACTTTTTTTTTTAATTCTGTTGGTAGGTATGTTGTCGGACAGTATCCAAGATTTTTAAGAGCCCATTGGAAGTTCTTGAAAACTGTTGTGAATAAGCTGTTTGAGTTCATGCATGAGACACATCCAGGAGTTCAGGTGATTTCTGCTGTTGTGATCTCTTTGCTCTAGAATTGTTATGTGATTGCTCCTGATGAGATATCAATTTCTCTTTTAAAGTATATGACCATATGTTCTTTCCATGTATTTGACATAAACTTCAAAATTTAGAAAATATATACTTCAGAAATCATGGCATGTTATGGACATTATACAATCAGGGCATGCCATTGCATTGATCTTCAAGATCTTGTGAAATTAACAGTTGAAAAGAACTTTCTACATCTCATGCATTTATGCTTATTGTAGCTTTATAATTACTGTCAATAATGTATTTTAACATTTAGATGAAAATTTTGAACAATTATAATGTTTCAACTTTCAAGTGTTTCTTACTGCTCGTGTTGTGTAGAATGTGCCTTAGTGAGAGAGAATGTCCTTGATTTTTCTGAAATTGTTTGAAAGCCTAAAACTGAACTAATATTATGATCTTGTTGCTGGAAAGGAAGAGAAAAGGGGGGGGGGGGGGGGGGGGGGGTTCAATTATTTTCTCTAAACTGTAGTTGAACATTACATATAATCTACTGTTATGTATGGATGTGATATAAATTTTTTTCATATGCAACTTAATTTCATGGTTTGTAATATTGCTGTTATATGGTAACTAACAATTCTGAATACTAGCTTGGTGTTGTGTACCTAATTATTTTCTCTTTATGACCAGATTCTGTTAATTAATATGTTTCATATAGTCATACTTTAATTACATTTCACTTCTTCCAGGATATGGCCTGTGATACGTTCTTGAAAATTGTTCAGAAGTGCAAGCGCAAATTTGTTATCGTACAGGTATATCTTTTCCTCTCTTAAATATAGTATTTAACCTTTGTCCATTATTACTTATTTATTTGAGTATAAAAAATGAGTTTATACTTGAGAAGGGAAATAGAATATTATTTCACAAGCTTTGCATGATTCCAGGTTGGAGAAAGTGAACCATTTGTTTCTGAACTTCTAACTGGCCTTGCAACAACTGTTGCAGATCTGGAGCCTCATCAGATTCATACATTTTATGAATCTGTAAGCCTTCTTATATGTCTCTGATGTTGAATTAATAGACAGAGTTTGCTATGTTATGACATCTACTTATTTTCCCCCTTCCTTTCAGGTTGCTCATATGATTCAAGCAGAACCTGATCCTCAAAAGAGGGATGAATACCTGCTGAGATTAATGGATCTTCCCAACCAGGTTGTTAGGGATAGAAATAGCTTGTGGATAAGTCTATCCTCCTCTCCCATGATATATTCATCTCTTTACATCTGTGACGCTCCAACTCAATTCTTGTGGTAGCCTGTGGCTTATGATGTTGTCTTGTTCTGCAGAAATGGGCTGAAATTATAGGACAGGCACGTCAAAGTGTTGATTTCCTGAAAGATCAAGATGTCATCCGGACTGTGCTTAATATATTGCAGGTATAGCTTACTGTTGTTGGATCTTCTGAAGCGTGATACATGGTATAGGATTTACTTTAATGCTCCCTGAAGGGATTTAGTTATTGTGTAGTAATTAATGGGGTGAACTGATGCTTCTGTTAGTTATTCTCTCCTATTATTTAAACTGCTTCATGAGGATTTAGTCTGATTTATGTCATTGTTGGACTGCAGACAAATACTAGTGTTGCCAGTTCTCTTGGAACGTACTTTTTGACCCAAATATCTTTGATCTTTTTGGACATGCTTAATGTGTATAGGTAAAATTCTCAACATAATATTCTAAAATAGAAGTTGTCTTGCAGGTTTAAAGCTGCGAAGCATTTGTGAATATGGTTTATTTTTGATAAAAAAGTAAATATGGTTTATTTCTAGTTTACTTATGTGGTATTTACACAATAATTGCAACAGAATGTACAGTGAACTTGTATCAAATAGCATTGCAGAAGGAGGGCCCTATGCCTCAAGGACATCTTATGTGAAACTTCTACGGTAAGATCAATTGACAAGAATCTGCTTAATTTTGCTGTGCGAGCCAAAACTTTCTTGCTTTTAAATGTGCTCTATTAAACAGATCCGTTAAAAGGGAAACTCTTAAGCTAATTGAGACATTCCTAGACAAGGCTGAAGATCAGCCACATATAGGAAAACAATTCGTGCCCCCAATGATGGATCCCGTTCTTGGTGACTATGCGAGGAATGTGCCTGATGCCAGAGAATCAGAAGTTTTATCACTCTTTGCCACAATTATATACAAGTATGGTACCTTTTCCTTGTACTGTTTGTCCTGACAGATTGAAAGGTAGTTAAGCTCTTTAATACGGTTGGTTTCTAGAAGATCCTCACATGACTCCTCAGGTTATTCGAAATAATAGATCAACTGCTTGATGCCTTGCTAGTCAAGCATGGATATAAACCCAAATGTTTGATACATCGATTAACTAATCGAACAGTATACGATTTCATATCTGGGTGGGCTTTTATTTTATTTTGATAACTAGCTTTTATTTTATTTGTATGTCAATAATGTTGGAAATAAAACACTCACACAAACAACTCTTATTCAAACTCAAAGAGATATTACAAGAGCACTCTCACTCAAAAGAAAGAAGATACTAGAACTCACTCTTAGAAGACTTTGCTTCTTCACTCACTTAGAAGCTCTTGCTTCTTCTTGATGATTAAACCAAAATGGGGAGGGGTATTTATACTACTTAAGAACAATCCTACACCACACAAATAAACTAATCTAAAATTACAACAACCATACACCTCATTTTTCTTGGTGGTTCTAATAATATTTTAGGTTACCAAATGATTCACATGCTCAACTACCACACCAAAAAAATTCTAGGTAGAATGCTTGTAGTTTTGGACCTTGATTATGGACTTGGACTCCAATTTGATTGAGTTTGGTTTTGGACTCCCATAATGGATCAAGTTTATGATCCAACACCCCCCCTTAAACTTGATCTTGTGACCCCTAGTAAGTTCCTTAATCTTATGAAGTTTTCGCTTGTCAGTGGCTTAGTAAAAATATCAGCAACTTGATCTTGTGACCTCACATATTCAACTTGCACATCCTTTCTTGCAACACACTCCCTTATATAGTGGTAGCGAATATCGATGTGCTTGCTTCGATCATGGAATACTGGATTCTTTGCTAAGGCAATGGCTGACTTGTTGTCGACATAAACCTTGGTCGGCTCTTCTTGTATCAAGCCTATCTCCTTCAATAGATTTCTAAGCCAAATTGCATGACAAACGCATGAGGTAGCAGCAACATATTCTGCTTCACAAGTGGACAATGTGACAATTGGTTGTTTCTTTGACATCCATGTGAAAGCAGTATCTCCCATGAAAAATACGAATCCAGTAGTGCTCCTTCGATTATCTATGTCTCCACCCCAATCACTATCGCTATATCCAGCAAGCTTGTAATCATTAGAAACTGAATAGAACAAGCCAAAGTCAATTGTACCTTTTAGATAGCGAAGAATTCTCTTTGCGGCTTTAAAATGGGTGGTTGTTGGAGATTCCATGTAGCGACTAACCAATCCAACTGCGTGAAGAATATCGGACCTCGTGCAAGTTAGGTAGCGTAGACTTCCTACCAAACTTTTGAAAAATGTTGGATCTACACTTTCGCCTTCTTCATGTTTGGACATCTTGACTCCGTATTCCATCGGTGTGCTTATCGGCTTACAGTTCTCCATCTTGAACTTCTTCAGGATCTCCTTTGCATAGCTTTCTTGTGAAATGAAAATTCCATCATTTTGTTGCCTAACTTCAATGCCAAGGTAGTACGCCATGAGCCTCATGTCTGTCATCTCGAATTCCTTCGTCATCACTTCCTTGAATTCATTGAACATGCTTGGATTTGCTTCCGGTGAAGATCAAATCGTCCACATAGAGGCACACGATCAAAATATCTCCATCTTTGATCTTGATATATAGAGCATGCTCATAGGGACATTTGTTGAAGCCATTCTCTTGGAAGTACTTGTCGATTCGGCTATTCCATGCCCTTGGTGCTTGTTTCAACCCGTAAAGAGCTTTCTTCAATTTCAACACCTTGTCTTCGTGGCCTTTGACTTCGTAGCCTGATGGTTGCTGAATGTAGACTTCCTCTTCAAGAACTCCATTTAGGAAGGCAGACTTTACATCCATTTGTTGTATCTTCCACTTGTTTTGAGCTGCCAAGGAAATAATTAGTCTAACAGTCTCCAACCGAGCAACAGGGGCGAATACCTCATCGTAGTCAATTCCAGCTTTTTGACTGTAGCCTTTTGCAACAAGCCTCGCCTTGTGTCTCTCAATCTCTCCCTTAGCATTTCGCTTTGTTTTGTAGACCCATTTGACACCTATCGCCTTGTGTCCTTTGGGAAGTGAAATAAGTTCCCATGTGTCGTTCTTCTCGATAGCCTTGATTTCTTCATTCATCGCATCTCTCCACTCCATTTCTTTTGCAGCTTCTTGATAGCTCATTGGTTCACAATCAGCAAATAAACAAAATAATGTAAGATTATCTTGTCGTTCAGTCACTTCATAGAGATCTCGAAGGCTTCTTGTTCGTTGCACATCTCTTTCACTTTGACTCCTACTTGAAGATGATGAAGGTGACTCGTCTCCGTGGGTAGTTGATGTTGGTGAAGTAGGTGGAGTTGTTGGCTCTTGTTGGGCTTCTCCAGGCTGTTCTATTTGTGTCAGCTCATCTTCAAACGGGGGAGAGAAATTGAAGTCATCTATATGAGATCCAAAATCCCATAGTCCTTCTTCGTCAAACACCACATCTCGGCTGATCACAACCTTCTTATTGTTCGGATTGTACAGCTTGTAGCCTTTTGAATTTGCATCATAGCCAATGAAGATGAAACTCTCGCTTTTATCATCAAGCTTTGTTCTTTTCTCATCTGGAACATGAACATGGGCTATGCTTCCAAAAACTCTTAGGTGGGAGATGCCGGGCTTTCTTCCACTCCATGCTTCTTGCGGTGTCTTTCCCCAACCACTTCTTGTTGGAGATCTGTTGGATAAGTAGACCGCACACGCCACTGCTTCAGCCCAAAACTCCTTGGGTAGTTTCTTGCTTTTGAGCATACTCCGAGCTATGTTGAGGATAGTTCGGTTCTTTCTTTCCGCTACGCCGTTTTGTTGAGGGGATCTAGGAACTGTCATTGGTCGACGAATTCCATTTGCTTCACAGAACTCTTGAAACTCCTTAGAAGTAAATTCTCCTCCTCGGTCGGATCTCATAGCTTTGATCTTTCTACCACTTTCTCTCTCTACTGCAGCTTTGAACTTCTTGAAGACTTCGAAAACTTCTGACTTCTGTTTCAAGAAATATACCCACGTTTTTCTTGAAAAATCATCAATGAAGAGAAGAAAATAGTTATTGTTACCGAGAGAGCTTGGTTTGATAGGACCGCACACATCGGTATGGATGAGCTCGAGTGGCTTCTTGGCTCTTGAGTTTGACTCCTTTGGAAAGCTTTTTCTGAATTGCTTCCCGACTAGACACCCTTCACAAAGCTGGTCAGGATGGTTGATGCAAGGTAGTCCCTTCACCATCTCCTTCTTGGATAGCAGCTTTAGACTTCCAAAATTTAGATGCCCAAAACGAAGATGCCATAGCCATGATGCATCTCTGTAGCAAGCTTTCAAGCACTTTGCAACATCGTTTTGTATGTTGATCAGGAACATTCTATTCTTTGACATCGGTACTTTAGCAATGAAGTTATTCTTATCATCTTTTATAGAAAGATTATGATCCTTCATATGAATATCATAACCTTTCTCTAACAGTTGTCCTAAACTCAAGATGTTACTTTTCATATTGGGCACAAAGTAGACATTGGAAATAAACTGATGTCTCCCATCTTTCAAACGGATAAGAATGTTACCTCTCCCTTTTACCGCTATTGTGGAATCATCGCCAAATGAGACATTTCCACTTACTGACTCGTCCAGCTCCACAAACATGTCTTTCCTTCCACACATGTGATTGCTTGCACCACTGTCAAGATACCAGGATTTTGCTTGGACACCATCAGTCTCTTTTCGTGCTAGAAGAAGAGTTTCTTTATCATCGGTCTTCTCCTCCACATAGTTGGCCTTCTCCTCAATTCTGTTGTTAGGAGCTCTACATTCTGAAGCATAATGCCCAAACTTTTGACAATTATAGCATCGAACTTGAAATTTGTCATTCCTCGAGTTTAGATTGCCTCTTCCACGGCCTCGTGTTGAGCTTTCTCCTTTCTCGTAGTTATTGTTGGAATTGTTGTTGTTGTAATTCCAACCTCGTCCACGACCGCGATTTCTTCCTCGTCCACGGCCTCTACCTCTGCCTCGGCCACGTTGGTTTCTATCATCTCCTTGGCTTTCATGCATATCCTTGAATTGCAGCTTGAGGAGTTGATCAGTAAACCCTTGCTTCTTCTTATGCTTCTCTTCGTATGCTTGTAATGATCCTTGGAGTTGCTCGATCGTCATTTCTTCCAAGTCTTTAGTTTCTTCAATCGTCACGACGATGTGCTCAAATTTGGAATCCAATGAACGGAGTATCTTCTCTATTATCCTCACATTCTCTAACTTTTCACCATTTCTTTTTAATTGATTAGAAACAGCTACTACTCTTGAGAAATAATCTGAAATAGACTCAGATACTTTCATGTGTAAGGATTCGAATTCACCTCTTAATGTTTGGAGACGGACCTTCTTCACTTGCTCGGATCCTTTGTAAGAGGTTTGCAGCTTTTCCCACGCTTCCTTAGCAAAGCTTGCACTCGAAATCTTCTCAAAAACATCATCATCTAATGCTTGATAGATGAGGTAGAGAGCTTTCTTGTCTCTCTTTCTCACATCTTTCAAACTATCCTTTTGAGCTGTGGTCAGCGCAGCTTCGTTATCTGGCTCACTAAAACCTTTTCTACGATATCCCAAACATCATGTGCGCCAAGAAGAGCCTTCATCTTGATACTCCAGTTGTCGTAATTGTTATTGATGAGCGTCGGGACTTGGAAGGATGCCACACCATTTGCCACATCACTCAATATGTTGAGAATTTGGAAATTCTGATTGCGTAGATAGATCCGGAATGTTGAAAAACTTTGGGAGGGACCTGGTCAAAATTTTCAACTTTCGGTCAACGGTCAAAGTCAACACTAACCTGGTCAACAGTTGACTTTGAATGCTCGGTCAACTCAGCTCAAGCGGTTCGGTCAAGCGGCTCGGTCAACAGGCTTATGGCTCGGTCAACTTGGCTCCAACTCGGCTGACCCAGCTTAACTCGGTGAGTCAATTCGGTTTTCTGGCAGCAATCTTCCGGCGGCTCGTGGAGGCGCGTCTGAACTCCGATCGGGGAGATTCTGGCGGCGTCGGATTTCTCTCGTCGAGACCTTCGATTTGATATGCAATGGTGTATACTTTCCAACTCAAGCTCTGATACCACTTTGTTGGAAATAAAACACTCACACAAACAACTCTTATTCAAACTCAAAGAGATATTACAAGAGCACTCTCACTCAAAAGAAAGAAGATACTAGAACTCACTCTTAGAAGACTTTGCTTCTTCACTCACTTAGAAGCTCTTGCTTCTTCTTGATGATTAAACCAAAATGGGGAGGGGTATTTATACTACTTAAGAACAATCCTACACCACACAAATAAACTAATCCAAAATTACAACAACCATACACCTCATTTTTCTTGGTGGTTCTAATAATATTTTAGGTTACCAAATGATTCACATGCTCAACTACCACACCAAAAAAATTCTAGGTAGAATGCTTGTAGTTTTGGACCTTGATTATGGACTTGGACTCCAATTTGATTGAGTTTGGTTTTGGACTCCCATAATGGATCAAGTTTATGATCCAACAAATAATGTTATAAATTAGTGCATATGCCATTATGAGCTACCTATTCTGATGCTGTTGTGATTGAAAATATTTGCTTACTACTTTTGGTCTTATATCCATGTATTGTTTGACTTTTCTTTTTGTATATCTATACTTTACACTAATGTCCTTGCTAACTAGGAGGCTACTTTTCTTCTGCTGAAGTTCTCATATTGCGCAGAATCAATTAATTTTGCTTCCCTTGCAGTGTTATTTAATTAATTTCTTGCTTGCTTGAAGGTACAAAGGTGCAATGATAGATGACGTGCCCCGCATATTTGAAGCCATTTTCCAATGCACACTTGAGGTGAGGATGTTGATAATTAATTCTGAAGCTTATGCATGTATCTGTCTTAGTAATGGTGTTGATGGGGTCATGTAGAGATTGCAACTGTTATTGGCAAGATTTTCTCAGCTTTGACTATATTTTCTGCAACTGTGTCGTTAATAATGAAAAACTAGGAAATAAACAAGCACATATCGGAGTAAGAAAACATGTGGGGTATATTGTTTATAGAAGGGGTATGAACAAAACAAAGGTTTGATCATTGTATACTATTGCCCTAGATTTAGAAATTGAGACAATTAGTATAAACATGTAATTAAATCTTGTCTGTTCCAAAACTTTTCTCTTCATGTTTGTTTGTTCCACCAACCCACTTGAATGGAGAGTCCTTTTCCAAAAAATGATCTTTAATTTATTTAATAGTCGCCTGTCTTTGGAGGTTTCTTCTTGGTGATACTTAAAAGAATTTTTTTTTCCTGGAGATACATAGTATATTGTTTGCTGAATCTCATTCCCCAGGTCCTGTTGCCTTTTCTTTGAAGGCTCATGGTGTATGTGTTAATGATATGTATCGCAGTGAGTATAATTTAGTACTAATATATGGTGGCTGAACTGGCAATTTGTGTTGGGCAAGGCATAACTTGTCTGTCTCTTTTGTACTGGTAAAATAAACATGTCTCTTTCTCACTGATAAAATGTTCATGTCTTTTTCTCTTTCTTAACTTTGTCTAACATGTCTGTCATGCCCTATAGATGATAACCAAAAATTTTGAAGATTACCCGGAACATCGCCTCAAGTTCTTTTCCTTAATTCGGGCCATTGCTACTCATTGTTTCCCTGCATTGATTCGGTTGTCAAGTCAGGTTTGTATTTTATGATTTATGCTCCTATTGAGCTGTGTCAATGGTGATTACTTGTTTTCTATTATGTTCTTGTAGCAATTTGGCTTTACTAATTTAATTAGATACTCTCATATTGATCTTTATCTTCTTAAAAACTTGCATTGTGCTTATTTTTGTTCTTTGTGTCTTTTTCTGTCCTCATCAGCAACTGAAGCTGGTGATGGATTCAATCATATGGGCATTTCGACATACAGAAAGAAATATTGCTGAAACTGGGCTGAATCTTTTGTTGGAGATGCTGAAGAACTTTCAGGTGGTTATTTTCTTTTTCTTTTTTGTTATTCTACCTGATTCTCGGATGTTTTACTATGCTAGATGCTTAACTTTTCTGTAAATTGACAGGCTTCTGAGTTTTGTAACCAATTCTACCAAACATACTTTCTGTCAATCGAGCAAGAAATATTTGCTGTCTTGACGGATACGTTCCATAAACCTGGGTTCAAGTTGCATGTCTTAGTGCTACAACATTTATTTTGCCTGGTAAAATATTATAAAATGACTACTTAAAATCTTTTTAGCAGCAAGTTCGGTATAGTTGAGAAAGATGATTTTCAGGTTGAGAGTGGTGCGCTGACAGAGCCTTTGTGGGATGTTGCGGCAGTTCCTTATCCATATCCAAATAACTCGATGTTTATTCGTGAGTACACCATAAAACTTCTTGGTACATCATTCCCCAACATGACTGCAGCGGAGGTATTAAATTTAGAAGCTCCATTTGTGTTTTATTTATTATTTTCATTTCATTGGATGTATCACCAAACTCGAAGGATTTCCAGGTCACTCAATTTGTGAATGGATTGTTTGAGTCAAGGAATGATCTCTCCACATTTAAAAATCACATACGTGACTTTCTTGTGCAGTCTAAAGAATTTTCAGCACAGGTATCAAAGTAGTTGCTTTTTTTTTAATCGTTAATCTGTTTTATCTTTGTTTCAAAATTAAAGTTCTAGTTTGGTCTCTCTCCGGGAGAAAGGGTTGGTGGTTTGGGTCCTGACTACAATCTTATTTTTCAGGACAACAAAGATCTTTATGCAGAAGAGGCTGCTGCTCAGAGAGAAAGAGAGCGGCAACGAATGCTCTCTATTCCTGGGCTCATTGCCCCCAATGAAATACAAGATGAGATGTTGGATTCATAGATGGCTAAATTTCGCCAGAGAACTGATTCCAAAAAAAAATTTAACACAGAGTCACAGTGGGTGCCTTAATTTACGTACCAAAATCAGTGGGTAGCAAACAGATGAAGCATTTCCTCCCCATTGTTTCTCATATGGCTCCCAAAATTTTCATTGAAGTTGAAATTTTGGTAAAATGATTAAAGGATGCCTGTGGACAGAGGGTTAGGCTGCTGGGGAATGGGGGGATACTGCCTTGTTTGTGTATTGGCTGGGTGTAGAGTATTTTAGGTGCTAATGTAGAGATATATATATAGTTCATTGTACCGGTTTTTTTCCTGGATGGTTTGGATGCACTGTTTAAATGACTGTTGGTTGAAGTATTTGGCGATTCATTTTAGGTGTGACACTAATCTTTGGCGGGCTGTGCAGAAATTCCTATTTTTGTTACATTAATGGAATACAGTGGCGTTTTTTAATTGCTTGTTTTTCTTCCTGTTGTTATCGCATTATTTTATTAGCTGTGATTGCACAAATCTAGCTTGTTCTCCTAAGATGGGGACCAATATGGTTTATGGAGCACTGATATGCAATGTAATCAGAATTTTGTTCCCCGTGCATGGCACATTCACATGCTTTCATTTCGTCAAGGAAATAGCCATGATAAATTCATGATTTTAGAACCAGTAATTTGTGGATAAAGGTAAAAAAAATTGGAGTAAGCATCAGTTAACAGAGTAAATATTGGGTGTATTCAGTAGTATTCCTCTTAAATTTGATGCAGAAATTTGAAGGCACACTCCCAACCTGGAAAAAGTAAAATTGATGAGCCTTGGTGAACGCTCTAGTGTTAGCAAATAAACTTCCCAAAATTACAATTGACGAAGGTGAATCTTCTTCATATGGACCCTTCTCGTCTCCAAAAATACCAGAAAAGGGGAAAAAGTTACAAAGAAAATAGGAGTTTTTATTTAATCCATGATGCTGAAAATTCTTGTTAAAAGTTTTTATTTAATAGTATAATTCGAGTTAAAAAGTGTTTAATATATTTAATAAAAGTTTTGTTAAGAGTGGTTTGGAAATGTTCTCGTTTTCTGTTTTTAAAAAAATAAAATTGGCAACAAAAATTACGTTTGATTGAGTTTGATTCCCTTTTTATTTTATGGAAACGGAAACAAAAGAACAAAAATTGAAAACATGAAATATATTAGTGAAATATAACTACGATTTATGAAAGATAAAATGAAAACATGTTATTTGTTTTTAGAATTTTGAAAACAAAACAATTGAAAACAGAAAACAAAAAACAAAAAACTGTCAACGAGACCAAATGAACCCTTGGTGTTTAATAGCGGATTAAGTTGTAAAATTAGTTTTAAATGTCATTTAAAAGTAAAAATACTCCATATAAACTAGCTTTTAAAAAATATTTGTTACGATGTAATTAAATCTATTAAATTGTTAATAAAAAAAATTGATAAGGATTAAATATATAATATTTTTTATTTCTTTATATACTTAAATATTTTATTGGATTATAAAAATTCATTAATATATCGAATTTTGTTTAAAAGAGGGTCAATTTTGATTATTTTTTTTTATGAAATCAAATCGTAGTATTCTTTACTATTTTTATTACATGTACAATAATTGCTAGTAATAATAAATGGAGAAAAGAGAAAGGTTAGAGGGGGTGTAGCTGCGGCCATTGCCATTTTAAGATTGTCAAGAATCTTATATTTTTGTCAAAATAGTTTTCGGTGACTCAATCCTTTTGAGCTCTTAATAGACTTGCGTTTAATTTCCATCTTCGTATTAAAAAAAACTTATGAATAAATAGAAATTACAAAACCTTATAGAGGAAGGTATAATCCATCACAATTTAAGTTCATCGGGGACCTAAAATTTCCTTAAAAAAAAGGTTGGTTTTTATTATCTCAAAATAAACTTTGTTTCTATCGCGAGTGATGTTATTGGCGCTGCAAGTATTATTATTGATATTCATTTTGTTTGTTTAATTTACAATAATGTAGTTAGATATTTTAGAAAATGCAATTTAATTAGGGACAACATTGTAAGTTTAAGTAATAAAACAAAACATGAAAAATACCAATAACAATTTTTGTAGTGTCAATAACATCACCCTTCTATCATAACAAAAATAAACTGAGATTATGAGACTCTTACTATCAAGTCTGCATATGATACTAATAAGGAAGTGATATGTTAAAAAGATCTTATTGTAAGTCTATTGGCATAGAAAACGCAGTGAAGTTTAAACTTGTTCAATTATGCCAATAATTTACACCAAGAAATTCTCTATGAATATATTACAACGATAAATCAATATCTCCATACAAGGTTATGGTTTATACCTTAATGAAGATTCCAGATGCAAATTCGTTGGAGAGCTCATAAGCCATTCAAGCGTTCGGCCTTTAAGTGTATTCACATGAGCAACCAAGAATGAGGATATTATTTTTCGGGATGTCGAACACCATGCATGGAAGAGGACTAGCGCTGGCTAAAATCTATGAGTGCTAACTCTAGGGTTTTTGGCTTTTTAAGAGAGATAGAATCTAAAAATATTATTTTTGGTCTCACAATTTATTCATTAGGGTTCCCATCAAATAAAACCTTTAGAGCTTTTACTCCTAAAAGCTCTAAGATTTTTAGAATTACAATTAAACTTTTTTTTTAATTAATTCATAGAAGTATCTCTATTAGCCATTAGTTTTTCTTATTCTTGTAATTGTCCAATTGTGTGTGACCCTCTAGGTTTAATTTTGTGTTGGCAGTAGGTCGTAACTTTTACGTAACAATTGGATCCAATCTAATTAATTAAAACTCTTTTTAATTTTAATTCAAATCAAAACTCCTTTTAATTCTTTTTTTGATTTAGAATTAATTACAATTAGTTCTTAAAGGCTTCTACAAGTCATGATTGACACCTAGCAAGATGTCATGACTACCCAGGCAAAATGAATTTAATATGAATCTTTTCATTTTCTGTTATCATACAATTCAATCATTCCATCATGCAATGTCCTTGATTAAATCTAAGGTATATAATTGTTGTCAAACCTTAACTATTTAATCACATGTATCTCGATCTCAAGTCCAAGACTTGAATGGTGAAATTAAAAACTCATTTCTAATTTTCACGCTATCTTGGCCAAGGAATTTCCAAGTTATTACTTAATCAAATTACATAGGACATTCTCTCTCTTTTATTGAGAATGATGGATTATCTGTCGTACACTCACATACTTTCATGCATAAGTGGTCATACCTAATTACTACCTTTATGTGACCCACAATTAGAGTCACATTTAAGCAACATTTAAGCATGATGACCTATACATAAGGCATCCATGGTGTCTTAAGTCTAAGGATCACTTGTATAACTGCAATATAAAAATTCCTATTGACAGCCAGTAAAATTTCCATTAGGATTTCTTATTCGAGTCAATTTAGTGTATATGTTCTCAAACAAATATCTACATAACTTGTTTTAGTGTCTCATATACTAGTGACCATGAGTTCAATTACCCTCAACTTCTTGAGGAAACATAGTACGTACTTGTAACGACCCATCCTAGACGGGTCCACCCAAGTGGAATCATCACCTTTTAGCACTAAGCATATACTTATATGTAACAATTTTAAAAACTTGAAACATGTTTACATTATATACACCTCAACTCTGAGGAGATACATAAGTTTATTACATATTACATAAAAGTAAACACATCTATGCATGATTGTGTACAAGATTCAATTACAAATAACAAAAAGTGTTTTTCTGAGGATGCTGATCATAGTGACCCACCTAGATATCCACGAATAGATCTTGTCTCAGAGAAATCTATCAACCTTTCTACTTTTGACTTGAAATTTAATTAAAATAAGGAGGGTGAGCTTTACAAAGCTCAATGATGTTCAATTTACTAGAAGTGCTTGAATTGTGTACTTCAATTCATAATTATAATTACAATTGATATTCAAGTCATTATTCTTTCATTTAATCATCATTTTTCATATCATATTATATCTTATGAATTTCATTCAATATATAGATATCACTTATGATTTCCAATTCAACATTATTCTTCTCATCACAAGATTTCACAATCATATTCATGATTCAACATCTCAATAAAATAATGAGAATATGTCATGAATGCATATGCATAATCTTATTCTTTCTTTCCACATCGTATCTCATCACAAATCGTTTTTATCTCATTTTCATTTCTCATCCATATCATTATCAAATATGGGTATCCGTATCAGTCTTTGGTATAGGTATAGGGACGTCTCCCCATGTGCCGACACTCTAACCCAAGGATTAGCCATGGTTCTGGCCTTCATCAGATCACATTCTTCCTCTTATGTGGCCCTACAATGCACGAACAATTACATATAAGTAAACACCAAGATAATAATATTTCAATCAAGTAATTACATCACAAAATTTAACAATTTATCATAACAAACCAGTCTATATGATTTACACTTCATTTCAAGGATACAATTCACATCAGTCTATCATGTATATCCATACACCTATTCTTTTCATTAAATTAACATCATTAAGAATTATATTTCACTTTAATCATTAAATTCATGTATATATCCTTTATTCCATCAAATTTAACTTATTCATAATATACTCATTAATTTTTCTCATTTATGGTTCATTTTAAGTTTTATCTATATTTCTTACTTTTTCTCACTTATTAGTAGTAAAGTGAACTCACCACGAAGAACTAAACACTATCCGTGAATCACTTCTTTGCCTTTTGCGCTCCTTTAAGCAACACCTACAAATGTTTCACCTTCACCTAACAAGAATACACTTAACCAATATTACTATCACACAGTTTACTTTAAACCCTTATAATGGGTTAAATGCATGTATATATGTATGCATGCTCCAACTTAGTTTCAAATTCAAAGTCTCAGTTGAATTCCTTTCCTTCTATCTTGAATCAAATTCAAACTCATTTAAGAAAAACATGAAGTTTTAAGCCCTTAAAATCATGATTTCTGTATGAAAAAAGTACAAGAGAAGAAGAAATTACCTTCACAAAGATTTCATCAGAAACTTCTTTAAATCAATTCTTGAACGATCGAATCAAACAATTGTTTATGAAAACCTTAAGTTTTAGTATAGTTCTTCAACAATTTGAGAGAGAGAGTAGAGAGTTTATATGAAGAAATAAACTTTGAATCGTCAAAAATGAAGTTTTTATATAATCCAAGTTTTACTAGTCGATTGGAGTGCCTTAGGCGATTGAGGCAAGCTTAGTCAACTGATGGAGAGGTTAGTCACCTACCTAGGTGAGTGGTAAGGTGTTAGTTGACTAACCTAGCTTAGTTGCCTACATAGGTGACTGGTACCTTCTGATGCCTTCTAAAACCCATATATATATATATATATATATATATATATATATATATATATTTTACTTTAATGCATTTCAACTTGTTTTATTCAGTATATTTTCAAATTCTTGTCTCAATATTGCCTCAAATTTGAATTTTCATTTAAACAAATATGTATGTGTATGTATGATAATTATAATATCAGATAAGAGATTACCAAATTATCCCTACCGCAAGGGAGATGATCTTATAGTACTAATCTATCCGGATTCACTAATGTCATTCCTATGATTAGGAACATTTAAGAATAAAGCTTAAGGTAATACATCTCATACAATGATTTGTAATGAACATGATAAATAAGAAAAATACCATAATTATTATTTATTATCAATAAATAAATAAGATTAATTTACTAGTAATATGCCTAGACATCATATGCCATTGGCTTGTAGGGCATACTACTATCAATCTCCCACTTGCACTAAAGCCAATCACTGATATATCTCGAGCTCATCTTCTTAAAATGGTGATTGAACTGTTGTTGGGAAATCACTTTAGTTAGTCGATCCGCTATATTGCATGTCAATGAAACTCTTTCTGTCTTTACATAGCCTCTTCCAATTATCTTTCTAATTAAATGGAACCACCACAAAATTTGCTTAGACTTCTAATGAGACCTTGGTTCATTTGCTTGCACAATAGAACCATTGTTATCGAGTTATTGGATTGACAATGTCTAGAACCACTCTAAATTCAGTGATGAACTTCCTCATTCAAACAGTCTCCTTCACAGCTTCTGATGCGACAATGTATTTGGGCTCCATGGTTGAATCCGTAAAGGTTTTTTGCTTGTAACTCTTCTAGTTTAATGCTTCACCATTTAAAGTGAACACGTATCCAGAGACTAATTTACTATCATATTTGTTAGACTGAAAGCTAGAGTTTGTGAAGCCCTTAAGTTTCAAATCAACTCCTCCATAAATGAGAAACAAATCAACAAATCTTTAGTTCTTCTCAAGAACTTAAGAATGTTTTTCAGAGTTATCCAGTAACCCTTACCTGGATTGGACTGAAATCTGCTTGTAACACTTAGAGTGTAGGCGACATCAAGCCTTGTACATAATATTTCACAAATGATGGAACTAATTACCGATGCATATGGTATCTTATTCACGTGTTCTTTCTCTTTTGGAGTATTTGGGAACATCTCTTTAGAGAGATAAATTCCATAATTAATTGATAAAAGTCCTCTTTTGGAATTTTCCATGCTAAATCTCTTTAGAAATTTGTCTATGTACGCAGATTAGGACAAGCCTCGCACCCTTCTAGATCTATCTCTGTAGATCTTTATCCCCAAAATGTAGGATGCTTCACCAAAATCTTTCATGGAGAAGTTATTTGATAGCCAAACCTTGAGTGACTGTAACATACATACATCATTCCCATTGAGTAGTATGTCATCAACATACAACACCAAAAATGTCACAACAGTTACACTGACCTTCTTATGTACATAGGGTTTATCTTTGTTTTTGATAAAGACGATTTGATTGTCTCATCAAAACAGATGTTCCAACTTCTAGAAGCTTGCTTTAATCCATAAATATTTTTGAAGCTTGCACACCTTGTGATCACTACCAGTATATGTAAAACCCTTAGGCTATATCATGTACACATCCCCCTTTATGTTTCCATTGAGAAATTCAGTCTTTATATCTATCTATCATATCTCATAGTTATGGTACATAGTTATTGTAAGTAAAATCCTAATGGATTTAAGCATGACTACTGGAGAGAAGGTTTTGTCAAAGTTAATGCCTTGTCTTTTCTTGAAAACCTTTGTTACTAGATTTGCCTTATAGGTCTCTACCTTTCCATCCACTCCAATCTTTTTCTTAAAAACCCATTTGCAACCTATAGGTACCATATCTTTAGGTGTTTTGACCAAATTCCACACTTTGTTGGAATACATGGAATCCATTTCGGATTTCATGGCTTCTAACCACTTTTTGGAATCGATGTCCAACATCACTTCTTCGTAGTTAACAGGTTCTTTATCAACTATAAGGTGTACCTCCAGGTCACCATTTATTAGAAATCCATATTTTTCTGGAGCCTTGTGTATTTTGCTAGATCTATGAATTGGTTATCTAATGAGAAGATTTATTGATTCAGTTTTCTCAATTTGAATAGTACTAGGTTGTGGTTCTTGTGATACTTCATCAATATCTATCTTTCTCCCACTGTTCCCTCCTAGTATAAACTATTTTTCTAGAAAGTTAGCATATTTAGAGACAAACACCTTTTGTTACCGAGGATGATAAAAATAATATCTTAAACTTTTTTTTAAGATATCCCACAAACCTACATTTGTCAGACTTAGTTCCCAACTTGTTTGTATGTAACTTCTTTACATAAGTAGGACAATCCCAAATCTTAATGTATTTAAGACTGGGTTTCATCCCTTTCTATATCTTATATGGTGTTTTAGGTACTACCTTTAAGAGAATCTTGTTCAATAAATATGTGGCAGGTCGGACGATAGATTCTAAAAAAGATATAGAAAGATCAATGTAACTCATCTTAAATTGTACCATCAGAAGGAGTTCACATCGTTCAACTGTGGTGTTCTAGGAGTTCACTGAGAGAGAATCTCATTCTCTTTGAGATAATCGAGAAAATCATCAGTCAAGTATTCACCTCCTCGATCAAATCAAAGAGCTTTAATACCTTTCCCAGTTTGCTTTTCAACTTCATTAAAAAATTATTTGAACTTTTTAAATGATTAAAACTTGTACTCCATTTAGTGCACATACCCATACTTTGAGTGATCATTGGTAAATGTAATAAAGTAAGAGTAACCTCCTTTAGCATTAACTGTTAGGGGCCCACACACATCAGTGTGTATTAACCCTAATACATCCATAACTCTTTCTCCATGTCGATTAAATGGATATCTAATCATCTTTTTCTTGAGATAGGATTCAAAAGCTGATAGATACAAATATTCACCTTTTACCAACTTGTTTACTATGTCTTCATTAATATGACATAGTGTTAAGTGCCATATGTAGGAATGATTTAGATCATTATATATTTTCCTCTTACTTTGTTCGATATTGAAAACATTACCATTTACTTCAAGAATATAAATACCATTATCAATGCAGTAGTACTATAATATTTATTATCAAAATAAGTATAACAACAATTGTCCTAAAGAGAAAATTCATAACATTCCTTATTTAATTTTGAAACTGAAACAATGCTTATAATTAAAACCTAAACTTAATAACAATCTCTAAGTTTTAAAGTCTGTCCAGATGGAAACTCCAAGCAATATGTCCCCACGGTAAATGCATAAACTTTTGCTCAATTTCCAAGACGTGGGTCCACCTTATCCTTTCTCGGCTTTCTACTTCTTCATAGTGCCTGCAAATTATTACAGATGTGTGAGCCACCACCATTATCTAATACCCATGAAGAAGTATTGTTAACATTAAAGTTAACATCAATAACAAACAAATCGAACATACCTTTCAAAGGATTTTCCTTCAAGGTTGCAGGGTACTCATTGCAATTCCTCTTTCAATGTCTTCCCTTGCCACAACGAAAGTATTGCCCCTTATTCTTCTTGGCCTTTGAAGAATTAGCTTTGTCGACTTTGCCTTTTGCTTTCAATGGTTTCTTCTTATTCTTAAAGTCTTTCTTACCCGTAGGTTTAGAGGAAGAAGATTCATCAATAAGCATAATGGGTTCCTTGCCTTTCTTGATCATGCTTTTAATAGTCTTCGGCATGTTTACAAGTTCTGAAAGCATAGATTCTATCTTATTCATGTTGTAACTCATAACGAACCGAGAAAAGGAGTGGAAGGGATTATAGAATCAAGTCATTACTCAACTCTATATCCATATGAAAACTGAGCATGTCCAACTACTCAATATAGTTGATCATCTTCAATCCATGCTCATGGACTAATGATCCTTCAGGCATCCTAGCCCTAAAGAGGTTCATAGAGATTTGAAACTTTGCATTATGACTATGTTCACCATACAACTTTTGTAGATGAAGCAAAATTGTAAATCCACTTTCCATTTTATCATGTTATTTCTGAAGCTCGTTAGACATAAATGCTAGAATGTAGCACCTTACCTTCATGTCATCCTCTTGCCACTTCTCATAAGTAGAGACTTTTTTTTTCATAACATTCTCAATAAGACTAGTTGGGAGTGATCAATTAAGAACATATGTTATTTTATCGGAATTGAGAATAATTCTCAAGTTTCTCAGCCAATCAAGAAAATTTGGCCTAGTCAGCCTATTTGTATCAAGGCTTTTAGATAGGAGGTTGAGATTAGCCATTGTGATCAACAATGTAACAATAAATAAATTAGTGTTTATTCATTTTCTTAACTACCATAAAGATTTGGTATTTAATCTAAATAGTGCCTCTCATTATTCTTTTCGATTCCCACAACCCTCAATATGGAAAGCAAAAGATCCCTTTGGAAAGTTTCCAAGTGGGGATTGAGATCCTATTACTTGCACATTATACAGTCTTACAGTAGCGCAACAAAGCTATATCATTTTTTTTTTATCTTGTATACATCACATGTTTTAATAGACAACATAATTTTTCTGTAGGTGTAAACCTTAAGGTAATGCAACACATATATAAGAAACTTCATATATTGACTATAATGGTGGAAGGCTACAAACAATCATTCTTAATGATTTTCATTTAAAACTTAATATTAAATTTTTGTGCGTGAGGGATTTAGGTCTTTGCGTTTATATCTCATCATATAACATGCATCAAATACCTATAGAAGTATATAATCTAATCACATGCAAAATATACATATATCACACACACACACACACACACACACAAGTGGATGACTATGGACTTTCTAAGCGTGATTTACTTGAGCCGTTAAAGTAAATCACTTGATCAGACCTTATGTAATTATTATATAAATATATCTCATACATTCATGGGTCTTCAATCTTCAAATGGTCCATCATGCTTCATTGTACAATCCTTGATTCGCCTCAATTAAATCTTATCTAATCCTAAGTAGCTACACATAAAATATATGAGAAATCTTGATTATAAAACAAGGGGAGTTACACTGGAGGGACATAAAAATTTAAATTGAGATAAATACGAGAATGTGAGGTATGCAAACCCCATTTAAAACTAAATAACCAAAAATAATACCATTAAATTCAACCAATTGCTTAGGTGTAGGTCCAACAATCATCCACTCATACAATCAAATTTTATAAAAACAATATTAATTCTATTCTAGTTATGACCTTATTCTTAGATTGCATTCCAAATCCCATTAGGTCTTTAGAAACTATTTTTAATCTTATTCCAAACAAGACTAAGATTTTATATGAGTTTCAATTCCTATTCAAACTCCAATTTCTTAAAACTTTTGATTTTGAAAATAGGAACAATTCTTAATTAAGTAAATCAATTTTATTTAAACCTTTTAAAGATGAAAACTAAATAATTGATTTCAATTAAAACTTTTTTAATTTTGAAAAAAATTGAAACAATTTCAAAAACCCTTTAAAAACTCGAAAAACTGATTTTATGGTGTAGTCGACTACAAGTAACTTTTGCACCAAAATTTCTTCAAGTTTGATTTGGCATAGTTGACTACACCTTTTTTTTGTAGATATTTTCACACATTTTCTAGCGTTTTTCTTCCACAAACTTGATTAAATTCGATTTAAAATCAAAATTCAACCATCCAAATTGAATCTAATCAATTCCTATTGATTTAATAAGTTTGGAAAATAATTTACCACGATTTTATTATCATAATATGATAATAAACAATTCAAGAACTCTTTCTTGAATTCTCTTGACCTAGGCTTTCATAAACCCCAATCTAATTTTTAGATTTTGAAATTTCCAAGCTTTATAATTCAAGATCAAATCTTACAAAGCCATAACGACATAATTAACACACATTCTAATAATTAATAGATTTGGCTATGATACCATTGTAAGTCTATCGATATAGAAAACATAGTGGAGTTTTTTTTTTTAATTCTACCAATAAACTTCCACCAAGAAAATCTCTATGAATCTATTAGAAGGATAAATCAATATCTCAATACAATGTTAGGCTTTTTACCTTAATGAAGATTTCGAATGCAGATTCGTTGGAGATCTCACAAGTCGTTCAGGCGTTTGGCCTCTAAGTATATCCACATAAGCAATCATGAATAAAGATCTCATTCTTTGGGATGTCGAACACCACACGTAGAGGAGGACTAGGGCTAGTTAAAATCTATGAGTGTAAGCTCTAGGGTTTTTAGCTTTTTTGAGAGAGAGTATCTAAAAATTTGATTTTAAGACTCACAATTTTTACATTAGGGTTTCTGTCAAATGAAACCTTTATATAAAGCCTTTAATGAGTCCTAAAAGCTATAAGATTTCTAGAATTGCAATTAAATTTCTGATTTAATTAATTCCTAAAAATCTCTATATTAACCCTTTAGTTTTCTTTATTCTTGCATGTGCACAATTGTGTTTGACTCCTTAGTTTCAATTTAACGCTGGTGTAGGCCGTAACTTTTACGTAACGATTGGATCCCATCCAATTAATTAAAACTCCTTTTAATTTTAATTTTAATTAAAATTCTTTTTAATTCTATATTAAATTAAGAATTAATTACAATTAAATTTTAAGGACTTCTACAAGTCATGATTGACACCTAGAAGTATGTCATAACTACCAGGCAAAATGAATTTAATGTGAACCTTTCTGTTGTTAGTGACTGTAAAATTCAATCATTCCATCATGCAATGTCCCTGATTAAACCCAAGGTATGAAATTATTGTCAAACCTTAATTATTTAATCACATATATCTCGATCTCAAGTCCATAACTTAAATGGGGTAATTAGAAACTCTTTTCTAATTTTCACCATACCTTGGCCAAGAAATTTTCAAGTTATGACTTAATTAGATTACATTGGACAATCTCTCTCTTTTACTGAGAGTGATAGATTCTCTATTACATGCTTAAGTACCTCCATGTATAAGTGGTCATACTCAATTACTACATTTATGTTAATCATGATTAGAGTCTCATTTCAGTAGTATCAAAACATGATGACTTATACACAAAACGTCTATAGTGACTAAGTCTAAACTAGAAATATATACTAACAAATAAAGTATAAATATTGCAAGACTAATTAAATTTATACTAATTAACAAAAATTTCTAAAAATATATACTAACAAATATATATGAACAATTTAAGCAAATAAATGCAAATATATATTAGTGCAATAAATAAAAATTATATAATTAACTAAAATTGGAAAATAGGAAGTGAGAGCTAAAAATACCAATGAGAGAGGCAATGGTTCGTGCCTGTGGTGGAGAGGGAAAGAGAAAGGAGGAAGAGGAAAAGGACAAAGAGAAAGAGAAAGAAATGAGAGAAAAATGAAGAGAGGAAGAAAGAGGGAGTGGTGGTGGTGGCCGGCGCTAGGAGAAGAATAAGGAAGAATGAAGAACAAAGGAGAAGAGAAGAAGAAAGGATAAGGAAATGGGAGGTTTCTGGTGCATTTGGGGAAGTTAACTCCATTTGTGATGGACCATCCGTTGCAGATGGGGTTACATTCCCCAAATGCGCCAGTTTTTTCTGATTCCAAAGTAAAAGTTTAAAAAAATGGTTTCCTACGTGTCCGTCGTAGATATTATTTTCTTTTAAAAAATAAAAAACTAAAACTCTTCTGAAACGGAGATATGATTTTTTTTTCCACAAATAATGGAAGAAATTATTACAAAAAACTGTTTGTGACGGACACAAATCCGTCGTAAATGAACTTCAAAAAATGAGAAAAACTATATAAATATATTTTATATTATTTGCGACGGAATATTTACTATCTGCGATGGATTTGCTTTGCCATTGCAGATATGTATTTTCTACGAAGAAATTTGCTGAAAAATCCCTCGCAAACACCAGTTTTTCTTGTAGTGTATTTGTCAAGGAGCATGTAATCCATTGATAGGAGGAAAAAACCAAGAAGTTATCTTTCTCTTCCATCGATAGCTGTAAATGTTTTTAGAACATACATATATATATATATATATATATATATATATATATATATATATATATATATATATCCAAAGCTTGTAAAAATTTCTCTTAATTCATGAGTTGAGAGATTTTTTTTTAATAAAAAAATTGGATTGAGAGGCAAACCACCGTGGACTATTATATTGTGCTGAAACCAAATATGCCAAACTACAAGAGCAAAGATAGCTCTATTCTCATCATCCAAGTAACGAAAAAGGTCAAGCTGCCAAAAAGGGTTGAATTGCCACACTTCTCAGCAGAATTACATTGATATAAAGCAAGGACGCCCTCCCAAAGATTTTCTTTTAAAAGATTTTTAATGATGCGGAAAATTTTCACTCTGTCAATAATATATCGGCACGTGGCTCTCTCCGATGACTAAAACGTAATTTCACAAACTCATTCAAACGATTAATCATATATTTATACGTGGCATGAGCAAAATGGTATTTTCACACATAACCTCTAACTCTTTGATATTTTGATCAGTCATATTAATTTCCTCGTAATTACCCTCGACATTAAACCTAATGTTATTACTTCATATTTATGCTTGACATTATTACAATTATTGCATAACATTATTACAATTATTTCTCAAATACAACACAATTCTCTCTACCAGAGTCCTCAAAGGCACAAACTCTTACGACAATTTATAGCATTTCTTTTTTGTATTTTTAGTATGCGCAAATGTTTAACTGCTCCCATATGATTACTTGTTCCGAAATCGCTATATCAATCATTTAAACTGTTGATAAAACTCAGAAGATTTTTTTTTAACTTTTAACTCCCAATTTTTTTTTCTACGATCACTTAAACAAATTTCTATAGTTTTTTTGGTCATATATAAAAAAAAAATTAAATACAATTTGGAAATTATGTACTTGAGTAGGCAATTTGAGTAGGCCAGCCTAATAAGTCATCTAAGGTGGGCCAACACTGGTTTAACGATCCACATCTATAAGGCTCAAAGTGGTTCCTTCCTTGGGGGTTTATCACATGCTCTCACAAAAACGACTCCGGATACTTTTTTTATATTTTTTTTATGTGTTTTTCGCTACGTACCAGTTAACCACCAATCAGCTTGTTTTGGGTGGACAACCCCCAGTCAATCTCTACAGAAAGGACTGACGGGTTGTCAGCTTTAAAAAACAAACAGAGAGTCAGAAGCCATCAGATGACAATTATTCAAATGCAATAAATTTTGACGGTGATATTTAATTATTTATTTTTTAATAAATTTTATTATTTTATTTGTGTTTTAATGAACAAATAACAAATAAAAAATAAACAAATTTTTTTTTATTTAAATAAAAAAAAAACGATCCGAATCAGGTCTTACATGTACACGTTAAAAATATTCGTTTTTCTAACGGGTTTTATTTGTTATATCCATACTTTTGTCTTAACGGACAAATAACTAGTTAAAAACGAATACTAATTAAAAGTCTCAACTTTATTCAAATCAACAAAATGAAAGATTATAATTAATTTTATGATTTTCATGTATGAATGATGCACTCAAATATGTCACGATGGATTATAAACCTTAGCGATATGTTTCAAAATAATAATAATAATAAAGATAAATAGACCTGTGAAGTTTTACACGTGTTTATTTGTTACTTCAATTTTTAGTTTGTGTTTATATAATTTTGTGAAATAAACACGTGAAATTTCAGTGGATTATTTATTTTTTACTAAAAAATTAAGAATTTAAATATGAAAAAGCATTCGATGGCAAGTGTAAATAAAACGAAAAATTGTATAGTTAGGTTATAACAATGTGCCAACCCCCCCAATTAATCATAACGATCATCAGGTTTTATTTTACAGTTATATATATATATACATGCATGCACAATGCAAAGAGTAGTACACCACAGTCACTAAGAAAACCACCATATCCTCATCCCTTTTTACATTTCAATATCTTAAGCCGTCGACAATGAAAGAAATATTCATTACAACCAAATTAGAAAACACCCATGTGGGGGTTTTTGCCTTCCCCTTTGCCTCACACGCGGCGCCGCTTCTTGCCATCGTTCGCAGCCTTGCCACAGCTGCCCCAAACACCCACTTCTCCTTCTTCAACACTGCAAAATCCAACAACTCCATCTTCATGACCAAACAAAACTGCATGATCGACACAAAAAACCTTAAGCCCTATAACGTGCCCGATGGCGTGCCCGAGGGCTACGTCTTCGTCGGGAAACCTCAGGAGGAGATTGAGTTGTTCATGAAGACGGCGCCTGACAACTTCAGGAAAGCGATGGAGACAGCAGAGGCAGAGAGTGGAAGGAAAGTCAGTTGCTTAATCACTGACGCCTTTCTTTGGTTTGGGGCAGAGATGGGGGTTCCTTGGGTGCCGTTTTGGACTGCAGGGCCTGTCTCACTCTCTGCTCATCTTTATACCGATCTCATTAGGGAAACTATTGGTTCAGTTGCAGGTAATTCATCCATTTAATTTCTCCATCACCATGCATATGCATTAATATACGAATGAATATATATATATATTGTAAAATTACAACTTAGACAATAGATATGTATCGTTATATTACTAGTAAACCTTTCTAGTAGTTGATTTGATAATTTATCTCCGTGGTACTACTTATATCTCTTACTATTTGTATGTTATATAATTTTTTGGTGCATATTTAAGTAACTCAATTAAAATTGTGAGATATTTTTTAGTAAAATAATATATTCGGTGGTAAAAAAACTTTCATGATATCCAAACTATTAAAATTCGTAAGGAAAATAGAATTTTGACTATCATATCTGTCAAAATCTGACATCAAAAATCAAATCAACCCAAAGAAATAAATTCTCCATCCTTAGATCTACATGTTTTCATAGTTTCACAGCGATCGGACATCGAAAAGTCTTCCATCAGAACCGTTAAAATTCACTGAGAAAATAAACTTTTGACCTTCGAGTTGTTAAAATCCGACCATTAAAAATTAGATCAACCCACAAAAATAGATTGTCCATCCTTAGATCTACATATCTGCAAAGTTTCACAATAATCGGACGTCGAAAGGTCCTCCATCGGAAATGTTAAAGTTCATCGAGAAAATAAACATTTGACCGTCAGATCTATCGAAATCCAACCATCAAAGTTTAGATCGAGTCACACAACCCGCTTCATTGGACTTCAATCTACAAGTATGCAAAATTTTATAACAATTGGACTTCGAAAAGCCATTCCGAAATACCGCACAACTCACTAAATTTTTTAAAGATATCAAACCTTTGCCACATGTCCAGATTTTCATCTCATCTTAAACAACTATCACCATATGTCAACTCTCTTATGGGTAGTAAAAACCCTTAAATATATTTTTTTCTTTTACCACCAAATATATTGTTTTACAATGAGCTTTTTACCACCAAAAGTAATATTTTACCAAAAAAATATATCTAATTGGTGTCTCAATTTTAAATGAAACATCATAAAATCCACCTAAATTTTTATAAATGTGTTCATCTTAATTTTGTTCTCCAGATCATCATTGGTAACAAATTACCCCACAGCCTTTAAAATCGAATAATTTCTCTCTCAACTTTGTAGTTAGTAATAACAGATTGTTCCTTTTGTCAAATTCTCCAATTAAATTTAACAAAATTTTAACGTATGTAACAAAAACATGATGTCAATTTGTTACTATAAGTGTGCACGTGTGAAAAATTATTTAAATTTAATTGAAGAATTGGGTGAGTGGGACAATTTGTTATTGATCCAAAGCTTGAAAGACTGAATTATTTAATTTTTAAGATTGTATGACAATTTGTTACCAATAATAAAAGCTTGTTACCAATAATAAAAGCTAAAGGAAAATAAAAATATTAACCCTATAGGGAATTGGTTAATACAATAAAATTACGTATGTATTTATGAATGCATGTAAAATATTACAGGTTCTGATGGTCGCGAAGATGAAACCCTAAGCTTCATCCCAGGAATGTCCAAGATAAGGATTAAGGACTTGCCAGAAGGAGTCCTTTTTGGAAACTTAGAGTCGCTCTTCTCACGGATGCTTCATCAAATGGGCAGAATGTTACCACATGCAGCTGCAGTCCTCATTAATTCCTTTGAACAACTTGACCCTACAATTACAAATGATTTGAATTCCAAATTCAAAAAATTCATAAATCTTGGACCCTTCAATTTACCAAATCCAACATTACCACCACAATTTCCAGATACCCATGGTTGCTTAAACTGGCTAGACAAGCAAAACCCTGCTTCTGTGGCTTATATTAGCTTTGGAACTGTGACAACACCACCTGCCCATGAAATTTTGGACCTAGCAAAGGGTTTAGAGGACAGTAAGGTACCCTTTCTATGGTCACTTAAGGACAATTTAAGGGCATATTTACCAAATGGGTTCCTAGAAAAAAGTAGATCTCATGGAATTATTGTCCCATGGGCTCCCCAATTGGAGGTTTTAGTACATGAAGCAACAGGGGTTTTTGTAACACATTGTGGATGGAATTCATTGATAGAGAGCATATCATGTGGGGTACCCATGATTTGTAGGCCATTCTTTGGAGATCAAAGGCTGAATGGAAGGACAATTGAGGAGGTTTGGGAGATTGGGCTGCAAGTGGAAGGAGGGGTTTTTACAAAGAATGGAATACTGAAATGTTTGGATCTAACTTTGTTGAGAGAAAAAGGGAAGAAAATGAGGGAGAAAATCAGAGACCTTAAACAACTTGCTCACAAGGCAATTGCAACTAAAGGGAGCTCCACTGAGAATTTTAGAAAATTGCTGGATTTAGTATCATCGAGGCCGGAATCCACTGCTGAACTGATGGGAGCTTAACTTTCCTAAGTACAGTAATTAAGGTTATGTTTGTGTTGTGTCTTTAAATTTCTTTGCCTTGTGTGTCTTTAAATTTCTTTGCCTTGTGCAAAGAATTTTAACTAGAATAAGATCATATCTCCAATCTATGGACTTCATATTTATTAAATATGTATTTTTTCTGAGTGTTTTATCATCTTCAACAGCAAATAGTTGAGAAAAATAAAACTCGTGTATTAAGTCCTGCATTGTTAAGGAACCTTGCATGCAACAAGGTCTTGCTTTATAGAGGTTCTTTTTACATAAAATGATTTACGTAGTATGGAAAATCAATCTTTTTCTATAATATTTTGTTGTTTGGTTATAAAATTAAAAATAAATTTAAAAATGATATTATTTTGCATTATCCTGTTTGGAATCAAAAGAAAATACTTAATTGAAAATAAATTAGTCTGTAGAAATAATACTACATTTAAACATGATACTTATGAACAATAATATCGTATGATAAATTATGTGCATGTGAACATAATAAATGCACACATAATAATAAAAGAGAATTTATAACCTTAAAAATTAACAAAAAATTATAAATTTTATGTTAGTTAACGTTGATAAATAAAATATCATTATTGCAATTAAAAAAAATTGAATCAAAAATGTCTTCAAACATAAAAAAAAAAAAAAAAAAATTAACCATCAAATGCACTAAAATACAATCTAACATACAAACTTATTCAAAGAAAAATCTCAACAATAAAGATGCTCAATCCTAATTTAAATATAAACAAAGTACTTTTTAAAAATGACACTCATCTATCTCAAAATGAAATTTGTAATTTTGTATATCCAATGCCTACGGAGATTTTCACTCTTCACTAACAAAGCTTTAGCGATAAGAGGACTTAAATGTAAAGAAAATGCTTTAAAAAAATGGTGTCCATTCATCTCAAAGTGAAATTTGTAATTTTGCATATTTAATGCATGCGAAGATTTACACCCTTTGCTAGGAAAGCTTTAGCAATAAGATATTTAAAACCAAATAATCAAAAGCCTCTACAAGAAAAGCCTCATAGAACCCTTCAATCTTTATGATTGGCTCATAAAATTTATCAATTCTCATGCAAAAGTAAAGGTCATACGAAAAATATAAATTAAACGTAAGAGAAAGAGAAGGTTAATTACCTGTTGTACTGCAGAGACTGATAAAATAAGTTTAATTTATATGGCAAGAGAAAAATGACGTGTAAAGAAATATGTTTGGATTTTCGTTTCTCAATGTAAATCAACTTACAATAAAAAATGAAGGAAGTCGTTTTCTATATTTTATCCATTAATGGTGTAAAATATGATTTTACAGCGAAAATAATTTACATTCTACCAAACATATTGAAAATAATAATTTACAATGTAATCATTTTACACCTATGATTTTTCTCCAAAACAAACGGAGCTATAGAGGAACAATTTACTCTTTTTTTTTCTTTATTGGAATAATCAGCTTGAGTTTCTTCTTGGAGTCTTTATTTTTTAATTTGGGAAAATTTTCATTTTAGTGATGCTATTGGAACACTCTTTTCATTAGAGGATTTCTTGATTGGTTTGGGTTTAAACCCAATGGTTTAAACCAACTGAAAACTCTATTAATAATTTTAAAAATTTTATTGATAATATTAATTTATGAGTCTCATATCTATATTGACTTTATCAATACAGTGTCCAATTTAGTTTAGACCTGAGCCAACAAATTTTTTTTTACATTTCATTAATAATTGAGTAGTAATTACTTTTGCATTTTCATAAAATTACATATCACGCCATTCTATTAAAGAATATTCCATCACACCATTCAATTAAGTTGACTTGTCACTGGCAAGTTAAATTAGAAATGACTATTTTAACCATTAAATTCTAACTACATATTAGACATCCATTCTTCAATTTGAACGTCCATCACTAACTAGAGAAAAAAAAGACAAAAAAAGAAATAAAACAATATTTCTGAAAAGGAAGGACCTAAATCCACTGTCCAATTTGCTCGAGCCATGGAAATATTTGTTTTTAAGTAAGAAAACGATAAAATTAATGGTGGTTAATGCCATTTGGGAAGTGTATTTAAGCATCATTATCTCATATTTGCAAATACTATATTTTGTTTTACTTCGAGCATATGTTTAAAACAAATAAATTTTATAAAATTTATTTGTAATTTTATATTTGTTATATATAAAAACACAAATTGGACAGTTTATTTATAATTACTTCTAGCATATGGTCCTACTGAATTTGCCCAAACTGCATAATCCCAACCAAGCAAGCAGAGATGGTGTGGAGACTCTAGAGAAGACAACTTGTGCTTCAAATTTAATTTCTTAAAATTTGACTTTGAAATAGGCCACGATGAAAAACAAAGTCAAAAGGAACACAAATATTTTAGTATCTTTGTGGTGAAAAGGGTTTAAACAAGGAAAAAGACCAAACGATGTGTAATTAAAAAAAGTGGGGGGTGGGGGAAGAAAACAAGGCTTACCAAAAGAGTAAAAAGCAAAGGACTACAGAAGGAGGTGGGGCTTTTACAGTTCACATGCAATTATTGGGAGTCTCATAATTACTTGGAGCATATGGTCCTGAATTTGCCCAAACTGCATAATCCCAACCAAGCAAGCAGCGATGGTGTGGGGACTCTAGAGAAGACAAAACTTGTGCTTCAGAAGTGAATTTTCTTTCTTCTCTTTCTACCCTTTTATTTTCCATGGTGCATGTCATGGTCTTATCTCCTAATTAGCTTTTGAAGTGAATTTTGAAAAGAAAAGATTGGGATTTGTTAAGAATCTAGTATTGTTTGGTTTCACATATAAACGGATCAAACTAATTTATAAGTGATTTTTTTGATAATGAGTTTATAAGTAGAATTAAAGCATCACTATTATGTTTGATTGAATTTATTTTTGAGAATTTATAATTTTTGGTGGATTAAAATTGGTTTTTGAGAAGCTGAAGTGACCCCAATTTCTCTAATTAGTTGGCCAATTATCATCTGAGTTGACTGTGCAATTGTTATTTTTACTCCTCCATTTTTTTCAACATTACAAGCATCAATACAGTATGGAATAATTGGTATCCTTTCCCCAAATTCACATACCTATCACCTTCACTTTCAATTGACAGCTTCAGGAAAGCGATGGAGACAGCAGAGGCAGAGAGTGGAAGGAAAGTCAGTTGCTTAATCACTGACGCCTTTCTTTGGTTTGGGGCAGAGATGGGGGTTCCTTGGGTGCCGTTTTGGACTGCAGGGCCTGTCTCACTCTCTGCTCATCTTTATACCGATCTCATTAGGGAAACTATTGGTTCAGTTGCAGGTAATTCATCCATTTAATTTCTCCATCACCATGCATATGCATTAATATACGAATGAATATATATATATTGTAAAATTACAACTTAGACAATAGATATGTATCGTTATATTACTAGTAAACCTTTCTAGTAGTTGATTTGATAATTTATCTCCGCGGTACTACTTATATGTCCCGCTATTTGTATGTTCTATAATTTTTTGGTGCATATTTTAGTAAACCTTTCTAGTAGTTGATTTGATAATTTATCTCCGTGGTACTACTTATATCTCCCGCTATTTGTATGTTATATAATTTTTTGGTGCATATTTTAGTAACTCAATTAAAATTGTGAGACATTTTTCGGTAAAATAAGACATTAAGTGATAAAATAAACTTCAATGATATCGGAACCGTTAAAATTAGTAAGGAAAATAAAATTTTGACCATCAGATCTGCCAAAATTTGACATCAAAAATCAAATCAACCCAACGAAATAGATTCTCCTTCCTTAGATCTACATGTCTTCAAAGTTTCGCGACGATCGGACGTCGAAAAGTCCTCCATCAGAACAGTTAAAGTTCACCGAGAAAATAAACTTTTGACCGTCAGATCTGTCAAAATCTGACCATCAAAGTTCAGATCGAGTTATACAACCAGCTTCATTGGACTCCGATCTACAAGTATGCAAAATTTTATAACAATTGGAAGTCAAAAAACCGTCTCCAAATACCCCGGATCTTCGTCGAAAAAAAAAATTTGATCGACGATCTGTGAAAATTCGGCCATCAAAAACCGCCGCCACCACTGGGTGCCTCAGCATCCTCCCCCAAGCACATCGGCGAAGTTCACGGCCAACCTACGCTCTGGTCATCGGAAAATGATCGGTCAAACGACGGATAAAAAAATTTAAGGACAGCCGAACAACTCACCAAATTTGTTAAAGATACTAAGCCTTTGCCACATGTCCATATTTTCATCCCATCTTCAACAACTATCGTCATGTGTCAACTTCCTAATAGGTAGTAAACATCCTTAATGATATTTTTTTTCTTTTACCGCCAAATGTATTATTTTACAATCAAAAGTGAGTTATTTACCGCCAAAAGTAATATTTTACCAAAAAACATATCTAAGTGAGTCATGGTATCTCAATTTTAAATGAAACATCATAAAACTCACTTAATTTTTTTATAAATGGGTTAATATTAATTTTGTTCTCTGGATCATCATTGGTAACAAATTACCCCACAGTCTTTAAAATCGAACAATTTCTCCCTCAACTTAGTAGTTAGTAATAACAAATCGTTCTATTCGTCAAATTCTCCAATTAAATCTAACAAAATTTTCACATATGTAGCAAAAACAAGCTGTCATATGAGAATAATCTGACGAAATAACATAATGTTTTTACTACAAGTGTGCATGTGCGAAAAATTATTTAACTGAAGAATTGGGCGAGTGGGACAATTTATTATTGAACCAAAGCTTGAAAGATTGAATTATTTAATTTTTAAGATTGTAAGACAATTTGTGTAACGACCCATCCCGGGTTGGCCACCCCCAAGACAGTGTCATCACATTTTGAAAATCTCAACACGACACATATATGTAACAATGAAAGTAAACAACACCAAAAGAAATTTTTCATAAATCCTCAACCATCAATAGGGGAGTTACATCAATATGATATTTAAACATTCTATATAACTTAAAATGCATGAATATTTACAAATAAAATTTTAAATTATCTTCTCATTAGTCTTGACACGTACGTGGCTTACAGAAAACGATTGCTTCTGAATCTCAACTCACCAAACTATTTGTCAAACTTGCTACCTGAAAATCATTGTACAATGAGGAGTGAGCTTTACAAGCCCAGTGAATTAAATTTACTAGAAGTACTCAATTTGTATAAAAGATCTTTCAATTTTAAATCAATTAAATTTCATACAACTTAATACTAGCATTTCACTATCACTATCACTACACACATCATAAGTCTCATTCTCTATCAATCTTTTCTTCTTATTTATTGGTTCACCTTAAACCCATCAATTATCTCAACATTACCTCGTAATGAGGTTCATATCATAAAATCTACCATTTAGATGGTTCTTATCATCATAATTGTCTCTTTGTGAGACTCATCCCCATTTATAAATAAATTCACAATAACACACCTCTCATCAGCATTTCAATAATGCAAGCATTAATTAAAACAGATGTCATGCAAGAATGATTATGATGGGAACGTCTTCCCACGTGTCAACAGGTTGTTATTATCTTAGATCGGCCCCCTCCCAGTTCTTTTCTTTCTCATTTAGACTGACTGTCTTCCTAGTTCTTTTCTTTACAGCTTGTCCCGGCTGCCACAGAATTCATTACCAGCATATACCGGTTGTCATGGTGTCCCTTTTATTTCCAGCACATATTCGCTGTCATGGTTTTTCAATTAGACCGACTGCCTTCCTGGTCTTTTCTTTCTTATTTAATGCATATGTATATGAACAATGATATGAATTATGCATATGAACAGTAATATAAAACAACATAAATTCAAAACACTTAAATTAGCTATCCTGATTATTCTTGAATTTATATATAAAAAATTCCCCTAAATTCCTCTCATCCCAAATCATCCATCAAAGATTGTCAAGATCCACTGAAATTTCATCTCATCCTAATTCGTATTAAAACATCAACCATAACTCATCAAGAATTTATTTATCACCATCATTATTAAATTAACTCACTATTCTAATAATATTTATTCTCACATAATAACTTTTCTCTATGTCAAATATTCATATCATATCTATCAACTAAATCTTTATCTATCACTAAAACATAAGCTAATAATTTATTTTAATATTATCATTATGTACCTTTCTCAATATCTTCTTTCTCAACTCCGCAACATTGGGAACACAACTCCTATGTTCCAATACTAAAATACTTTCATTTCAACTTTTGAACTCATATTGCTTTCTAGTAAGCACTCAATGCTCAATCTTTTCTATCTCTTCATATCTACCTTGCATCTCTAAAACATTTTAATATGGATGACTATACAAACATGTAACGACCCATCCCGAATTGGCCACCCCCAAGACGGTGTCATCACATTTTGAGAATCCCAGCACGACACATATATACAACAATAAAAATAATACTAATAAAAAGTTTTATTTTAATTCTCAAACCTCAACAAGAAAGGTACAAAATCTGATATTAACTTACATATAATATACAACGTGAGATGCATGAATATTTACAAATATTTATTTCATTTTCTCACTAGTCTGAGGATATTGACACCTACATGGCTTACAAAAATTGAATCCGTTTGACTTTTGAACCACCAAACTACTTGTCCTATCTACTATCTGAAATCATTGTATAATGAGGGATGAGCTTCACAAGCTCAGTGAGTTAAATTTACTAAAAGTATTCCAATTTCATAAATAGACCGTTAATATTTAATCATTTATTTCTCCTATAACTGGATAATAGCATAATGTCTAACATTTAAATAATTCTCATATTATCATATCTCTATGTTTCTTTCTCTTCTTCTCACTGTAACTGTCTCTCTCTGGGAGAACTATCCATCTATAAATAAATTCACCATATTATACCACACATCAGCATTTTGATAATGCAAGCAATAATTTAAAACAGATGTAATGTATGAATGATGATGATGGGAACGTTTTTCCACCTGTCGACAGGTTGTTATTATCTTAGACCGACTGCCTTCTCGGTTCTTTCATTCTCATTTAGATCGGCTGCCTTCCCAGTTCTTTCATTTTCATTAGACTGATTGCCTTCTCGGTTCTTTTATTTTCATTAGACCAGTTGCCTTCCTGGTTATTTTCTTTCTCATTTAATGCATATGTATATGGGCAATGATATGAAATATGCATATAAACAGTGATATAAAAACAACATATAAATTTAAACACTTAAATTGACTATCTTGATTATTCTCAAATTTATATAACAAAAATTCCACTAAATTCTTCACATCCCAAATCACATCAAATAATCCATTACAGCTTGTCAAGATTCACTAAATTTCATCCTAAATCATATCAATTCATCCATCAAAGTTTGTCAAGATATACTAAAATTCATCTCATCATAATTTGTATTAAAACATCAATATAACTCATCAAGAAGACTTATCGCTTTGATTATTAAATCAACTTATTTTTCCAAAAATTATTTCTCTCCTAACAATTTTCTACATGTCCAAAATTCATATCATAATTATCAATCAAATCTTTCTCTATCATCACAACATAAGCTAATAATTTATTTTAATATTATCACTAAATTTTTCTTTTTTATTTAGACTACTTAAAGTAAATCCAACTCACCTCGTAGCACTTAAAGCTACCCGTGGATCACCTCCTTGCCTTTCTCGTTCTTCTTCGAAACTTCTCCCGATTGTTGACTGCCAACACCTGACAAAATATTTGTATTCAATTTCTAATTATTTCTTCATTTCTTCATAAACCACACCCTTTTGAAAATTCCCACTTTGAATTTGGAGAATTTCATGAATGCTAAAAATTCAAAAATAAACACTATACTATTACCTTCTGCTTTTCTGACAGCTATTATTGATTCTTTACAAAATTTCGCTGTAAACCCTTTCAAAATTTTGCTCTTTCAACCTTTCTTTGAGTCTCCAAATGTTTTAAGAAAATAGATGAGTTATATGAAACTAAACAAAATCCTTTCGCGTAGCTTGCCTGAACATATTGTACATATATATAGGAAATTTTTGTTGAAAATTTTGGCAGCCAAAAGGCTGCCTTACTACCCCAAAGTCTTCCATGCTTTGAAGACTTGTGAGGCATTCACCATGCCTCACATAAATTGGCAGCAGTGCTGCCCACATTTTTTTCTTGAATTTTAGGGGTTTTTTTTTACTTTTTTTTTCTCTCTGGACGTCATTTGGACGTTCTGCTGATTTTATTTTTTTATTTTTAGTATTAGTTTTATTATTTTTTTAATGACGTCCACGTCCCAATTTTTATTTTTATTTTTCAAAATATCTATATTATTTTAATTTTTTGACACATTTATTAAAGTACTTCTTTACCTTTACTTTACAATACGGGTATTACAAAACATCTCTACGTTCCATCTCTAAAACTTTTCCATCTATTCATATGCATTACTATCAACTCATGAGATTATTCACATTGTTTTCATTTTGATATAATCCAGACTTTGTTGAATCATCAATTTATCTTTTCTTTTCCTCCTGTACTACCACCATAATGTCATCATCATCTCAAATTCCATCATTTCAGACCCACAAAACAAATCCAAAAATAAATTAATACAAAAAATATGTGATGCTAACAAAACGTAAATAGAACAATGAAACAAAGCAAAAAAAGTAAAGAAATAAGAGAAAACTATAATTAAAATTGTGTGGACAATACCTGATTTTTTATAAGTAAAAAGGAAGATGCATGAATATTAAGATTTTAATCAAGAAAAAAGAAACAATGAGAATTGAGAAAACAAAAAATGAAAATAGTAACAATTTTTAGAAAGTTTTACTGGAAGAAAAGCTATTGATTCCTTAAGAATGAAGACAAGTCTTATACATTTATAAAGAAATCAAATGGGTTTGAGGAATTTCAAAAGGTAAATATGAAGATTTTGAATATTTTGGCCCGTTGAGAATATTATAGGAAGAGAAGAAGTTAAGCGAAGGAGAGAGATTAAGAAGATACAAAGGACATGACATAATTTTTTTTAACTCCTATCTCCATTTAATTTGTTATTTATTTCAAATATTTATCTATAAATAAAAGTAATTGAGAAAACTTCTTGAGAATTTATCTATGAATTTTTTTTTCAATTCATTTTATTTTCATTTGGTTTCAATCGGAGTGCAAATCTCTCAATTACAATAATCATTTTAAATTATACTCCTACTATTCTGTTCTAATTGAAGGGAAAAAATGAAAAAAAAAATGTGTAACAACATATGTGTAATAGACAACTCACATCTCAAAAGAGCAGCACAAATCTAATATTGCACAATTGTCAGAAAATAATTTTCATTAATATATGGTTTCATTATTATTTTAAATGTAACTGTTATGTCAACCAAAACTCTAATTTGAATCACAATAAAAGAGGCAATAGGACACTTTGAATCAAATCAAACTGTATTATGTTTTGGGTCATTCAGAATCAAATCTCAGATCATTTCGAATTATTTCGAGTTCATATAATCACTTGGGTTTGGTTGTATTGCGTTTCGATTGTATTCTAATTGACCCATTAGATTGGCTCAATTTATTTTTGTTTCTTATTTTCCTTCTCATTTTTCGATGATGTCATCTTAGCAATTAGTTAGGTTACTGTTAACCTACTAAGATAGTTTTTTCAATTAAAAAAATCAATGTAAGTGAGTTTCACGAAACAACTTAGCAATAATTTAACTAAAGAATCTTAATTATTTTTTTATTTTAATATATTTCACTCCAAATCATGGTAGTAAAAAAAAAATTTAATCACTTGCATTCTTGTATAAGGGTAATAAATATAATTTATAAAATCACAAATTGAACAAAAAAATAATCTTAACTTAAATTTATAAATTTTTAACAATATTATTGGTGCTCCTTTTCTTTTCGAACTAATAGTTTACATACAAAAAAGAGATATAAATTGATGCATGATTTTTTCTCAAATCATGTCTTGAGCTTTGAACTTTATTACTATTACGTAGTATATTTTCGAAGAGTTATAAACTTATAAAATACAAATTAATTTTTGGATAAAATATAAATACTTGTTTTGTGGTTTGGAAATTTACACATTTAGCACATGTAGTTTGAACCGTAACACTAAAATTAATGATGTTAAGTCAATAAAAAATCAATAACTATAGTCAATTAATTGGTTCCGTTAAATGGCTGACAAAACAGTCGAATAGTACTTGGCAAGGTTTAAAAGAGTCGGGAGTAGATGTAACATAAATTTGACTGAGGCTGAATTTGTTGGGTTAACCTTAGAAGGTATGTGTTACAAAGTACAAAAGAAAATTTCAAGGGGATTGGGAAAGAAGACCCTTTTAGAGTTGTTGGCAAGAGCCACAAGATATGATGAAATACTCAAACAAGGAAATCAAAGAAAGATTTCTTCCATAGGAACAAATTATACAAACCCGAATTACGAACATGATCTGGTTGAAATAATAGGGAAGAAACAAATAGTATGTACACCAGTAGTGAAGAAAAGCGATGAAAATGTTAAGCCTAATGGTCGACAGTATTCTTTTGGCCTAGCTAAGGCTGATGCGATTTTTTTTTTTTTTTGTCAAGCAAATTTATTAAACTTGTGAGTAATCATAAAATTTCTCCAAGTTGAAGAAGTTTTCATACTGCAAATGGCATGGTAGAAAGTTGCATAATACTAACAATTGTATTACATTCCGTAACATTGTACACAAAAACATTGACACGAGCCTTTTGAAGTATAGCCTGAACTCGATAAAGAGATGGGGTCGATGCCAACCCTTTTGGAATTGTGGAAATAAACACTAGCATTTGGAATTGTATGGCCGGAGCCTTAATTTCACTTCAGTTCGAGTGGAACTGTGTAAGCCTTAGTTCCACTTCGATAGGAATTGTATGGTTGGAGACTTAATTCCACTTCAGTAGGAATTGTGTGATCGGAACCTTAATTCCTCTTTAGATGGAATTGTGTGCCTAAAGCTTTAATTTCTCTTCGGTTCGAGTGGAACTATATGTGTGGTTATGGAATCCTTAGCTCCACTTCGGTAGGAATTGTGTGGCTAGAGGCTTAATTCTGCTTTAATAAGAATTGTGTGGCCGGAGCCTTAATTCCACTTTAATATGAATTATGTGGCTAAAGTCTTAATTCTTTTTTGGTTCAGGTGGAACTGTGTGACTGCAGAAGCCTTAGCTCCACTTCGATAGAAATTGCGTGGTTGGAGCCTTAATGCCACTTTAGAAGGAATTGTGTCGTCGAGGTCTTAAGTACTATTTAGTTGGAATTATGTGTCAAAAACCTTAATTCCTCTTCAGTTATAATGGAAATGTGTGGGTGCGAAAGCCTTAGCTCCACTTTGGTAGAAATTGTGTGGTTAGAGCCTTTATTCCACTTTAGTAGGAATTGTGTGGTCAGAGCCATAATTTCACTTCAGTAGAAATTGTATGGTCGGAACGTTAATTCCACTTCAGTAGGAATTTTATGGCTAAATCCTAAATTCTTTTTCGGTTTAGATGGAACTGGGTGGTTGCGGAAGCCTTAACTCCAATTCGATAGGAATTATGTGATTGAAGCCTTAATTCCATTTCAGTGGAAATTGTGTGGTCGATGTCTTAAATCCTTTTCAATTGGAATAATGTGGCTAAAGCCTTAATTCCTTTTTAGTTCGAGTGGAACTTTATGGTTGTGGAAGCTTTAGCTCAACTTCGGTAAGAATTGTGTGGATGGAGCTTTAATTTTACTTTAGTAGGAATTGTGTGGTCAGAGCCTTAATTCCTCTTCAGTTAGAATTGAGTGGCCAAAGCTTTAATTCATCTTTGGTTGGAATTATGTGGCTAAAGCCTTAATTCCTTTTTGGTTAAGTGAAATAGTGTGGTTGTAAAAGCTTAGTTCCACTTCGGTAGAAATTGCGTGGCTTGAGCCTTAATTCCACTTCAGTAAGAATTGTGTGACTAAAGCCTTAATTCCTCTTTGATTCGGCTGGAACTGTCTGGCTGTGGAAGCCTTAGCTCTACTTCTATAGAAATTGTGTGGCTAAAGCCTTAATTCCACTTTAGTAGGAATTGTGTGGCCGGAGCCTTAATTCCACTTCAATAGGAATTTTGTGGCTGTGGAAGTCTTAATTCTACTTCGATAGGAATTTTGCGGTTGGAGCTTTAATTCCTCTTCAGTTAGAATTGTGTGTCTAAAGCTTTAATTCCTTTTCGATTCGGGTAGAACTGTGTGGCTGTGGAAGCCTTAGCTCCACTGTAGAAATTATGTGGATAGAGCATTAATTCCACCCCCGTAGGAATTGTGTAGTCAGATTTGGCTGAAGCCTTAATTCCACTTCAGTGATGAGGTATTTGGTTTTCTCAAGATGCCCCTTTTGAATTGTCGCATTTATGGTAAAGGGTGTTTGATTTGCCCAAAGTGCCATTTGGTTTTTTCAACACCGATGACACATTAATAACACATTTAATGTCACGGTTCGTCTGCATGGGTTATTTAAGGGACACTTTACCTTCATTTTCTTCTTCTTTAGCTTACTAGTGCACTTTTTAGGTTTCTAGAGTAATCAATTTCCTCAAAGTTTTTTCTTTTTCACAAATACTTCTCCGGTTTCTTCTTGTTTTTTCGATTTCTTATGGTAAGCACTCTATTCTTTTTCTCTTTTTTAGCCATGTTTTCTTCTGATTATGATAAAGGTATGAGAGTAGAGGGAAAAGTCTTTAAAGAAGAAGTGTTGAGAGGGAAAACCCTAACTCTAAGAGTATGGAGAAAGAGCCCAGTAGGGCACAACCTTCTTCGTAGTTTTCAGGCTAAGAAGGTGTTATGTAGGATCTCTAAGTCTGAGCTTGAGTCTATTAGCTCTAGGTTCTTCGTCCCTCAACAGTTAAGGGTTAGACATCCCAAACCTAACCAAAGGGCTTGCACCCTTTTGAAAGATCAGAGACCGTACTCTCTGACTTGTTATCTTGACCACTTGAAGGAAGGGTTTCTTAGCTCTATCCAGATGGTATGAAAAATATAGTGGGTTTCGTAGTGGCTTTGAGAAAGCATGTCAGATACAGTAAGGGTGATGAGAAGGATAAGGTGAGGATGTTTAGGTGATTTTACACCCTCTAGAAGCACACTGACGATGGATGGTGTAACTTCAACCCTAGGACTAGTAGGAAGATCCTAGATAACCCTTCTTCGAATAAGTACTAGAAAGAAAGTACTTTTTCATGGAAAGGCCAAAGTCTTATCAGGTTTTGCTAGAGTGGAACTTTAAGGACATTCTTGATCAGAAGAAGCCTCCAATTATGAGTTCTGAAGAGTAAACAATGGTCAATAAAGTCTTGGGTGCCAAGCCCATAATGCTTGACAAGGACTTGACCAACAAGCAATTGTGGATGACTTTTTAGCTTTGTCTTTACACCTCTTCCCTTCGTGATGGTTATAGATAGTGCCCTTTTTTCTACTCTTCATTCTTGTGCTTTATGACTTGGTTTCTGGCATTTCTAACTTTGGTTAACGCCATATTGAACCTTGCTGAAGTGGTTCGGATGGCTCGTTAGAATAAGAGAGGTGCCTCTTGTACTCCTGTCGAGATAAAGAAAGTAAGAATGGAAAAGCCTCCAGTTTGATGGATCGAGTTGCAACCGGATGAGATACAACATACCAAAGTGAGGGGTCTAAGGTCCCTCAAAGAGGTGAAATAGTGGAACTCCGTGATGCAGTGCCTTTTTCTGGTACAACAACTCCTGTTGTGCCACTTGCTTCTGCTCTACCTACAATTCCCCCGTCTAGCACAGAGGAACGGAAAAGGCAAGGAGGTGATCCACGGGTAGCTTTAAGTGCTATGTGGTGAGTTAGATTTACTTTAAGTAATCTAAATTAAAAATTAAATATCTAGTAATAATATTAAATAAATTATTAGCTTATGCTTTGGCGGTAGATAAAAATTAAATTGATAGGTATGATATGAATTTTAGACATGGATAAAATTATTAGGGGAGAAATAATATTTTTGGAATAATAAGTTGATTTAATAATAAAAGCAATAAATGAAATTCTTGATGATCTATAGTTGATGTTTTGATACGAATTATGAGAAGATGAAAATTTGTGGATCTTGACAAGCTAAGATGGATGATTTGATGTGATTTATGATGAGAGGAATTTAGTGGAATTTTTTATAATAATTTGAGAAAAGACAGGATATCTAAATTTAAACATTTTGAGTTCATGTTGTTTTTATATTACTGTTCGTATGCATATTTCATATCATTGTTCATATTCATATGCATTAAATGAAAAGAAAAAAACCGAGAAGGCAACCAGTCTAATTGAAAAACCGTGACAGCCAGTATGTGCTGAAAATAAAAGGGACACCGTGACAGCCGGTATAAGCTAGAAATAAATACCGTGACAGCCAGGACAAGCTGTAAAGAAAAGAACTGGGAAGGCAGCAGATCTAAATGAGAATGAAAGAACCAGGAAGGCAGCCGGTCTAAGATAAAAACATGTCGACATGTGGGAAGACGTTCCCATAATAATAATTCATGCATTGCATCTATTTTAATTATTGCTTGCATTATTAAAATGTTGATGTGATGTGTTATTGTGAATTTATTTATAGATTGATGAGTCTCAGAGAGAGACAGTTATGGTGATAAGAACCATCTAAATGGTAGACTTTATAATGTGAACCTCATTACGAGGTAATTATGAGATAATTGATGCTCTTAAGGTGAACCAATAAATACGAGAAAGAGATTGATAAAGAATGGATCTCATGACATGTGTAGTGATAGTAGAATGCTAGTATCAAGTTGTATGAGATATAATGATTTAATATTGAAAGACCATTTATACAAATTGAGTACTTATAGTAAATTTAATTCACTGAGCTTGTGAAGCTCATCCCTTATTGTACAATGATTTCAGGTAGCAGACAAAACAAATAGTCTGGTGGGTTGAGAGTCAGACGAAATCATTTTTGTAAGCCATGTACGTGTCAACATCCTTAGAGTAATGAGAAAATAAAATAAAATTTTATTTGTAAATATTCATGCATATTAAATTGTGTAAAATGTTTAGTCGATATCAGATTGATGTATCTCCCCTGTTGAGGATTGAAGATTGATGTAAAACAATTTCTGTTAGTGTTATTTTTACTGTTGCATATATGTGTCGTGCTGGGATTTTCAAAATGTGATGACACCACCTCGACAATGGCCAACCCGGGATGGGTTGTTACACTGGCTGCCCTCTCGGTTATTTTATTTTATTTAGACCGACTGCCTTTTCAGTTCTTTTATTTCTAGCATATACCGGTTGTTACGGTTTTCATTTAGACCGACTGCCTCCTGGTTCTTTTATTTTCATTTAAACCGACTGCCTTCCCGGTTCTTTTATTTTCATTTAGACCGGTTGCCTTTTCGGTTCTTTTATTTCATTCATATGCATATGAATAATGATATGAAATATGCGTATGAACAATAATATAGAAACAAGCATATATTCAAACATTCAAATTAGCTATCCTGATTATTCTCAAATTATTATTTAAAAAATTTCACTAAATTCCTCTCCTCATAAATAATATCAAATCATCAACCATGGCTCGTCAAGAATTTCACTTATCACCCTTATTATTAAATCAACTCATTATTCCAATAATATTATTTCTCATAAAATAATTTTCTACATATCCATTATTCCTATCATACCTATCAACCAACTTTCATCTATCACCAAATCATAAGTTAATGATTTATTCAAATACTATCACTATATATTTCATATTTATCTTGATTACTTAAAGTAAATTTAACTCACTACATAGCACTTAAAGCTACTTGTGGATCACCTCATTGTCTTTCCTGCTTCTTTTAGCAATTTTCTCTAATTGTTGATTGTCAACACCTGATATAATATTTATGTTAAAATTTCTAATTTATTCTTCAATTTTTCCATAATTTAAACCCTTTGAAAATTCCCGAATTAAATTCCGAGAAATTTTATATATGCTAAATTTTAAAAATAAAATTCATGTTATTACCTTTTCATTTTTCTTAGAGCTTTTTGTGACTCTCTATAAAATTCTCCCGTAAACCTCTTCAAAATTTTACTCTTTCAATCCCCAAGTGTTTAAAGAAATAGAGTAATTTGTATTGAAGAAGGAAGAAAACCAAACAGGATTTGGTAAAATAATAAAACAAAAACAAAAATTGTAACTCTTTATACCAAATCCCACCACCAGCGTTCAGTTCTTTTTCGTTCATTTTGCTGTCTCGCATGTAAGGTTTGCATGTCCTGGAGCCAGCACCTAAAAGTCTAGGTGTTGGCCAATTTTTTTTCTTTTCCTTCTTATCCTGTCCACGTGTCCCTTTTTTTTAGGAAACTTTTTTTCTTTTTTTTTTCTTTTTCCTTTGTACTCTTGGATACTTCAATTTTTTTTTTCCATTTTCCTTTTTCTTTACACTACCACGCATCCGTTTTTTTTCAAAAGAATTATTTTATTCAATAATAAATCTTTCACATATATTATTTTAATTCCATGTCATATTTATCAATTTACTTCTTTACCCATACTCTAAGAGCACGAGTATTACACTGCCAGCCTCCTTGGTCGTGGAGTATGACAATTGTCAAACTGCCCAAGAAGAGGTTGAGCGGTTGAATGCTGAAGTCTCTAGACTTCAGGAGGTAGAGGATCAACTTAGAGCCGAAGTGAACCGTTTCCAAGGAGTGGAAGGTAAACTGAGGGTTGAACTAGCCCAAAGTGAAGCTTCTGCCGTGGAGAACTTTCGTGACTCTGAAGCCTCCAAGAGTGAACTGTTAAAGGAGGCTTCAAGGTACTACATTGAGGGGTTCGCAATGGCTAAGATAGTGGGGGCCAACCATTGGCCTAATGTGGACTAGGCTAGTCTAGAGATCCCTGAGGATCTTGAGAAGCAGGCAGGGGCTGTAGAAAAGGCGGCCTATGTTCGAACTGAAAAGACCAGAAATGGTGAGTAACAGTCTCATGCTTAGGACTTCATTTTCATTTCCTTGTAATCTTGGCCTTAAATCCCACAATTTGTAATTACATTTTAAGGAATGAAATGGTTATTTTTTTAACATCTCTTGCCCTTTTGTTTTAGCACTTTGCCGAGTAGAATCTTCAAGATTTTTACAGGTGTTGAGACTTCAATCTTGCACTTCGATCTCGATTCTTCAATCTCAGCATGAGCTGAGTAGTGGATCCGGACTGGAGTTTACCAAGTATAGGACTCTGATCACTTACTTCGTGGTGAAGATTCTTAAGTAAGTTTGCCCTAAGTGTTGGATCTCAGTCTTTCACAGCGGGTTATGGTCTCCAATTCATCCATACGTCTCTGTTGTGCTTTCATTTTGGACTAGCTTCAACTTCAGTGCTTCCCTTTCACATTACTTAAGGAATTCCTAAGTGTGTAGTGAAGGGGCATCTTCGCACTGTCCTTATCTCTTTGGTTTCTGAAGCTTTGATCTTCTTCGGTCATGAAAAACTTGTCTGCTTGGACCAGAAGGGCTGTTTGAGAGCTCATTGGGTTTCTGGATAGGTAAAAGCTAAATTCATAGGCTCGAAGTTCGTTGATAACGGTTACTGCTATCACTTTCTAGTCGAGCTCTCTGATTTCTACCATGGTTGTTTTGAACCCAGTGATGTACTCCTTGATAGGTTCATCAACTTGTTGGATGAAGCTGAGTTGACTCTTTACTATTCTTTTTGGTTCACGACTATTGAAGAAGTGAATTACGAACTATTTACTTAGGTCTTTGAAAGATTTGATTGACACTGAAGGAAGATGTGAGAATCAAGTCCGTGTCATTTCCCAAAGTTTGGCTGGAAAAGCTCGACACATAAATGCTTTCAAATGCCCACAGATGAATATTAGGGACTTGAAGGTCTCTAAATGATCAATAGGGAAAATCTTCCTTATATAGGGTTCGATTTTCGACATCTTGAAGTTGTCAGGGATCCCCGTATTCATGATTTCTCATGAGAATTGATTTCCTAGAGTCCTGATCTCCTTTAAGATGTTTAGCTTGTTGGTCTTTAGAGCGAGGTCGATGCGGTTGTTCATCTGCATCAATTGCTAAGAGATTTCAAGCAGTTTTGGGTTTTTGTACCTTCTTTGAAGCCAGGAATCAGATGCGAACTTCTCTTCATATTGTTTTGGAATCGATTGAGTGGTTGGCTTAAGAGCTTCAGTGTGCTGAGTTTGGCTTCGGACACCTTGCTTCCACTCATACTTGTGTCGATACTCATGCCAACTCAGGGTTCTTAATTTTTCTTGACCTTTTATGGTTTTGGCGGTGCTAATTTCATGCTGACGAGCTGACACTAACTAAACCCAGGGCGGGTCTTGTACCATCTGTACGACCAAGGAAGTCAAGCGGTTACACTGGTGCTTAAGTTCCTCGTGCTTCGCTTTGTTGACTGGAGCTACGGGATCCTCAATGAGGCATATTTTGGTGATCTTTGAGGCTTGGTAGGGGTTATGCCCATCAGTGTGCTCTACGATTTCCATACTATCTCTCTCTTCTTCGATAGGGAGCTGAATGAAGCTCCTCGAGGCTACAGTTGAGGGGTGAGATAGGTTGAGGGCTTTCTTTGGTGGCATCGTTAAATAAATTTTTCGTTTCCCGCGAACAATACCGATCTGTTATGCAAAAAAATAATCAAATGGTAGCCTTGTCAATTTGGGCCTTAACTAGGTGGATAAGGATGGTGAAGGTGAAGGAATTGGTCTTGAACTAATGAAGAAAGAAGCTTGGCGCTGACCTCGTTCCTGTGACTACATCAGTATGGTACACGAATCCCTATAAAAAAAAAAGGTCACCCGGAGTTTGGTTCTCTAGGAATGACACTTTAATGGCTAAGTTAGTAGACATACCGAAGTGAAGTAAAAGGAATGGATTAGAGAAATATCGAAGTGGTAGAGCGAGAGCCGAAGTGGTAGAGCGAGAGCCAAAGTGGTTCTTTGTGCATGCGTCTGTCTTCTTGATACCCTCTTCATTTGTTTATGAGAGTTTAAGTCCCTTTATATGGGTGTTGGAGATTCTCTTCCCAATATAGATGTGATTTTTGTGTCTTGAACCTTGTGTGATGTGACCTCTACTGACTGAAGACAGAATCTTCAAACTCTCAAGGTGGTGATTTCATTATTACGTACTTAGGAGGTTTGATCCCTGTGCAGCTTAGGGCATCCGGATCTTATTGAACTGGTTGTTTTTTACCCATATCACCCACAAAATTGTGAAACGGGGAATGTTTACACTTGATTTTATTCACCGGCAAGTTGCCACGGAAGCCCCACGTAAACGTGAAAAATAAGGCCATGTGTTTAGTTGGACCACCACGTAGTATTAAAATTAATCATAAACACGTGTTTGACCATGATTGATAAACCAATAAAGATGACAACGGTAGTAAATGAATGAATGGTACAAATAAGTTCGCTAGGGATTAAAACGGGATCAGTTATGCCATATTCATATTCATATTAGTTAAAAGAAATTTCAATAAAATTTGACTGAAAAGACAAGTATCAAATGAGATTATTCAGGGCATCTCGCAGCTCCGGAGGAAAACCAGTATAAATGGACCTAGTAACAAATTCCAATTGGCCAAAAGCTCCTGATAGGAAATGAAATTTGAAGAGATTCTTCGTCATAGTATCAGGAATCATGGGATGACGAATGATCAATCATTAGACAAAAAGTACTGCCAATCATTAGAAAGAACAAGCAATGGAATGTAGAACATGGACGAATACAGCTTAGAGTCCAAGTAAAATCAGACTATAAATAAAAGGCTCTGAATTTAGTAAACTACTATCAATCGGGGTCATTAATACCATATCGTATCAGTTATGGAGGTTGAGCACTACCGAACATCGGGTATCCTTTCATGTTTGGTACCGACCGGTTTCGATAGTATCGGAAATATGGTTACCTACCATTTTTCTCCTTTTTTTTTAAAGAAATATGTAAAAAAAAAATAGATTATTGTAATATATCATCTAATCTTCAACAATATTGCAAGATAAACTGATACTAATAAGCATCACACTAACAAAGAAAATGATATCTTGTCCAATATGATATCGGTACCCTCTCAACAAAAAACAATCAAGTCAAGCTAAAAAGCTCTGTCAATTGTTTTGGGATCTACAGCATCTACCAGTGGGTTTTAAGAGTAGGACATTTACAATCAATGTTTGTTAGTTCAAGTAGTGTTAGATATTGGTTATCTTCTAAGTTCATCGATCAATCAAGTTTCTCCTACGTAACCATTTTAAGGCAAGACTGCAAACAAATTAAGCCTAAATACAAAATTGCAACTAAATGGTAGTAATTGGACAGACTCAACATGTGAATTGTTACAAGATGACTGACTGACTGTAAAGGTTAAATTTAAAGAACATTGAATACAAAATTCGGTTTGGTATCATAAGACAAACAACTGCTGATACCTCAGAAGAATTAAAATTGTGAATTGCTGAGGAAAGCCACCATGCATCTTGTACTTTGGAACAATTTATCGATTCTCTGCCATACTGCACACTGAATTTCTAGAAGCTTCCTCGCTTTATCCTGTAATTTTGAGTGGGATCGTATCGTTTCCCCATGTATCTGACCAGAAAGACAGGCAAGCCATTAGATATAAAACAACACTACAATATGAGGGGTGTTACTATAACACATTTGTAATTTCTCAAAGTGCTTGAAACTATTAGCATTTCACCATTTTAATAAGACACTGATTCAAAAACAAAACATTATTACTGACAAATGCTTTGAGGTTTAAAATGATGGTGTAAACTTTAGAAAGATAATTTTAATGGTGAAAATTTGATAGTCCAACAGAGAAAGAAATGAATACCTTCAGAAATAGCCTGATAACAGCTTGTATAAACTCGAAATCATTTCTACAAGAAATCTCACGAGTAAAATAATCAAGAAGTAGTTCAATAGAAATGAACTCAGATCTCTTATCAAGCTCTTGCTGATCATCATCGTCTATTATCTGAAGCATCCGAAGTTCCATATCCAAAGCCGAAGGAGATAATCCCTTAATGTAATCAGTAAATGCTGAAACTGGAACACATTAAGTACACTGATGTAAGTCACCGAGATGTTCTCCTCATAGATATGTACAACAATCAACGAAGGAACCTTTGAGCTGACTCTTAATTGATTGAATTATATAAGAAGAGCTAGAACACATTTTTCTAAGGGAAAGAACACTTACAGTTATTCATCTCCTCAGAAGACTGAAGAAGTTGCAAAAATTGGGACACTGGTATGTCAACTTTTCCCTTGTTTTCCACTTCATCACCTTTTGCATCCTTCTCCTCATTAGCTGATTCACTAGGCTTAAATAATATTTCTCCGGAAAGCAATGGAACTGACGGCAAGAAGAAAGGAGCCTTTTCAGGTTTCTTTGGAGGCTCGATTGGTTTATTGCGGACCTAAATATTGTGAAGATATTCAGAAAGATAACAAAAAAAAACTACTGATAAATTGTAAACACAATTCCATGGAAAAATAATACAACTAAATAAATAGGATTTATATCACTATATTCAAAAGTTAAACTAGTTAAAATGAAAACACATATCCGAAGGAGAGAGCAAAGACCTTTATAATATCTAAATTGATCAAGCTTTGCCATTGGCTTTTCGGCAATAATGAGAGAGTAACTAGATCTGGGATCTGCTTATTGAAAGTTGGACTACTAAAAGTATTCTTTGATTCCAAGTGGTTGACAACATGCTTCTCAGTATCATCAGTTTGAGAAGATTCCACAGAAGAGACTGATGGCAACTTAACACTCACAACTTCCTTCCCACTTGCACAAGAATCGACATTTGAAGCTCCAGAGAATATTGACCGGTTAACCCTGATAAAATTTCCAGTTATTAAATTTATGAAATAAGAAGACCCAAACAACTGCTAAGAATCAAAGAATTTATAAATATTGCTAAGCAAGAACATCAAAGTTGTAGTAGAACTTGGAGACATTCAAATTTATCGCAGTTACATTGACAACATTCACTCTTCTTTCCAGGTCTTCACTATTTGTGCCTTTTGTCAACTACATCATATATTCAGAAACTTACCACAGGTAGACCCCGTTCTGATCAACATGGGTAGTTGCCAAAATATCCATATTTGGTGACAGAGACAATGCTGTGATAGACACATCAACATGTATTGCATCTATTTGTCTTGCTAAGATAACGTCCCAAATTCTAAGACTCCCATCCATGCTGGATGACAAAAGCCATTTCCCATCCTCACTAAAACACAAATCAGTAATACGGTCTGTATGGCCTTCGAATTTACGAACCATTCTTAATGCCACAACGTCAAACAAACGGATAACTAAGTCATCAGCCACAGTAGCCAAAATACCTGTCAAATGATGCCCAAAAAAATTGATAAATAAAAGAATGATTTATGGACAAAACAAAACAATGAGCAATGGGAAGACACAAAGATATACACATGGGCGGAGAGAGAGAGAAAGAGATGTAAAGCAATGTGTTGAAATAACAAAAGATCAAAAAGAAATTACCATTAAGACGATGGTAAACAATCTTGACCACAGCACAACCAATTTCCCATCTAGATTTTACTTCACATCCCTTGAAATCCCAAACCTGCACAATAAACCAATACAACAAACCCATTTAGGAACAAAACTTTTACTGGAGTCTACACTACTCTTCCATATGATTTATAAAGCATTACTAACAAGGATGAGCCTAATTCCTTTAGATAGCAATCATAATAAATTTTGCGACTGACTAGATACCAAACCAAGGTGGTCAGTATAGGGTGGCCATAACCCTTCCCTCAACATAATAGAAAGCTGGGCACTGAGCAAAATTATCGATGTACTAGCTGACTTAAGGCTATACCATTCTCATATAAAAGGAGTAAATGCCATGCAGCAATACATGAATCCAGAAAACCAAGACATTTTGATCACTACTCGATCTCTTTGTTAACCTAGTTTTCCATTTCCTTAGTAACCTTCCAATATGATGCCTCCTCTCCCCCCCCCCCCCCCCCCCCTCTTTCCCAGGGCAAAAAAAAGCAAATTTACAAAATGATAAGATTCAGACAGCCACCAAGCCTGTCAAAATTATAACTTTGACTCATTTTTAATGATTATAAGTTTCAGAAAATAAAATTAGGTAAAGAAAGAGTATTATAGACTAAGAAAATGGTAAGCTGCTTTTCACATGTCAACCTACTTATTAGGTTGAGTCATGAAAACCTTTTCCACCAAAGCACCCACTATGAATTACAAGTAAATCATATCAAACATATGAAGATAGATAAATATAGAGTTTAACATCCAGGAATAAGAATACAAACTTTTATATCTCCATGATATCCTGCACTTATCATTAGTGTATTTGTAGAATCACAAGCAACTCCAACCACTTCCCCATTGTGAGCGCAGCTTCTTTTTTCTGACTTATCCAGATAACTGCCTCGGCTGATTCCAGATTGAAGGTTGAACCGCTCAATCCAACCACCTACCGTCCCAAGAACAGCAAAATTGCCACAAGCACTGATTGTGCAGGCCTATTAGCAGACAAATGAATCCATCAACTTCGATTAGAATTCACATATGATATCATCAAGATTCTAGATTTCAGTTGCAGAATCATCAAGGTTGGGTTATAGCATTTAAAGTAACACATTCGGTCGTTTTGCCAAGATTGTAACAGAATGAAATGCAAATTTCAAAAAGTAAAGGAAATTCTAAATACATGTCCTTCAAATTCATTTGCTCAATCATGAGAGAAATACATGTTGGGCACCTCATAAAAATATAACCTGATCAAAACATCAGAAAATGATAACTGAGAATGTGACACTGATTGCAATTCTAACCTTAACAGGTGTCGGATTTTCGAGGCATGGTCTTAGGATATGCTCACCAAGAACAAAGTTCTGAAGTCTCCATACATATGCTTGTGCAGTATCCATATGGCATGTAACCACATTGCACCAATCTCGCTCCCTGATTTCAGCTACATTTTTTTTGTGGACGAAACAAAATCAGAAATTAGATCATTCTCAAAAAGCAAATAATAAGTCATTGAGCAAAAATGATTTTCATTACATCAGTTTGTACATTTCTTGATCAGAGTTCATTCCTATGCTCTTTATAATGAGTTTGTTGGATCAATGGCAGTAATCCACAAAGGAACCAAATGGCTCTAATGTAATGTGGGAATGATCATCCCCCAATATATACCAAGGTGGGGCTATTTATAGGCCACAAAAGAATAAGTGAGACATGGAAATACCCCTCAGAGGAGGGGGGAGGGACTTATCGTATATTGCGGTCACTCGCATGCTCATGTGGGAGAAATTGTCACTCATATGCTCATCTGTGAGCAATTAGAGAGATGCCACTGGTTCCCAGGCACGAGCATGACATCTAGCTCTCTTGCCTCTATAACAAAGAGATAGTAAGGCCATATAAATCATCTTGTTTTAATCCCAACTCTCTAAACATTTCCAGAAGGATCTCGAGGTCAAGAATCTAAAGTCACCTCTGAGCCCCTACTCCTTGGCTCGGTCACCATGGACAGACCTCAGTCCACTGGGCCAACAACCAATATTGGTCCAACCCCATCATAGGAAGATCTGGAAACAACTCAGGAAGTCGAAATAGTTCTTTATGAGCAATACATGCTCACACATGTTCCAGATGGAAATGGTACATTTGAGCTGCAAACCTCTAAAATATTGTGTGCAGGACAGTACTAACAGCACCCCCTTTTCTTGGATGAAAAGATGTCTCTAATCCCATTAAAGGTAAAATGTTTTCTCTTGCTCTAAATTTTGCTTTCACAGTAATTAAACCAACCCATATATCGAATTGGGGAAGTTATTGGGTCAACGCATCACTAGTTCAACGACTGGGTCAATAGTTGAAACATATTTTTTTATAAGTTTATTAGTTGAAACATATTTATTTAAAATATAAATAACTGCTTAGAAATTAAGAAAATTGAGACTATTTCGTGCTTTCTTATATCTAAACGTTATAAAATAAAAAGGAAGTAGAATATTTGCCCAAAGAGAATTCTAGAGCATATATGTTTATAACATTAAGAATTGATGATGCATAAATGACTATTTCCTATAGATTAAAACAAAGTAACTACATGACCGAAAGGACATGTGGCATGATAATTGTGCTCAACTTCATCTTTGACTTGTCCTAGGTTTAGTCCCTAAGGCCTTCACATTTTTACATAAAATAGAATTCAACTAAAGCATTTCAACCCGATCAAGAACAACTTATCCCCAAACTTGAGGGTATCAAATGTAATTAATCCAAAAAAATTTATAGAAAAAGAGAGCATAAATATGTCAAATTCAATACTGTCTATGTCTGGAGATATTATCTATGCTTTTCAAGCCAAAATGGAGATACAAACATTAACAGAAGTCGTGGGCTGGTTCCACATGATGGCTAAGGCACTAAAAGTTTGAATGTCGTAAGAAATAACCTTATGATTGTATAAGATAGTATTCAGATTTTGAAGGATAGTTTTGTTCCAAAGTGTTAAGTCTTTAATAAAGGTTAACAGAATACTAACTATATGGAGTGATAAATATATCTTACGGGATTTCAGTTGGTTTTTCCTAAATTTTACACTTCAACAATACAATCTTGATAATTTTCACAAATGTCTTCAAAATGAAACAATGGAAATTAATTAAGGCTTACTTTTTTGGATAAGTATTACTAAGGGTGGCAAGGAAGTTGAAAAGGGGATTGGAAGATATTCATGGGTGTTCTTTGGGGTAACACGGGGGAGGAGTTCAAGTACCATTTAGTTAATTGGGGTATTGTCAAACAGCCTATTGAGCAAGGGGTTTGGATATTAAATCTCTTTGTCAATTCAATAAAGCTCTTGTGGGCAAATGGTTGTGAAGATTTATGGTTCAAAAAGAGCATTTGTAAAGGAAGGTTGAAGAGGCTATTTATGAGGTTGAGCATAATGGTTGGATTTGCAAGAATGGTAGAGACCCTTATAGTGTGGGGGTGAGAAAATGGATTAGAAAATGGTGGGATGGGCTCTTGTGCGCAAATGGTTGTGGAGATTTATGGTTCAAAAAGAGCATTTGTGGAGGAAGGTGTGGAGTGGAGGCTATCTACGTGGTTGAGCATAATGGTTGGATTTCCAAGAATGATAGATGACATTATGGTGTTGGGGTGTGGAAGTGGTATAGAAAATGGTGGGATGATTTCTTTCCCAAGGTGAGGTTCGAGGCCGGTAATGGGGCTAATATTCTCTTTTTGGTATGATATGATAAAAAAAAATCTCTTTTGGCATGATCTGTTGGTGGTGAGACCCCCCAAAAGAATCTTTCCCCGAATATCTTCGCTTCAACTATGGATAAACATGCCTTGGTTGCTTTCTTTGTCTTCGGGTGGAATTGTGTGGAAGGTTCCATTTGTAAGAAATGCTCATGATAGGGAAGTTGAAAGCATTGAAGCCTTTTATGGAAAGATTTACCATGAGAAGGTGACTTTGGGTGGGGAAGACAGGGTGAAGTGGGCTTTAAAGAGAGATGGCTGCTTGGGTGCGAGGTCTCTTTAGAAGGCCCATGTAGAGGATATCCATGTGGAGGGAATCAAAAATTTTCCTTGAAAAGAGATATGGAAATCCTGTGCTCCTAAGGTACTCTTTTTCTGGCATGGGAGGCTTCTTGGGGTAAGATCTTGGCTATTAATAATCTTCAAAAAATGAAAAGATTCTTGTTAACCGAGGTTACCTTCGCAAGGAAGATCTCAAGCCATTAGTCACCTTTTGTTGAGATGTTATTAGACGGAGGAAATGGTCTATGTGGTTCTTCATTTGAGTTGGGTAACAATGAGCTCCATTAAGGGTGAAATTTGGGCTTGGAAGGGATGTAAAGGTTCTAAAGAAATGAGGAAAGCTTCTTGTTAAATTTCTCTTCCTATTCCTTGGATTGTATATAATGAAAAAAATAGAAGGGATTTTGAGGTTGTGGAATAGTCTCTAGCTCTAGTCAAGGATAAAGGGCTTCACACCCCTAATTTTTGGCTTAGTGGGCATTTCTTTATTAACAAAGAGGAGCTTCTAGAGTTTATAGAGTTTCTGGCTCATAAATTATTTGTAATTGGGTCTGCACTCTGCACCCGTTTGGTGTGTTTACTAAATACATTTTTTATTAATTAAAAAATTAAACAAGGGTACCTCAACAAAATGGAGATTTGATAATATGAATTTTCAAATGTGATACTTATTTTAGAGCATCCAAATACAAAAATTGAGAGGCTACTTTAAAACCACCAGCTTTGATGTCACAAAAAGCGAAAGGGATATCTATTGTCCAAGAGAAGTGAGGATTGGAGACATTGCTATCCTTCACAAAATATGTAAGAGAAATTTTACACTTCTACACCGAAACATTGACAATTGCCTGAAATGTTAAAACTTAGAAGTGACATTTTTATTACCACTCAGCCATATTTGATACTTTAACATCAGAATCACCCGATTTCAAATTCGACTTGATCAATATATATTTTGAAAGTAAGAAAACATTACATTTGTAATTATCGAAAGCAGCAATGTTTTCAATTCAACTTCAGCACAAATAACGAATGAGTTCTTAGAGGAAGATCATACCACAGTCAAATGCAATAACAGGCTTCAGTTTCAGCTCTTCTTCCTGCAGATTTAAGGGGGAAAAACTAAGTATCTAATTGATAATAACTTTTGATAGTGAAATAGCACTGCTTCAGAATTCTGAAAATAGAAAATGAAATTATGATGTATGTGCATCAAGCACATTTACTTCAAAGAATCGCATTATACAGGTTTGGATACTAGTTATAAAGTGATTAGACATATCTGGATGCCAAATTTATTGATCATGATATTTAGAAATGCATGGTACAGAATATATAAGTGATCAAAAGACTAGCTATATCTCTAGTAAACCAATCTGACATAAATTATGAGCTAAAATAGTGTCAAAAATTCCCCTGTAGTACCTTCAACCTGAGTTTTTTGGCCCGTTTGGATATATGTCGCTGAGAAAGCTCTCTGCTTTGCTGATCCTGATCATAACATGTGCTTAAATAAATATATAATATAAGAGTATCTATATCTGAACAAACTTAGAAAAGGAAGAAAAAAAAACTAATGGTTAGAACTAAGTGGTATTTAACAAAATATTTGAACAGTAGAAACCTAAACACACAAACACAAGCATGCACATGCAAACATAAATACAAGGCAGACACGGCCGCATGCATGCATGAAGATATGCCCATGTGCACACTCCAATGCACATAGATGAGAGAGAGAGAGCAGTACAACTGCAAGCCTTTACAAAAAGAGTTACATTTATTTAGGCAGTTAGGCTCCCGTTTTATTAAATACAAGTTAAATAAAAGGTTTTTTTGCACCCACAACTACAATTTCAGGATTACAATTATACTGATTTATGCTTTAAAGTATTTATTATCATCACTGATACCACGAAATAAATGCACTATTCCTACAACCACAAATTGAAAAGTAATGCCCAAGTCGACATTCAATCCAGCAATCTGTTCACTGGAAAATCAAACAATTTTCTAGCACTAAAGCAAATAAACTGTTCAACGTCTGACATTTTCAAAGCTTTCACAGAAATTTGGTACATAAGTTTAAAATGATGACCAGTTTAAGTTGGCATTCAACTGTCCTTGTCAAAAAAAAGTAATGCCTATGCAATGGTCAGTAGGAACAGTCACTAGCATATTAAAACAATTCATGAATCGAAACAAACATTTTTTTATATTCAATTAACGAATGACTCCAAACCTGGATGACTGAGAAAAGGCGAAAGGCACGATCCTGACCAGCAGAAAGAATGTGTCGTCCATTGGCATAGAACCTATTATAAGTATAATATAGAGTTAAACAAAGATGATCTATGAAAATGTGATTAAATTCCCGATACAGTGTCCTTGGAATAAGGGATGGGATAAGCTATGCAAATAAAGCACAAACATTCCCCAGTGAAGGGAAATTATAAGGAACTCCAGCATGGAGTTCACTACGTCAAAATTTAGAAAGAAGCATCGGGTCATTGAGCATAAGATAGTCAATTACTGAATCCAAAGAACATTTCCATTGTAGGAATGAACCTCAGAGGACTACATGGACTGATGGGGGAAAGTGCATAAAATAGTCGGAATCTAAAAATCCAGGTCTTGGAATCAAAAAATAGAAAATCCATTTTACCTGATGCAAAGTGGAGGTGCACTATGCCCACTGCGAAAGCGTAAAAGACGAGGATCCCCATCACTTGTGTCGAAAATCCACATCTATAACACATAGTAAGCCAACAATGCATTTCATGTAAGATAAAATTCATGCACATATAAGAGATCAAAAGACATCTTAATGACAATTTTAACCGCAAATCAAACTAGCACAAAATACATCTAACATACATGAAATATCAAAAGAGAAAATTCTGGAAATTTGCAAAGCCTGAAATTGGAGTTTATCAACTCGCTACATTAGGTCATTAAAATTGAAAACAAAAATTGTACCACAGAAAAAAGTGATCTAATGTTCCTTTGTTTTTTTAACATATAATATGATTCCAAATTTCTATTAGAGTTCCTTTTCTTTTCTAATAGTTTTTTAAGAAAATACTCTTTGAGTGTATGAAAATGATATTCAGCGGATGCAATTAGTTGTTGTCTAGACAAGGTTCATTTGTCTGCCTCTCAATTTCTTCGAGTGCAACAGTTAAGAGGCTTCTTATTGTACTCAAAAAGCTAAAGGAAATTTGTTCTTCAAAAGCATTCTCCATTTTGGAATAGTCTCAGAAACTTTGTATGTCTTGGATGCGATATGGGTATGGGAATGAGGTATGTTACCCAACCCAGTACGCAGTACGCTATGAGTAGTTGAGTTAGATGGTTTAATATGCATTAGCACATGCATAAAATTAAGATATAGATGTATCTATGAGTATAATTTAAAGAAAAGGTTGAATGCTCAATAATGGTGAAGAAAATGACATGACTTTGACAAGTAAAATCAATAACATAATTTCAGAGAACATTAGCTTAGAATCATTACGAGTATTCTCTTCTTCTTTTCTTGAGTCTAGAAATCATTATTTTTGTTCAAATTTTTAGCTAAAAGTCCCTATTTTATCTAATTATAAAGAAAATTTATATAGCCAATTTTAGAGATCCTGTGTGCGGACATACCACAAAACAGAACATATGATCCCGATAATGGTTCCAAGGGAGGTATAAGGATCCTGTTAACTATGTCATTGACACTAGATCTCGCATAAATAGGCATTTTACCTCATCAGTCAATATTTAGGATAACTTCCTTGCTGAGGATACTAGAAAGTTCACGGAACTATCAAAAAAAGAAAGTTCAAGGAACTATTTACATACGAATTTGTCCTCCAATGTCCTTTGATGTATTAAGAAAACACATGGCTCTGATATTTCCTTTGCAAGAAGACCACAGTATTATAGTGAAATTTAACTCATATGGGTCTTGAATACAAATAAGAATAAATCCTATGAAAGCAGCACCATGTCTTTCAATTCTGATGAAGGCATAAAAGACAGCATATGATAGTGCAAATCCTCAAAATATTTAAATTACTCTACTTTCTTTTGAGAATTTTCAATCCTAAACGACTTCAGATGGAAATTACTTTTGAATGTATTAAATTGGATGCATACAAATTCAGAAAAAAAAAATTGAAAAATAGAAAAAGATACTAAGTTCATCTTACTTTAATGGAGTTGTCTGCTGATGAGCTCATCAACACAGGCTCATTAGCAAAAAAGTGCATCGAAATTATTGAACTATCATGGGCATCCCTTATGACTGACTGGAGCCTTTTCTTCTTAAGATTCCATATGCTTATGACACCAAATGATCCTCCAGATGCTAGAAGAGGCCGCCCATCTAAAAATGCAGAATAGATGAGCATTAGCACGAACCATTAGATGACTTCACTAAAGACACTGATTAAAAAAATTAAACAAAAGGTACACAAAAACATAAGACCAACTGTAAGGTGGACCTAATATGCATTCCAGGTAAAAAAAGTTTTAAAAAGCATAATATCTACAGAATCGGAATGTGGTAATCCATTACATGCATCAAGTAATAAATGGAAGTTCAATATGATGGTTGTATCTAGCATGAAACATAAAATTCAACATGGTTGCACCGTCTGCAGACAAACACCTGTGTCATACTCATAACCATCATTAATATTAAATGAACTTCAAATATTTTGGAGTGCATTGCTTTCGACTACCAATGCACAAAAACTTCCTCATTGCAGCATAATCAATCGAAAGCAAAGAACTAATCTTTAAGTCCAGTACGAGCACATCTTATACAGACCAAAAATTATTCTTTAAAACATGGTACATGCAAACCCCTGGTTAACATCATATTAATTTCTGCTCATTAATTTTAAGCGCAAAGAGACTACACATTTAGCAAGAAAATTGTATACTCTCCTAACTAGCATAAGAAGCCAGACACTATTATTTTTAGTTTTTTAGATATAAAGGCAAATAAGGAAAAATTGTAGTGAACTAGAGAAAGAGTAAGATAAGAAAATTCACTGCAGTATTCATCAAAAAAAGAAAAGGAAAATTCACTGCAGTACTTGCCACAGAACTTAAGTAATGACTATTGATAAAGAAAATTCACTGCAGTACTTAACACAGCACTTACGTAATGACTATTGAGAAAATAGCTGTTAAATCTATCACAATAATTAAAGACCTGAGCTCTTACCTGTTCTAAAAGATAAAGCAGTTACAGCGCCTCGTGTAGAATGTGCAAAAGTAACGATCTCTTCATCAGATAATATGTTGTGAACATGAATCTTTCCATCAGCACAACCAACTGCAACAACATCTAGTGCAGGTGATGAAACACAACTACAGACAGATGAATCCCATCCTTTAAACTCATAAAGCTTTTTCTTTGTGCTTATGTTCCAAAGCTGCAGGGGACCTTCCTGGCTCCCAAGAAGAACCTGCTCACATGCTTCGCAATGAGGGATTTGTTTAAAAAAATAAAAACAAGAGAAGGAAAAGGAAAAGACTTTAAGGCGAGCATTTGAAAGCCCATTCACCACGATATTACATTTGAAACTGTAAGAAGACTTACTAACAAGGTGGTAGCAGTTACCTTGTTCAAGTAAGTATCTGGATGAATTATACAGCTAGGACTAAATTTTCCATCAAGCTTAATGTGTCCAATTGGGGCCAGATTCTCTTCAATTCCTTTAAATGCCCATATGAACATATTACCATCAATATCAACACTTAGGATGTGTTCCCCAAATAATAGCAACGAATTGACCTTAGCAATATGTCTGCTCCAAGTTGCTACCTGCCAGAGCATCATTTTTAGTACCAAGAATGGCATTGTCATAAACTCACCATGAACATTGTATTTATATTAATGATAGGGCAGTTTCCAATAAGGAAATATTAAAAAGAAAAAAAAAACACTATACTTCAATTATTTCCCTTGATGCAAGCAAAGCAATTTCTTTCAGCATTTTCCACTACGTTACTACCACAAAGCAACATAATACAGCTCTTTTTTCAGATTTTCAAAAAGGGGAAATTACAAAATCATCTTTATAGTTTAGTGACTACAGTTGTATCCTATATACTAATGCACCCCTAAACCCTTAGTCCAGATTGGTGAAAGAGAGTCATAATGACCACTTGTCAATAACTGAATGTTAATAGACTAAACCACCCCCCCTTAAGGTGACTTTTATGAGAACTTTTGACCAATTTAAACAAACCATAGTTGGCGTTTAAGGTTGCATTAGTATACTTTTAATATGGAAGGGTGCAATTATAGTTTACACCAAACTGTAGTAGTGTTTTTTTAATTTTTCCCAAGAACCATAACTCATCACCTATTCATCAAACACAATTCATCAAGGAAACAAACAACACTTAATGATTTCATCATTTCAAAATAATCAACAAGACAAAAACAAACATCTTTCGGCCAGCTTAAATAAATAAGTAGTTGACGAAACTTTATGAACCAGACTTTGCAGTGACAAACCTGATGAGCACGCTTAAAAACAGCAATTTCATTTCCATATGCTGCAAAGGTAAAATCACGATAGGAAGCAAGGGCCCTGATCTTCTTGGGCAATTGAGGACCTTCATAGGGAACATTTTATATTAGTGTTTATTAGCAAAAAACCAAAACAAAAAAAAAGTCCATGAGAAACATGCAGCTAGTAAAAAAGAAAAAGAAAATTTTGATTGAAAAAACGACTAGCTTCTTGGAGACACTTCCACTAATTCCTTGGTTTTGCCTCTTCAAATTTACATCTCCCACTCAAAAAGATATGACAAAAGTAAGAACCCCTTCCAAAAATCCTATGCTAACATTTTACAGATATTTGTGTAAATGTCCTACCCAATTAGTTTTTAGCAGCGTCTTAATACATACGTATATGCATGTTCGTGTCTTCGTAGAAAAGGAAGGAAAGCGAGAGAGAGGGAGAATTACAGTTCAATTCAAATGGAAAACTGAAAAATGAAATTAGCATCATACATATTAAAAAAGGAAGAAACATATTGCTACAAAAAAATTAAAAATAACACTTGGGAAGAAAAGAAAAACTCACCAATAAGCACCAAATTGAGCTTGGCGCACTGCAAGAAGGGAAAATTATAAATAAAAAATAAATAAGCGAATATAAATGCACTTAAAAAAAGAAATAATTGCAAGAAACTAAGCTTATTTTACATTGTAAATCTGGAAAGCTTTGCCGACACTGACGGTGACAAAGGTCTCAGTGCCCAACCGCTGAACAGAGAAAGGAACGCTGCTCGTAATGTATCCTATTGCTCTGTACGGCTCAAAAATTCCCATTTTTCCTGTTTAATAAAAGCAGAGGCTTTCAAGCCTAGAGATATACTGAAAGCAAAAGGGAGTAGAGAGCTCGGAGAGTGAAGGTATAGCTTTCGTTTTATAGAACGATACTGCTTACAGTTCTAGGCACAGCAATCAAAATGAAAATTAGCATAAATAAAATATGATTCTCACAACTGAATAATGGTATACGGTTTCAACAAACCAGAGAGAGACTCAGAGGAGGTGCTTTGTATAAACGTCACCGTATCTTTGTAACCGATAGAAAGGGTGAGAGAGAAAGCAAAAAGAGTAAATAAAAACCCAGAGTTGAGCGCAATAGACAGGATCTAGAACCGAGTTAGAGGAAGAGGCAGTAGCAGTGCCGTTATCGGCGAGGAAGAAGAAGAGACGAGAGATAGAGAGACGCGAAAAACCCTGATGAGCGTTATATACCTAATACCTGGGGTTTAGTAAAATCCTTTTTCTTTTTCTTTCGTTTTTTTTTTTTTTTTACAGCTCCTCGTAATTTTATATACTAATTTCTTAATTATAGGTATTTTTTTAATTCAAGAGTTTTATAATTAATTCATATCGTCCAAATTATAAATTTTTGTAAGTTTTTATGTCTCATTTGATTGTAGTAATCAAAATTATAATAGAATGTTTATTCATTCTGTAATAATTATTATAATTTTTGGTTATTTTAAAATAATTGTAATGAGTATTACATTTTAAAGTCTATTGTACCAAAATATTGTAACGAGTATTACACTTTTGAAAGATTATATTGGTTATTGCATTACAATCTTAAATAATTTAGATTCACAATATTATTAAATATTATAAAATATTATTATTTTAGTAAATAATATGATATATTAATTAAAATAATAACTAAAATTATATTAGTAATAATTAATAAATACCAATATATTATTAAAAACTAACTAAAAATAAAGATAAACTAATAAATATTTGAAATATAATAAAATATTAATATAATAGTTTACTAAATATAATAAATAACAAGATTATATTATTATTGTAACAATCCATCCCGGGTTGGCCACCCCGGAAACGGTGTCATCACATTTTGAGAATTCCAGCACGACACATATATGTAATAAAAAATAAATAAATAACACCCAAAAAAATTTACATCAATCTGATCTTTAAACATTCTATACAACGTAAAATGCATGAAAATTTACAAATAAATTTTTTTCGTTTCATTTTCTCATTAGTCTGAGGATGATGACACGCACGTGGCTTACAAGAATGATTTCTTCTGAACTTCAACTCACCAAACTATTTGTCAAGCCTGCTACCTGAAAATCATTGTATAATGAGGAGTGAACTTCACAAGCTCAGTGAATTAAATTTACTAAAAGTACTCATTTGTATAAACAGTCTTTTAATATTTAATCAATTTATATCTTATACCCTCGATACTAGCACTCTACTATCATTACACATGTCATTATATTTATTCTCTATCAATCTCTTCCTCTTATTTATTTGTTCACCTTAATACCACCAACAATCTCGTAATTACCTCGTAATGAGGTTCACATCAAAAAGTCTACCATCTAGATTATTCTTATCACTATAACTGTTTCTCTGTAAAACTCATCCATCTATATTTATATTCACAATAATACACCACACCTTAGCGTTTCAATAATCTTATCATCATAACGGTATCTTTCTGTAAAACTCAATCATCTCTAATTTTAATCATATTAATACACCACCCCTCAGCATTTCAATAACCTTATCATCATAACTGTCTCTTTCTGTGAGACTCAATCATCTATAATTATAATCACAATAATACACCACACCTCAGCATTTCAATAATACAAGCAATAATAAAAACAGATGCAATGTCATTAATGCATATGATGGGAACGTCTTCCCACCTGTCGACAGGTTGCTATTATCTTAAACCGACTTCCTTCCCGGTTATTGCATTCTCATTTAGACCGGCTACCTTCCCGGTTCTTTCAATCTTATAAGACCAGCTGTCTTCCCAGTTCTTTCATTTTCGTTAGACCGACTAACTTCTCGGTACTTTCAATCTCATAAGACCGGCTGTCTTCCCGGTTATTTCATTTTCATTAGACCGGTTGCCTTCCCTGTTCTTTCATTTTCTTATTAGACCGGCTGCCTTCCCAGTTCTTTTCTTTTCATTTAATGCATATGCAGATGAACAATGATATGAAATATGCATATCAACAGTAATATAAAACAACATATAAATTTAACACACTTAAATTGACTATCCTGATTATTCTCAAATTTATATAACAAAAATTCCACTAAATTCCTCTCATCCCAAATCACATCAATCATCCATTAAAGCTTGCCAAGATCCACTGAATTTCATCCCAAATCACATCAAATCATCCTGATTTTTTTTATCAAATTATATAAAATTCCACTAAATCCCTCTCATCCCAAATTCACATCAAACCATCTATTAAAGCTTGACAAGACCCACAAAAATTTATCTCCTCCAAATTTGTATCAAAACATCAATATAACTCATCAAGAAATTTCACATATCGTTTTATTATTAAATCAACTTATTATCCCAAAAAATATTATTTTTTTCCTAATAATTTTCTACAAGTCCAAAATTCATAACATAATTATTAACCACATCATTATCTATCACCACAGCATAAGCTAATAATTTATTTTAATATGATCACTAAATTTTCTATTTTTATTTAGACTACTTAAAGTAAATTCAACTCATCACGTAGCTCTTAAAGCTACCCATGGATCACCTCATTGCCTTTTTTGTTTCTTTCAGAAATTTCCCTGATTGTAGATCGTCAACACCTGACATCATATTTATATAAATTTTCTAATTTATTCTTTAATTCGATATAAACCACACACTTTAAAAATTCTCACTTTGAACTTAGAGAAACTTCATAAATGTCAGAAATTCAAAAATAAACATTATGATATTACCTTCTGTTTTCTGATAGCTTTTCATGATTCTCTATGAAATTCCGCAGAAAACTTCTTCAAAATTTTGCTCTTCAAAAATAAACATTTTGTTTTTGTTTAGAGAAAAACAAAAACTAAGAAAGAACTGAACGAAATTTGTTAAGTAAACTTATCGTTTACATAAGATTCATATATATAGAGGTAATTGTAGTTTCAACACTCCCCCAAAAATCTCAAACAGTAGACAGATATTAAAAACATGGCCCCATTCCTAATTATATTGTCACCGAACGACAAGGCACATTTATGGCCTTCATTATAGCCATAAACGGCCAACTAGAATTTTGAAAACGAAGTGGCAGCAGGTGCTGCCACTTTTTTCTCTTTTTTTTCTTTTCTTTTCTTTCTTTTTTCCTTCTGGACATTCTGGATGTCCAGATTTTTTTTTAATTTTTCTTTTTTTTTTCTTTTAATGACGTCCACGTCCTAATTTTTTTTTTCAAAAGAATTATTTTATTCAATACTAATCTTTTGCGTAACTATATTATTTAAACTTCATGTTGTATTTATTAAATTACTTATTTGCCCTTACTTTACGAATACAGGTATTACAAATCTACCCACCTTACAAAAAGTTTGTCCCCGAAATTTCCTTACTTTACTTTGGAAACAAATATGAATAATACTTCTTCAAAATTTTCTCACACTTTCATGTAATCTCTTCAACATCCTTATTTCGCCACAGAACTTACACTAATGAAACTTCTTTATTATACAAGATTTGTTCTTTCCTGTCTAAAATCCTCACTGGTACTTGCATGTACATCCAATCTTTCTGAATTTCTATAGCTTAGTTCAAAATATTATAATATTCATCAGATAAATTCTTTCTTAAAAGTGAAACATGAAATATGTTATGTCGCTGCTTCCACTCTACAGGTAATCAGGCTATTCACAACTAGTCCAACTTTCTCAACCACCTTACAAGGTCCCACAAACCTCAGATTCATCTTTCTTTTCTTGTTTAAATCTCAATACACCTTTTCATTGAGATATTTTTCAATATACTCAAATCACCTACGCGAAACTTAAGAGATCTCCTTTTATTATTAGCATAGTTATTTGATCTACTCTGTATTACTTTACGGTTCTCTCTAACCAATTTGATTATCTCAACTGCCAACTTAATGATTAATGGACCAGATATGTTTCTCTTTCCCATTTCTTCCCAACATATAGGAGTTCTACACTTCTTACCATACAATGTTTTAATCGGTGTCATCCCAATATTAGTTTGTTACTGATTATTATCAAAAATTTTAATTGATGGCATGTAAGCATCCTAACTTACTGAGAAACTCATCACCTTTGTCCTTAATATATCTTCTAGTACCCTAAGAATTTTTTCTATCAGCTACATCCCTCTCCAATCCTGACTATCAGAAAATTCTACTCAATCTTGTATATATCTTATTGTTACTGGATTACATCAACTCTACATCATTATGTGCCTCCCTCCTTATCTCTTTTTTCAACTCTGCGTTATTGGAAACACTATTTCTATCCAGGATACCATCATTTCAAATTATGAACTTATATTGTTTTCTATTAAGCACTCAATACTTAATCTTTTCTAAATCTTCATCTATACTTTGCATTTCTATATTCTTTATCCATGATCCTCTACCACTGATATTCAACTTTATTCTCATTTCTCTAAATCCCTCATCAATTTCACATCAGAGCTCCCACTAGCAGTTAACTTTCTTGTAGACTTTCTACTCAATGTATCAACTATCACCTTCACATTTTCTATATCATATTGAATTGTACAATCATCATTACTAATCAACTTCATCTACCATCTCTGCCTCCAATTCAACTCCCTCTGGGTAGGTAAGTATGTTCAACTTTTATAACCCATGACTATCTCACAAGTGGCTTCATACAGATGATGACTCCAATATTTAAAGTACACATTATAGTAGCCAACTCTAAGTTATGAGTAGGAAAATTTTTTTATCATGAATCCTTAATTTCCTAGAAGTATAGCCCACAACTTTCCTATGTTACACATATCCCAATCATTGATATAACGTATCATTATGCACCACAAATCCTTCATCACTAGAAGGAAAACACCAATGTTGGAGCTATAGCCAATATTTCCTTTAGTGATTAAAAATTTTTCTCACACTTCCTTCACCACACAAATTTCACATCTTTACTGGTCAGTCTATTCAACAGGAATTTAATAATAGACAAATTCTGAAAAAATCTTCTATAATAACCAGCTAACCCCAAGAAGATTCTAATTTCAGTCACCTTAGTTGGTCTCTCCTAACTTAACATTGTCTCTACCTTTTGTGGATCAACTGTTATGCCATTTCTTGATATTACATGTTCCAAGAAAATTATTTCCTTCAGCCAACACTCACACTTAGAAAACTTTGCATATAATGTCTCTTTCCTCATAATCTCCAACACACTGTCTAATGTTTCATATGTTGTTCTTCCTCTTTAGAATATATCAGGAAATCAGATACAACCATAAACTTGACAAGATATAGTTTAATCACTCTATTCATCAAGTCCATGGATATTTCTGGAGCATTATTCAATTCAAATGACATCATAAGAACTTATGACTATAACGTCTCATAGTGGTCAGAGCGATAGTTCGAGAGTATCTTATGTTCTCTTTGAAAGTTAAACTCCTCATGTCCATATCTTTAACACTACTTCTTTCTGGAACAATTAACCATATTCAAAGATAATAAATCAACTTCAGATTTTCTATCACTGTTATGAACCACACAACCCTCGTAAACATTGATGATTATCACTCTATCTCTAGTGAGAAATTTAAAAATAATTTGCATCCAAGGACTAATACATACTTCAATAGACTTTATATAAATACTGGATGCAAAAGATTGGGTTGCACCAAGATCAACAAACATTAATATATCCACATTTTCTATATACGAAGCATATCAAATTAGAACAATTTTGAGATAAAATATATCTATGGCAAACTTCTGTCTCTAACCATACATCAGATTTCCACTTCTTCTTGGTAATATACTCACTTCCTCTGTCATGATTCTCAGTTCCTAAAACCTGTCTCCCAAATCTAAGGGTTCCACCAATAGCATTTAGCTACAGAAGCAACAAATTATACTTGCTTCTGACTCTATACTTTAGTTCCTTTGGGCGGTCTCCCACCCTGCACACTCCTACTAGTGCCACCTCTGGGTTCCTCAAATCTAGATTTCTTCCGTCAATTCCTCCTACCTCTAATTGCCATCACATCCTTCTCAATCTGAAGTGTTATATTCACTAATCTGAAATAATTTATATGCCTTATATAAGATGGTTTTGATCAAATCTTAAAACATAATTCATCTATGAACCTTTTACTCTTCTTCTCCTCTGGTACAAACCTTGACAAAGCCACAAATCTCCTATCATACTGAACCACAGTCAACCTATTTGCCTCAAATAAATAAAATCTCTATCTTGTTAGGCTCAAGGGTCTAAGGAAAATATTTATCAAGGAAAACTTCCTTAAACCTATTCCAGGTTAAGAGTTTGACAATATCTACACTTACCCTGGGAGAATATCCTTTCTTCATTCTAAAACTTTTCCTTCTAACTCAAATGAAACAAAAGTGACCATCTTCCCATCAGTCACTGGTAAAATATCAAATAAATCTCTCTATATGTTTCTCCCAAAACTCAGGCGTAAAAGGATTCATAGATCCTTTAAACCACAAAGCATTCAACTTAATTATATCTCACTGCATCTCATGCGTAAACTCACTTTTTCACCTTTTTAAATGTCTATCATTATTGAGTTAACAACTTCAGGCGCTACTCCAGCCTGTTCATCAAGTCTATACTATAAGCTATCAATCTCATAAGACCAGCTGCCTTCCCAATTCTTTTCTTTTCATTTAATGCATATACAGATGAACAATGATATGAAATATGCATATCAACAGTAATATAAAACAACATATAAATTCAACACACTTAAATTGACTATCCTGATTATTCTCAAATTTATATAACAAAAATTTTCCTAAATTCCTCTCATCCCAAATCACATCAATCATCCATTAAAGCTTATCAAGATCTATTGAATTTCATCCCAAATCACATTAAATCATCCTATTTTTTTTATCAAATTATATAAAATTCCACTAAATCTCTCTCATCCCAAATTCACATCAAACCATCTATTAAAGCTTGACAAGACCCACAAAAATTCATCTCCTCAAAATTTGTATCAAAACATCAATATAACTCATCAAGAAATTTCACATATCATTTTATTATTAAATCAACTTATTATCCCCAAAAATATTATTTTTTTCCTAATAATTTTCTACAAGTCCAAAATTCATAACATAATTATCAACCACATCCTTATCTATCACCATAACATAAGCTAATAATTTATTTTAATATGAACGCTAAATTTTCCATTTTTATTTAATCTACTTAAAGTAAATCCAACTTTCCATTTTATTTTAATAAGATAATATTTTTATTGCAAATAAGATATAATGATATTATATTGGTAATAATTAATATATAAAATATATAATATTAAAAATTAAATAAATTAAAATATATTTGAAAATATAACTAAACATTGATATACTACTATACAAAAAATCATAAAATTATATAATATTATTACAATAAATAATATAATTTATTAATATATATATATATATAAACATTGTAATATATGACTAATAATAACACTAAATATTTTAAAATAAATATAATATTATTATAGTAAATATATAATATATAAATAATAATACTAATATAATTAAATAATATAAGATATTCGTATAATATATTTATCTTGATATAAAAATCATATATTGATAAGCTAAATATTGGAAAATAATACAATTATATAATTATATAAGATAGTTAAATAATATACTATTATGATAGTAAATAATATGACATATATATAATAAAATGGTAGTAATATCAAATATCGTGAAGAAATATTAAATATCGTAAAATAATATATGAATAATAACATGGTATTATTAATGTAAAATATAATATATTAATAAAAATAAAATAATATATAATATATAATATATAAATAATTAACTAATATAAGATAATTATATAAAAAAATTATAAATTATTAATAAGTAAATAATATAAATAATATGCTTAATATAAATAAATAAAAATAATAATTAATATAATTAATTTTATAAACATTTTATCCTAAACACATTTTAGCATGAACATGTTGACCAAGCACTGCAATCGATTCCAGGTTTAATTTAATGGTCTTTTCCATGTTTTAACCAAACAATATAATCGGATTCCAACCTCAGTTCCATTACAACCTTTATTACATTACAACCTCGATTATATTACAGCCTTAATTCCATTACCGCAACAAAAAATGGTATATATCCATTAACATGAAAGAACATTAAATTGTATTGGTAATGACATTCATTAGTATTTAACTAGTGTGTCTATGCATTGCACAATTTTTATTTTTATTTTATGTAATAATTATGTGTCAAACTATTTATTTTTGTCATCCAACATTGTTGCACCCATATTCAATCCAAGATTTCGTTAGGGAAAATTTCAAAACCACCTTTATGGTTTGCTTGAATGCACCCTTTTTTTTTAAAAGTATACGATTGTACTCCTCCACCCAATATTGGTTAGTCAATTGTGGTAAAAAAACCGTCAAATTTTTGCTTTAAAGATGAAAAAACTCGGACGCCCTTCATTTAATGCAAACCTACCCGCCAATGATCGTCTCTCTCTTGAAACCCTATCAAACTCATCAAACTAAACGCGAAAAGACCCAAAAAGACAAATATTCCTTCCATCTCCGGTCTCTTCTCAATGTCGCAACTTCATGTTAATCATAAGCTAATCACGGAGCTTCTATGGTAGATTCCAACGACTTCCTTACTAATCCTTACTCAAAGCAGGTCCCTCTCCTCATCCCCTTCTCAGTCTTCATCAAAATCCCTCCTTAATCTCTCATACGCTAAACCCTAGGTTAACCTTCGTTGCATGTCTACCTGGATTTAGCGAAATTATTCATTAACCCATGATCTATTCTCAATGATGCCATACGTGGCAAAATCTGGAGAATCCTCGTTTATTCTCTATCGTTGATTGAATTTCTAAGGTTTGCTCGATTTTGCCTATATATATTCTGATAGAGGCTCTGTATTTTGCAAGTTCTGGACCTAAGCAGAAAAGGAAGAGGAATTTCAAAGAAAATCAAGAGTATTTTCTTTCAATCTTTGTGATTTCTATGTAATGTTTTGAGTGAAAAGTAAGGATTTTGGGGTTTTATTGTTGGGTTGATTTAGCATCTGAACTTGGTTTCAAGGATTGATTATCAAGTATATTGATTGTTCCTTTTCTTCTCTATTATTCTGGGTTGTTTATTTCGACCATTATTTCTTTAAGCATTCAAAAAATAAAAGAGTTGAAACCCTAGTTTCTATGGGTAGGCTTTAACTGATTCTATAATTTCTTTGGTTAAACTTTTTTAGATTTTATTATTTGTTTTGAGATTCGTTATAAAGAAGAAAGAGTATTTTCATCCATGCAGTATCAAACCCTAATAAAGTTATCATTAGAAGCATTTTTTTACCACAGCTGACTAACCAGGATTAGGTTGAGGGGTATTCGTATACTTTAAAATAGAGGAGTGTATTTGTAGTTTATGGCAAACTATAAGAGTGTTTTTGAAAATTTCTCATTTCTTTTATATATTTATTCTACCGTTGGTAATAAATTGATCCAAATAAAATAATTTCGATACCCTCATTTATTTTTCATCAACCAATCATCTCATCAAACACATATCAACCATTAATCTTGTATTTGGGATTTGTATAGCTCTATGGGCATTTTAATCTCTCTTCCTTTCTCCTCTCTCTCTCTCTCTCTTTTTCTCTTTTTCTCATCTCTCTTCTTATTTTTCCTTTTTCAGGTCTCTAGATATATAGAGTGTATAGAGGATTTTTTTTTATCTTGCTTTTGTTCTTCTCCAAGTTCCTCTACAGAAAAAAGTCTCCCCAAAAATATATTTGCTCTCCACATTTTTTGGATTTTTCTTTTTCTCTTCTTTTCATTTTGTTTTCCTTCTCCTTCCTAGTGCTTCTTCTTCTCCCCATGCTTTTATCTTTGTATGGTGACAATATGAGTTTAGAAGTGCAACTTGAAGTTCTATAATTTTATCATTAGAGCCAATGTATGTTGTTGCAATGGAAAATTCAAAATCATATGACATTACTTAGAACAAAATTAAAGATGATGGTGCTTATTGGTTTCTGGACCGAAAGATTTTCAGGCCTTTAGCATCATGTCGGTTTGAGAAACTAGTGAGAGCATGAGAAAACACAAGTGATACGTTGCAGTTGAGCTTAAAAAAATAATTTTCTATTTCATTTGTATTTTTGTTAGAAGTTATTTGAGAAGCAAATGAAATCTTAACACAGTTGTGTAGCATCAGGTGCAGTTTACTTTTAACTTTTATGAACATTCTCATTTGAAGAACACATATCTGTATATAGGTGGAAAACTTTGATTATCATTATTCTTTCACAACATACATTTAAAAAAAAATGTTCATTATTTCTAAGGAATACTCATTATATTAAAAAACGACATTTTACTTTAAGGGTGGTGATTTCAAGAACTCGATTTCACAGTTATTATCACAAAACCGTGATGTAACACATTATGGACTATATATACATTATATCAAAAATATATAAAAAAAAAAAAAATTATACTGAAATTACTACTTATCTGCACATAATTATTAGTGGACTTCTATGAATTCATGGTAGTTAACACAGAACCGTGTCCATTAGATCACTACTCTTATTTTAATCATATTAAATTTCGTCCCTCCAAAGAAAAAATCGTGACTCCGCTTGTAAATATTTTGCATTCTTGAAATCATGGTGCAAATTTCAACATAGTCCATTCCTTAATAAAAAAAAAGGGGTTCTAACTTTGGCTTTTTTATTAAAAAAAAAAAAACAAGTTCTAACTCAAGTGATGCTTTACCAATCCATTTAAGCCTTGCATTAAGGCTCTTTTAACTAGCTAGTGTGCTACCCCATTGGCATCTCTATTAGTAAAAAACACTTGGACTCTTGAAAAATGCTCTCATAAATGGTTAATAAAACCTTCATTTTTTTTATTTGTCTCAAAGAACTCTGTTGGCATTGATGGTTTGGAGTGAGTCACTTTTTAAGTTACATTAGTTTCCCCAAATCTAAATTTCTAAGTCTTGGTAAATCACCACTCTTTATATCATTATAAGACAAGGCCCCAACCATATCAACTTTGCATAACTCCGCATAACTCCATTTGAAAAGGGGGCGTCCACTTAGCCACCATCAAAATTGGTCTCACCAAAAAAGGGAGAGAAATTTTCAAACAAAACCAAAGCCTCAATTTTTTTTTGATTTGCAGATTTAGGGTTTCAAAATATTGTAAAATCTCAGAGCTTGTGAGGTATTTGGGGGTAATATGTATCGGGTAGTTTAAGCTTTTGAGTTTGGGATTTGAGCTACCTTCAGGTATACATTTCTCTTATCTTTTCTAGATTTTCTATTGTTTCATCTATTCTAAGTTGTAATATAATCCTTTAACTATTTTTGTTTGCGATTTTGAGTTTTAAAAATAAACAAATAAAAATGTAGGAGTGAACTCCAAGACCTTCAGGTAAGGTATGATTCATCCACTCCCGTTTTGTTTTTTTGATGATTTCTTAGTACTAATCTCGCTTTGATGAATTTTGGTTGTCTGAGTTGAAAGTGATTATACCCAAAATAATTTAATATGGTGACATGTTTCGATTGGACCACGTGTAAAGGTTTTAACGTGCAAGAGAGAATACGATTGAAAGTGAAGAAGTAAGATAGGAGTATTAAATGAGATAAGACAACCCTAACCGTAAGAAAAATCTGCGAAACAAAAACTTTAAAAGAAAAGTTTGATGGCCAACATTGAGATGAAATTCAACTTGAGGACTCAGCGAAGATGAAAGAGAGAGAAAGTTGCGGCCCAGGCGAAGAAAAAGGAAGAAGAATTGGAGAGAGAGCTCAGTGAAAAAGAGTAGTCCTCATATATATACAAGGCTTTGTTTCGTCAAACTCCCAATATTAGAAAATCCTATTTAATTTTCCTAGTTTCTATCAAACATTGTATAATGTACTTCAATTATCTTAAATTCCAAAAGAAGTTATTATTATTATTATTTCTTCAGCACTTAATCTCTTTTGTTTATTTATTTATTAAAATATATATAAATTATGTGACATGTATGCTTCATGACCAGAATAATTCCATTAGAAAATTGTAAAATTATTCAGCCCCTCACACTTAGATGAGGGTTTTACAATTTTACTCCCTTAAAAAATCGTTGTCGAAAAAAAAGCACGTGGATACTGAATTTAAATGTCCTCCATGTACTCTTTAGCCAAAATTTCCTTTTCTTTAGCTTAATGTCTTCCCGTTTACGTATACATCCCTTGCTCTCCATAGATATATTAATAACATCCATTTTAGATTATTTCTAAACCCTGCAACTTAAACTAACATTTTTAACCATGTCAAAGACCTTCATATAGTTCAAGTAATATTTCTTTAACAAATATTCGTTATTCTTTTATTTCTACTCAAACTCCAATAACTCTACCTGAACATTATTTTATCACATCAACTACAATCCTCTAGGTAATTAAGCATACTTCCACGTCTTTAGTTAGATTTATCTCCATTATTCATACATATATAGCCTCAAGCTTCATACACATAACTAACCACAAATCATGATTGAAAACTTTTATTGCTCATGGTGAATGCATATCAATCAAATTTAATATATATATATATATATATATATATATATATTATTGTTATTATTATTCACAAATTACTACTCTTATATCGTCCAAGTAATCAAATTCATCTTTACAATTCTCATATTCTTCATGGTTATTAAATCACTATTCTTTTGAGTTCAATTCTACTTAAATTTTCGGAACCAAGCATTATAGAAATACCAATTTCTCTAGTTATGAATCCACAATCCTTTATGCATTGCTATAAAACATACTAATTTCTCTCAAGTACACCAAATTAGATACTCTATAACCTTACGTTACTCTCTTTCTATGTGAGTCGACATCTTACTCCATTAGATATCATTACCAAAAATCCTTTTTGTTACCAAAACATCAAAATAATTCATTCGAACGACTGCTTGACACTTCAAGAATCCTATGCATAAACTTCCATTATCCGATTCACACTAACACTCCATTACCGATATAATTCTATATCAACTCTATGGTATCCATAAATTAAGAAAGCATGCATATCATCGTGCCTTTCCAAGAAACATCCCTTTGATAATCCATCATCCTAAGTCCTTACTCTCTCAATTTAATTCACATGATATCAATAGTTGCTTAACTTTGGCCTCTCTTTTTTATAAGTAGTTAACCCAAGAATCATTAATTTCCATTACAATAAAGTCGGCACATTCACTCCCAAATCTTAGTTAATCTAATAAGCTCTAGTTCATCAACTCAAACCATTATATTGATCACAAAACTACCCTTTCAAGCCCCACTTCCAAACCATGCCTTGTCTAACATCCAACTCTTTAGATCATGAAACAACCCTAAGTTATGAATCTTTAAGTCAATTAATTCATGTTAGATATTTAGTTTTAATCTAAAATTATACCACCAGTGATCTCTTCCTTTCATAACTCCCAAACATTTGAAATTTCTAATCTATTAATTGCACCGGTTCACCAAGTTCAATAGCCTAAACTTGAAAGATAATGGGTTTCACAATTCCTAGTTGCCTTTAATTAACCCCAAGTATGCATTTCAACCAATCTCTCGAGGCATTCAAGGAAGCATAGATCTTTGCTTAATCCAAAGTCCATCATTAAATTCATACCATAACTCGAATTCCGAGAAGTTACCAACATTAATAATGGCTAAGACACTTTGATCCACAATATGTATATATATGTGTGTGTGTGTGTATATATATATGTTAAAATACTGAAAAAAATCGCCAAGACATTATATGTATACGACAACCAAAGCTCATTAGAATTCATTCTTATTCATTATATTAGCTAAACATTATTTAAGCATAGCTAACTAATTGTCTATCCAAGGATAATTATCGCCCTTCCAACCTTGATTTATAAATATACCTATATCAAGATCCATTAAGTTTCAACATTCATTGCTACATAATCACTTCTAATTTAATCTTTTAAGTCTCCCAAGTAACTCTCCAAGTTTTCCATCTCCATTTAATTATCCCCAAAATATCTTTCAAGATTGAAATTATCAAGGAAGTCAAATTGCAAACCTTTTAAACCTATTAAAATCATGATTTAATTCAGTTTATCATTTTGACTCTTAAACCCTCTTGTAAAAAAAACGAAATAAAATAACTTTACCTAATACATACTTTCTTCCTAAATAGCCTCCCTCAAAGCGAAATAAAATCACTCGTCAATTGGACCAATTTTTTTATCTTTCCCCTTTAGATTACTTATAAATAACTCAACTTTCAATACTATTATGTAAGTTGAATATATTAATCCCTTTATCCTTAAAAGAAAGATTTTCTTACTCTCACCAAATGATTTTCTTTCTAACTTAATAATAACATAGTCTAAGCTTTCGCTTTCATAATTAAAATCCTTTGTCCATTGACTACTAGCTACCAAATCTTTGTCACCAGATAAAGATATGGATCATATCTAGTTATCTCAATCTGAACCCTATAACTAACAGCTCATCTCACTGACTTTCACCAAAACAAACTCCTAATCTTGTATCTAGTGTATCTCTCTCTTTATAACGATGGGTTTAACACTTTGGTATCTCACTATAGCCCAATATTATTATAAGTTTTAAAGTTAGAACCTAGTCACCACTTTATCAATACTCATAATTTTAATTTCCCCAAACCATCACTGCCAGTTTACTATTACTAGATAAATAAGACCTCCAAGCTTTCATCGTAAAAGAATAGTATAAATTAACTCCATATGATTTCATCATTCGATGACAATCCTTTTTTCATGTCCATCCAAAGATTAAGCATCCATTCCCCATGGCTGAATATAAATCGATAAAAAAATTTAGACATGTTTAGTACTCATAACTTCATAAGTAATCCGAATCTTCATATCCTCAAATTCCCATACTAACATGTTTAAAATAAGATATAGGAGAATTCAAAAGCATGTTAGATTGACAGGTAGTACTAAGAAGCAAAAACAATTTATCACTCATGTAAACAAACCTCAAAATATTAAAGACTCATCGGTTCACCAAGGAATCATTGTCATATATTCTCATTAACAAAGATGTGTGCAAAATTTTTAAATTAAAATAAACCAGCTTGTTCTTGAAATAGTTTAAGTTACTCATATCAATGATGGCTGTTAAAGGCATTGCCGCAAAAACTGAGAAACATATCAAAGCCACCAAGAACAACAAAACTCAATCAAATTTTAATCACATGAATCAACTTAACTTGAACCTTGGGAATTTCTACCACAAACCCACTACTAAGCTAGCTACGACCCCTAAACAACGCTCTCAAATCATAAAGAATTGAATTTTTGTTTTATGAAACAACCAATGAATCATGCTTTACCTCTATCACGTCCACACGACATCTTCAAACTCAACACATATGGGACTCTTTTAGAAACAATCAGTGCACCAAGTCTATGTCTATACAATCTACAAAATCTTAAACCTAAAGCTCTAATACAAAAAATGTAATAACCAATCACAGGCAGGCCTTACCTGGAAAGAAATCATTACCTTTAAGCATTGAGCCTTGACCTGTACTAATGCATAATGCAGAATATGAAAGGCAATATCTATTATTTTGGGATTTTGAGATTATGTTGTAATGACAATATTCGTGGAGATGGTATTTTAGGAAATTTAGATTTAGACAGTTATTAGGATTTGATTTACTTCCTTATTTAAATAATGTTTGGTGCCTATATAAGAACACTCGTATTATGATTGTAGAGGCGAAATGGATTATGGAATAAACTTTTAGTTTTGTTATCTCTTATCTCTCTTTTTCCTGGTTCTTTATTCTGCTTGGTCTATTCGTTATTCTATATTATCTATTTTCTCTCGGTCTAATATATTTGATTCTCTATTGTTTTCCCCTTTCTCAATATGCTTTTCTCTCTATTTGTCTGTCCTACATCATGTACCCACTATGTCACATGAGTTCAAGATCCAACATCCAAAACTAATACACACAACATCATTGTCTCCTCAATTTAAGCTCAAAGAGATACACAGAATTTACAAAGCAAATGAAATGTTAATTCACAAAACCATAAATAATAGCTTCAACGTAACTAATAAAGACAACAACACGGATACATTTATTGAGGATGCCAACTGTGTGGACCTACCTAGAGATGCCAACTTGTAAGCTCTCCACATGAGCCTATTCCAAAATCTCCTACACATCACCTAAGGAAAAAAATAAAAGAAGCGGAGTGAGTTAAAAAGCCTAGTGATATCCACTTAACAAGAGTATTTGATTTTTCACTCTGAATTGCCAAGCCTTATTATATGTTCGGTTTTAAGTTATTGTTTTTACATCAAAATATATATATATATATATATATATATATATTATTCATTCAACCTTTATACATATACTCAAGGAATACAAAGAGATTTGCAATTTATCTCACATCATTAATTCCAAATCGATCAAACACATGTCCACATCACAACAAAATACTTATATATTTAGGAGTATCATGCAACTAACATCAATTTCCAAACAATTTCTTGCATCTCATATCACCACACCGTTTCCATTCATGCCACATCATCTCTTACAAATTTATTCCACACAGTTCACATCGCAACACAATTTAAATTCACACATTCTCATCACAAGGTAATGCACGTGCACCACATTATTCCACACAACTATCCCATCACAATTTCCAAGCCATTTTAATCATCACAATATAGACGTCTTCCTATGTATCGGTACGTTCTCATATTCAATATCAACCCTCGGAACCCTAACCCATTTCGGGCGGGGCGTACATTAATCCTCGATACTAACACCCATTATGGGCGAGCCCTACATCCCTCACCCATTTTAGGCGGGTCCTATAATCTAATGTTACCCTCAGCTTCCTTCACCTCTTCTGGGCTAGTCTTATAATCCAATGTTATCTTCGGATCCCTTCACCCCTTCTGGATGGGTCTTATTGTCCAATGTTACTCTCGGATCTCTTCACCCCTTCTTGGTGGGTCCTACAGTCCAATGTTACTCTTCGGATCCCTTCACCTATTCTAGGTGAGTCCTACCTTTCTTCAGACCTGAAGGTCCTACAATTATTATCTTTTAATTTAGTCCAAAATGCACACAAAATCAATGACACAATTAAGTAACAAGAAAACTACATTCGCCACACAATCATAACCTGCTTACATATGTCCTATTTACAACTAACTAACACATTTCCAAACCAACCCATTTAAATTTAATTAATCACAACCGTAACCCCAAATAAATTAATATATTTGCACAACTTTAGATATATACATATATATACCTAGCTAGTTATATCTAAGCATATACTTACAAGCAAACTCATCCATCACATACAAGCCTTTTTTACAGTGTATATATATACACTTAGATTTCCATATCCATCAATTAATCTAAGTTTAGAATCTTTTAAATTCCTTCACAAGTACCAGAGGCAGTATGAACTTACCCATTCTTGAAAGACCACCTAAGAGAAGAACATGCTAGTATATGCTAACCGACTTTGTGTCCTTCACCGAAAACTTTTAGGATATGTTACGATGTATATATGCATGTGTGCATTTTCAATCCAATGTTAAAAGCAATTAATTTATTTCGATAATTTAAATGATTTGAGAATTCCTTAAGAATTTTAACTAAGATAATAATCAATTTGTACTTATTCCTTTCCTCTTAAATAAATAAAATTATCTTAGTCTCATTTTTTTTTTAAATTAATAAAGCCTTTGAAAAATTCCTGAGAAAATTCTACCAAAATTTCGGCAGAGTCTTGTATGTTTTTCGAACTTTTCCCCAAATTTTTCAGTAACCTGCAGATGAAAAACTATTCTACATTTTTCAATCAAGTCTTTCTAAAGCCTATCATTCATGACCACCACCAACATTAAATCCAAACAATGGTCATCTGCCTCAAAATCTCAGTTTAATCAAATTATATCTCAACCACAAAACAATCCAATTAATAGGAAATTCGATTTCATTTTCTTAACTCAAGCATTTCAAGGATTTAGTTCATTACTTAACTTGAGCATAATATAAGTTTCCTTTTTGATTCAATATAAACAAGCAGAGTATATATAGAAACAAAGTTTAAGAAACAAACCCAATACACGGTCTTAAATTTTAAAAGGAATTATCAGTATAAATTCATTTCCATTTAGACTAGCTTAAGTTTATGTAAATCGAGGTTCAAACCCAAGAGGGGGGCTAAATTAGGTTTTAAAAACTTTTTGCTAATTAACTTGCAAGTTTTTAAAACAGTTCAATAAGCAAAGCACACAATCAAATAATATACTTGTAAATAAAGTAGTTAAGGAAGAGAATATGCAAACTCTGTTTATAGTGGTTCGGCAATATCAAAATCTCTCTGACCTTACGTCCACTCTCTTCAAGAAACCTCCTTGAAGTAATTCATTAATCGTTAGTCGAGCAACTTCACCGGTGTTGCACAAACCTTACAAACAATCTCTTCATCGCGAAAGTTACAACAAAGTGTTTAATCTTAAATACTCTAAGAGTTACACCAACTCTTTCTCTTTACAATAAATTGTATTAATTGTAAAGTAAATGGCAGAGAGACAACAATGAATGCATCTACAAATGAAGAATATCTCTCTTTTAAGAACAAGCTTGAAGAATGGCTCACAATGAATTTTTCAAAGCTTTTGAGAATTAATGAGCTATATGATGAACTGAATGTGCTATCTTTCTTGTTTAAATGCTCATGGAACTGGGTTTTTATAGCCTTGAACTTATATGGCCGTTTGACACTAACTTGGTAGGTTTAGGGCATTAAATACTCAAGTCTCACATCTCAAACGGTCATATTTTCGAATTACCAATTGACTGGGTCCTTGTACCAGTCGACTGGTTCATATGACCAGTCGACTTGGTGAAGTTACAAGTCAATTGGGACCTATTATCAGTCGACTGGGAACTTACTGTCCATTTTTTCAGTCGACTGGTATAGAGACCCAATCGACTGGGTTGTCCTTAAACATAGTTTTTTTTTTTATGTTTCAAAACAGTTTTAACTTAGAAACATTTTTGTGTTTTAGTTTTGTCAAAGCCTTTTGTGAATTGAGCCATAGATCAAGTTAGGTAATTGAAATTTAGAGATTTACAAAGTGATTCAATTACCTTAGTGCCTATTCTAGATCTTCTGTCTTCCTTTGGTGTCTGAACGTGTTGTGTTCTTACATTTTGTTTCTGTATTGAATGTTTTTACCGTTTAAACACTTGGATAAAACTATTAGTATAATTTGAGTGGTGTTTTGTCATTATTAAAATCAAATCCGGGTCAACAGTTTACAATAAATCTTTATACCTTTTAACCAAATTCAAACCTAACTTGAATAAAAATACTAATCTAAGCTTAACTCATTTTAATTATAAATTATTACATATATCATATTTATTCATCAATTTTAAAGCATTGAAACCCTTTTTCCATAACAAGATTTAACTCCAAATCTCACTTCCTCAATTATTAACCATTATAAATGACTATAATATTTTCAAGATTACAATTATAACACCAAGCCAAATCTGATCTTTATAAATTGACTTTAGTCCCCCAAAAGCTAGCCTTTACTTATTTTCATTAAGACATTAGTCCAAAATACAACGTATTAAAACTAACAAATTTTAGGTTTCTAAATAACTTCAAACCCAACTTAAATCATCCATTTGCACACAAAAACGAAACTAGGCACGATAATGATTTTGCAACATTCCAATAATAGATCATGAACTACTTTAAAATTAGAAGCATCTGTATATATTATAACAGCATGATCAAAAGTAAAAATTACAAAAATCAAGTCATCTTTCCAATGAATGCCAACTGATTTTTTTTGTACTATCCACCTAACTCATACAAACTCGATAAATCAGCAAAAGCTCACATAATAATTTATTCACAGACCATTACACCACATACACTTGTTTAACAAAATTCTTATAGATTTAAATGTCATAGCTGATAACCTATTTAAGAATGAAACAACTGCAAGAATCTAATATTAATATTCAATCATCATTAGTCTCAAAAATTTTCACAACCATAAAACTGAGGGAATCTCAGATCTATTTTCTTGGACAAAAGTTGCAACCAAACTTCAAATAGAAAATACAATTCAAGCAGTCAGAAAATGACTCAACAAAATACAATCAAGCAAATAAATCCAAGAGAAAACCAGTGAATGAAAACGAGTAATTTTCTAATTCATTTTAACTAAGAGAACTCATATGTGTGGCTCTGAAAACTCTATCACCAGATCAAACAACTTTTGGCAGAAACATATAGAGATACAATATCTAGAATAAATATTGAGAAAAAACAGAAAGTATAGTTGAGTTTGACAGTTACCTTCTCCAAAAGGGCAATGGCAGTGGAGGAATTGTCAAAGATGATGGTTTTGGAGCTCCGACGAGTGTGGTGAGCCAATGTTAACGCGAACGAGAGATGGCGATGTTACTATGGGGTGAAAGGCTCGCACAAACCCAAAAAAAGGAGAGAGAAAATTGATTTAGAGAGAGAAGAAGGGAGAAAAAAGGAAAAGACTCATTGGAAAAGAAAGTAATCCCCTCGAAATTAATGGGGATTTTCATCGGAAGCAAACAAGAAAAATAAGAGGTTTTACCTTAAATTAGGGAGGAGATTTGCTATGCCAAAATAAGAGGTTTTACCTAAAATCTTGTTGGAAGACAAAATGAAATTTTACCGAGATGGAAGAAAGAGAGAGTTACAGCCTAGGTGAAGAAAAACAAAAAAGAATGAGAGAGATAGAGAGCGAGAGAGAATAAACCTAAACGATTTTAGAGAGAGTAGTCGTGATAAAATAAAATACAATCATTCGTTCCGAGCATAATTATTACATATTTTTTATTAGAAAACTAAATTTATAAAAAAAAAACTCTAAGAGAAGAATAATCCGATTAGAATCACAAAAAAGAAATAAGAACAATTAAAAATATGGAGAAGATAAAAAACAATGAAGAAAATCAACATGGTGCGAAGATAAGAGAGATGAAATGAGGAAAAGATAAGGAACAATGGAAAAAATAAACATGGATGGAAGATAATAGAGATGGATAATGGAGAAGTTTATGTTAACAATTATCTTCTTATCTGTAAGCATGTTAAGGATAATTGTCACATATTATCCATTAGAAAACTAAACATGCAAAGAAACCCAAGAGAAGAATAATTCGGTTAGAATCACCAAAAAGAAATAAGAACAATTGAAAATGTGGAGAAGATAAAGAGCAATGGAGAAAATCAACATGGGTTAAAGATAAGAGAGATGAAATGTGGAGAAGATAAAGAAATAAGAACAATTGAAAATGTGGAGAAGATAAATAGCAATGGAGAAAATCAACATGGGTTAAAGATAAGAGAGATGAAATGTGGAGAAGATAAAGAGTAATGGAGAAAATCAACATGGGTTGAAGATAAGAGAGATGGAGAGTGGAGAGGGATTGTGAGAGAGATGGGAGTGGAAAAGTTAAGTCTGAATGGGATAGTGAGAGAGAAAAACATAGGAGAAAGTTGTGGGAAGTTGGAGTCAATTGAGTTACATATATAACTTTAATTAAATATTTTATTTATATATTTAAGTATGAGTTTATGAAACATTTTGAGGAGTGGACACCAAATGAGCGTTCTAACTTTATTAATAATATATATATATATATATATATATGTATATATATATATATATGTTATGTGACATGCATGCTTGATGATAGGAATAATTCCATGAACAAATTTTAAAATTACTTAATCACCCCTCACTCTAAAATGAGAGTTTTACAATTCTACCCTTTGAAGTTACAAAACTACGTTATGATTTTTGCACAAATTCAACTTATGATTATTTTTTTTATACTTCTATATATATATATATATATATATATATATATATATATATAATTTGGTTTCTTTTTCTTGACAACATACACAATCTGAAAAGCTAAGATTATTAAACCTATTGGCGTATTAAATGGGTTTGAGTAAGGATGTCCAATATGTGTTTCAAACTGCCTAATAACTTTTATCCATATAATTATTTCGTTAACATAAATCAATTTCAATAAACTTTATCATCCAAGAAAAAAAATTCAAATAATCTCGAAAGAAAATGCGCATATAAGAGGCAACTATAGCATTGTTACCTTGAATTACCGTTAAATGATACTTATTATCAAATGGTACTTCATTTATTGTCAAGTGATAAATACTAGAGATGGCAAACGGGTCGAGTTGAGTCAATCAGGTTCGGGTTGGATCGGGTTTGTGTCATGTTGAGTCTCATGTCGTTCGGGTCGGGTTCGAGTCATTTCAATCTTGGGTCTTGGGCCATGTCGGGTCGGATCGTGTCATTTCGAGCTCGATTCATATCGGGTCTTGGGTCATATCGGCTTGAGTCAACGAAATAGATATTTATGATTAATTAAAAAAAATATTTTATTGACATATAATAAGACTAAATGAGTTACATTGTCAAATACGTGAAAATTAATTAATAATAAATAAATACTTAATTTTTAAATAATATATTTAATTTTTTAATGCAATATGCAATGTTATGATTCTTAATTCCAAAATTCAATCTGAAATGATCTTAAACAACTGATCCACGTAGTTATTCTCATTTGTAACGTCTTATACCAAATTTTGGAGATTAATTTTCATATAATCACTTCATTCCATTGTATTTTTTCATGACAATTAAAATAAAATTTTATTGTAACTTAAAGAACAATGCAAAATTTACTATTCTTCTTGATTTTTTTTATTTGAAATTAATAAGATTACTCATATTAATAGAATGTTGAACCATGCATATCAACACATGTAAATTAATAAATAATTAATTGCTATATAATTTATTTTATTTGACAACTAATAAATTAACTGTTATCTTAGTTTTAGAAAGCAGATTGTTTTTTTTATAAAAAAATATATTTTCAAGTCATTTTGGGTTGGGTCGGGTCGTTTCGAGTTTCAGGTCGTTCGGGTTCAGGTTGTGTCGGGTTTAAGTCATTTTGAATTCGGATCATTTCGGGTTTTGCGCCACTCGTTAGGGTCGAGTAGGATTCGAGTCATATTATTTTGATATATTTTCGGATTGGATCGAATCTAGACCAAATCGAATCAGATCAGATTTTTGTCACCTCTAATAAATACCATTTTATTAAATTGTAAAATGATACTCATCTACCATCATATAAAATTACTATCAATATCATAAACGACCCACACATAGTTCTATAACTTCTATCCCCAAAAAAGCATATCTATCAAAATAAAAATAAAAAGAAACCATACACAAGTGGAAAGTCATGGGTCACCGCAGTTTCGTAAGTTCCTAACGGCTCACATATAAAATAAAATTTTAAAAATATTAAGAAAATTGTAAAATGAATATTCCGTTTTCTATTTTCCCTTAATTCCGTCCGTGAAGAAAGAACTTGGAAGGAAAGGAAAAAGCGAACGCTACCTTTCTCTCACTACAAACGGATCATCGCAGCCCAGATAAATAATACTGAAATCCTGTCTCTCATTTATGTGCTGATTACTTGGTGGTTAGAGATTACTTTAGAGGGAAGAAGAGATAAATCAAAATCACAAAAACCGAAAATTCAAAGGCATGGGTCAAGCTTTTCGCAAGCTCTTCGATACCTTCTTCGGCAACACTGAGATGAGGGTACCCTCTCTCTCTCTTTCTCTCTCTCTCTCTATATATATATATATACACATATATGTATTTGCATATGCATAATTATATATGGGAATGATAATTATGAATGATTTTTTTGCTTTCCATATTTTGGTCATACCTAGGGTTACTGCGAAAGAGGTGGTTGTTAGCTGTTAATTTGTTTATGATTTTATCTTTTCTTGTTATTATTTATTTTTTTCTTTCCTGAATTTTGCTTCTTCCGGAAAATTTTGCTTACCTCTTCTCTTTTGTCTTAGTTTTCTGCTTGGGACATGTTCTGCTTTCTCTTTTTCTAACCAGAATATGTACAATTATGGAAAACCTTTAGAAAATTCGTCATATTGTATTAATGTACATAAACAACGTGAGTTGCTAATTACATACTAAATTTCATCTGGTTAACAAATTTCAATTGATGAATCTTATGGAAGAAACTAAATTGCCTATGTAGCGGAGATGAATGTCTGAGTCTTGTTTTGGTGATGTCTTGGTTTCCAGATTGTGTTTACACAATCAGAGATTAGTGCAATTTATTTTTCTTAAAAAGAGACTAATTTTAGAAAAAAATGGTTGCTGAAAACAGAGTTGTGTTTTTGCCTTTGCTATCAAACTGGCCTATAGTTTATCTTAATAAAACAGGAAATTCTCTTTTTTATCTGACTTTGCGAACAAATAAATCGAAAGGAGAATATTGTGGACCTAACTTATCAAAAAGAAGAATAGTGGGCCTTTATGACTGTTGCATCTATGTATTTGCTACTTGCCCCAAGAAATCTACATGGATGAAATGTTTTGGGGTCTGTCTCAGGCTCTTGAATTATCAAAGTTGGAAGAATGAACACATTTAATAATGTTTACCTGAACTGTGGCTGTAGGTATAGCCCAGCGGTTAAACCTTCCTTTGTCAGTGCATATCTTCAGTTCGATTTCAGTCACCATTGTTACACTCAAAAGAACAAAAATGTTTACCTGACCTGGGAAGGCCTTGTGGTACCACTATATTGCCTTTTGCTTGCAGTTGAAATTGCTAGTCACATACAATTTTATCATTTCTTTGGCTCTGGCAGGCTGCCAATAGTTACTGTTCATTTATTAAGGTAATGAAAGAAAAGCATCAAGGATTTAATGGAGGATAGGACCCCGCAGACAGCTGCATGGATGAAAATGACTTATGTAACTTATCCGAACTAGTTGAAATTACTCCGTAATATGTATGGTTTGACATCTTTTCTTCCTTATTGAGGTTTATCTAGAAAATGTGAGATTTTATAATACTTACACATGCTGATGATTCAAATTTTCATGTTACTGTTTTTTTTCCCACTTGGCATATACTTTTATTCGTTACACATATATCATTTTTTGGTACTGGATATTTATGAAAGAAATATTTAATATATATTATATTTTTTTGGTGCAAACTTAGTTCTGGCAGACATTTAATATCTTTTTATGTGGTTAGTTCTTGTTGTTACTTTTTTTTCTTCTTCAGTTTATATTTTGGGTATTGTGATCACAGATAAACCTTGTTTCTTCTCCGAGTTATCCTATAGTTGGTGACCACCATTTTGGCAGATAATAATAATGAGTGTTAAATTTACTTTTTTTTATATGTAAAGATAATAAGAGTTAAATTTACTATCTTTGATGTTATTGCGATTCTTTGGTCATACTTATTTTAGTTTTTTTTTCTTATCCTTATCTTTTATTTTATTTTTTTCTTCTATTTTTGGCATGATTCAAAGTATTTCTTTTATTGTTATTTTTTTCAACGACTTTATGATTAGAATGTTGCATCTCTTCTTCTCTGTCTTTAATTTTTTGGTTGAAGGCATTCAATGATCTGTATCATAGTTACTTGTGATATACACCTTGTTGGAACCTTGATGCAGATCCTATGTTCTGATTCATGGCATGTTTGTGCACCCCCCAAAATTGGTGATCCAATGTTTACTCTAATTATATAAAGTAGGGATTTTTAACTTAAAAAATGATTTCTAGTCACAATAAAAGAAGAAGAGAATACTTATTTATTTTAAACTTATGTTTATTGATTTCTATAAAAAAATATGTTTATTGACTTTACTAGCTATCAAAACTCATGTTATCTTCTTAACCATTATCGTGCATGCAACTCTTTATTTAGATTATACTCATAGATATATGTAATATCTTAATTTTATACATGTGCTTTTACATAATAAAACATCTAAGTCTACCTCCAGGTGGTTAATCTACTACGTTTACATACCCATAATGTGAACTAAAATATACCGAGTTCTTGGTAACTATGTTCTTTATTCATGACTTAACCAGTAAATATTGTATCCTAGTTCTTTGTAATGCACTTATAGATGTTCTTCTGTCTTTCTTTTAGGCCTTTTGCTATTGCATATGTTTGATTTCTTGGTCATCTGTAGTGCTTTTGATGGACATGAGCACGTTGATCTTTTAATTTACTTATTCCCTTTTCTTATATGTATTTCTGTTGGAGCTGGCTTAGGTTGTTATGCTAGGCTTGGATGCAGCTGGCAAAACAACAATACTGTACAAGCTGCACATTGGAGAAGTTTTATCAACTGTCCCTACAATTGGTGGGTCACTCTGCTCATAAGAACTTGATTTGTGGATTTGAAAAGTTTTCTTAATTTTAGATGATACTTCTATTCCTATATTTGTCATTTCTCAGTTATCAATTTTATTTGTGCTACAGCTAATAAAGCATTCTTCATTTGGTAATCATTATCAATGTCCTTATATGATGCTCTTGGATAATGGTTAAAATTATACTGAATAGAATATTTACTTTTTGTTTCTTAAATATGATTTTAACTGCAAATTACTTTTCCCTTTCAGCCCTTAAGTTGAAAAGTTTTTTTAGTTGATGAATACTCTGTGTTCAAGTGAATGATCATTTATATATTGCTGTGAAAGCAGATTGATTGTTTTTAAAACACCTATCAAGTACTGATTAGTGATGATGATAGATGCAATGCAAGAAAAAAGAACAAGAGAGGGTGGAAATAATAAATGAAAATGAATAGAAAATTCAAAGATTTTGGTACTTGTTATTCTACTTGGTCAATTTTCATAACAAATTAACATAGTGAATATCGGTAGATCTAATCAGGCATCTATATTTTTATTATTAAGAATGAAAGAAAAAGGTGAATCTTTATACAGGTTCCCCTACCGTTGTCCTAACAACTTTTGGTTTGATTGCTAAATATATCTATTTTAGTGTTTGTAGACTTTTTTTTTTAAAAAAAAATTAACGTGGGAGGATATATAGTTTATATTAAGTTAGAATGGTTTCAAAGATCAACTAGTTATATAGAAAAGGGAGAAGATATAGGAGTGATATGTTTCTATACAATTACAATTTGTAATGTACCACTGGTATGTGTAGCTGCGTTGTCTTCGTAGGCTAAAGCTTCAGGCAACGCATTTCATCCTTCGGATGCAATGCGTAAGTCTTGAAGAGCTGTGGCATAAGCCTTTTGGGTATTAACTTTTGTATTTTGAAAAATATAATATAAACTAATTGAAACTGACAAAGAATAGTAGAAAGCTATAAATTAGATTAATGTTCATAAAAATTAAAAAAGTGAATTATTACCATTCTTAAATACTTTAAAAGCAATTTAATCCTGGAAAATGACAGTATTATTAGATGTTCAATTGAGTATTCTGGGAATTAATGAAAAATGAAAGCTGTTTATGTAAACTTTAATGAAAGACTAGTTCACATTACTTACCATTATTTTTTCTACTTTATTTTACTCGGGTCTCAGTCTACCTAACATTGGCTCTTTGACCGATTACTAAGAGATGAGATATCTAGCAAAGAATATACATGGCTCTAATGCATCCTCAGGAATGAGTTGAGGGTGCCCACCATTCTCCCCTTATTGGGATTTGTGGTAGAGTGCTTCTTGAGCTCCTCCAGTGTATTGAACGCCGCTTGGAATATGGACTCAATCTCCCTGACTAACTTGTCCATGAACCCGACCTGGTTCACGTCTAGGGACAAACCCGTTAAAGACTGGTGCAAATCGGTGAGTTTGGACTTTGGAGTCAGTTGCAGATCCGGCGCTTTCTTTGTGAGCTATGGGTGATGGTTTTGTGATGGGGTTTTGTTGAGCTTGAGGATGGGGAAGGACAGTGACCGGAGAGAGAGGCCATTGAGGGATTGTTTGTGAGCAATGATAATGGGAGAGACAGAGAAACAAAGGGGGATTTCTACAGAGAGATTATTACTCTGTAGCTGGTTTTGGTTTGATTTTTGTGAACTAATGAATTAAATGGGTGGGTTTGAGGTTTTATTTTTGTTCCTCTATAAGCAGGGCTGGTTTGAGAATTGAAATTATCCTCAATGGTGAACACCTGGCCACAGAGGCATAAAAGGCATACCTTTTATAAGAAATGTATACACCGAGCCCATTTGGTTGTACACCATTTTGGTAACCAGCTTTAAGTTAGTGCCTCAAGGTGTTCTACGATTGGTTTGCCCTGAGGTGCACCTGAAAAATGCCTTTGGAAAACATTGGTAACCAGATTCCTATATTTATTGCTATTATTTCATAGAAGCATGGAGTTGTCATCTCAGTAAGTGTTTGTTTGATTTTATGGGTATTTCCTGTTTTCTCAAGACTTTTCTATGGTTGTGGTGAGCCCTTATTTCATCTTTTGTTGGAGTGCTCTTTGGCGAGAGCTTTGTGGGAAACGGCTTATAAGGTGGTGGGTGTTTCTTGGGTTGTTGCCGGATCCGTAGGAGATGAATTGTGGGCTTGGAGTGGTTTTTGGACCTCTAAGAGGCCAAAGAAGGCCTACCCTTTGATTCCTCTTTTGATCTTTTGGTTAGTTTGGAATGAGAGGAACCGTAGAGCTTTTGATGGTATTGAGAGACCCTCTTTTGTAATTAAGGAAAGGTGGTTCAACACTCTTAATTTTTTGGGTCAAGGGGCATTCTTTTGTAAATGGCTTAGATTTAGTAGATATTGTGGAGTCACTCTTTTATAGATAACCTTGTACATGGGTTGCCCCCCTTTGGTGCTTTCTTCTTAATACGTTTTATGTGCTTATAAAAAAAAGACTTGTCTATGGTCTCAATCATGTTTTGTAAACTTTTCTGGGTAGACAGACAAGCTGAAACAGCAAGTGTATGATTTCTTGTCTCTTGTAGGTTTCAACGTTGAGAAAGTTCAATACAAGAATGTGATGTTCACAGTTTGGGATGTTGGTGGACAAGAGAAATTAAGGCCACTTTGGAGGCATTACTTCAATAATACAGATGGACTGGTACTGATAAGTTTCTTTGGTCCTATTTCTCTGGATTATGATTGTTGCTAGTTATTCTTTCCTCTTTTGTATGTTACCCTTTATGATCTTATGATGAGTTTGTGCCAACTAATCAGTTAATATTTCACTGTTTCTTTTTACTTATAAAAATATTTCTTTTGATAAATGTAAATTAAATTTTTTATAAGTTATAAAAAAATATTTCACCGCTTTTCTATATAAGATAATGAAGCCTAGGCTGATACAGTACTCAGCTGAAGTCAGCTAAGTTTTAATTCCAACCTAGCTTGGGATGACTGCATGGATCTTTTTTCTTAAGCCTAGAAGTACATAGTGATTCTGTAAAATTCTCTTTTCTGAATTGTGAACTTGTCCTTTATCCTTGACTGCAAAGCTAAAGCAGTCTATCTATATTGACTATAGTGATATCTTTGTTCATGCAGATTTATGTTGTTGATTCCTTGGACCGAGAGAGGATTGGGAGAGCGAAGCAAGAATTTCAGGTTGTGCCTTCAGAAAGGTACACAAGTTTAAGTACACTGCTCTTGATAATAGTTTCTCATATGACCTACTAATTTTCTTCAGGCCATCATCAAAGATCCGTTTATGCTCAACAGTGTCATCTTGGTATTTGCCAATAAACAGGACATGGTATGTCGTATTACTTGTTTCTGCTCTGCTTTCAAGTTTTTGTTCTTCTTTCATGCACCTAGGATGAAATATATACCTTTTGTGTGTATCTGGGTATAAACATAGATGAGAACATAGAGGTCTGAGTTGATATCGGGTAACCTATCCCTGAGAATGATGTGGAAGGGTTTTACCCCTTTTTATATGCTGCTATGTGCTTTATACACTTGCTTTGTTTTTGCTGGTAATAAAATTTATTTTTATATAACAGTTGGAACAAGTATTGGATTGTACAAGGTAATATTTTTGGAAATTTTTGGTTGCATAGTATTTCTCTGGTCATCCTGAAGGGTTAGTGATGGCGAAATGTGTCAGGCTGCACCGTTTTATTGCTATTGAGAGGATGTCTTTTGAATAATCTGTGCTCTTTGATGGTAGATTCAATTAGATTGGAAATTTCTAAGTCTGTTGATGCGGTTACACTTGTTGTGGTAGAGATTTGGGAGGCTCCATTTATTTACAGTTGGGTGACAAGGGTGGCGTCAACCGTGGTAAGGAAGGGTAGGGCTGGGGGTTCTTTTAATTGTGTCTGTGAGGTAGAAGAAGACGTGCGGATTGACACGCGAGCGGGCGCGTCAGGGCACAAAGAGCTAGTGGTGAGTGGGCAGACCTTTTCGAGTCAGGGAAACAAAGGTTTCTTCTTAGTTTTCTTGATAGTTGGAGGCCTACTCTGGCTGATTTAGTTTGTAGCTCAAAACCGAGATACTATGTTGATTTTAAGGATTCTGCCCGAGCTTGTAAATCAAGCTCGTTTGAGTGTGGGGGCCTTGTGTGTTAAGTAGGTATGTTTTTAACGGCTGGGCTTTATGAACCCCAACACAATTCAAGATATGGACTGCTTGGAGTCCGGGTGTGAAATCAGGTCTTAAAATTAATTTGGGTATCATGGCTTGATTATCTTCTTAAGCTCAAATTGATGGTATTGGAGATTCTGGGAGTAGGAGCTTAGTATGGCCGGAATCAGACTACCGGCAGGCCTCCCTAAGGGATTCCGTCCAACATTTTATCACGGGGCTGGGGAGTGATATTACTCAAGCTCAGTGCGATTTGTAGCGAAACAGAGAACAGGTCTCAGAGCCGGCAGACAAAGGCCTGCTGTGTTTTGGAGCCGACAGGGAACTCCCTAAGTTAGTCTCATGGTGCTATGTTTCAGAGAAAGAGTACTATGAGAACCCGATTCTTTGAGGTCATGGCTGTCCACTTAGTCTTCTCACAACTCAATAACCATGATCCATCACTTCTTGAAAGATTTCGATGATCTCTGGTCTGGATGGTAAGGCAATGGTGTAATGTTCTACTGGGGATGCGATCATTGTGGGGAAGGAGGGGAATGAAGATCAGAGATGTGCGACTCCCAGAAGGACCTCAGAGCCTGGATACAGGGGAGCCTTCAGCTGAATTTTCTCAATCTATTTGTCAGGTAGGAATGGAGGGTAGATGAAAGGCTTTGGATGCTGCTTACGTGTGTCAGCAGTTGGATGAAGTTGATTTGTGTGGGGGGATGATGGAGCATGCAATAATTGTTTCTGTATTTTTTCCTGCAAGTGTGCTACCCACTTTTGAACCAGACAACCTTGAATTTCATGAACATCTCTAAAACGGTGTTGAGGCAAGTTCACAAGGTGAGCAAGATTGTTGAAGTTTCTTTCCAAGGTTTTGAAAAAGATGCTTTCAAGTTTTATGAGGAGATCGATAGAAGGACTAAAGAAGAGGGCAATCTAAAAGCGAAGAAGTTGTCGATTCTTCGCAAAAATGGGGAGATAAGTTGGGAGTTAAAGAGACTTGAGTTTGGTATCTGCCATGCTAGGGATGGGGCAAGTAGTATGGGAAAGGAGTTGGGGGCAGAAGGTGGGTAATGACGCCGAATATTATCTCTTGGAATGGTCGGGGAATTAATGACCTTTCGAAGAGGGCAGTGATTAAAGAGTTTATTGGAAAGTGGAAAGGTGACATAATATGCTTGCAAGAAAGTGGAAGCTATTGGTGGAGGGTTGGTGAGAAGCATGTGGAGTAGGAGAAATTGTTATTGGAGGCTCCTTCCTTCCAAAGGGGCTTCAAGAAGTATAGTTCTAACTTGGGATAGGGATGTAGTGAATGTGGTTGATTGGACAGCTAGTGACTTTTCCTTGTCTTGCTTGTTCTGGTCTAAGAAGGATGGATTTGAATGGGTTATGTCAGGTGTTTATGGCTCGGGCATAACGTAAGGGAGTAGTGCTTTGTGGAGTTTGTTGGTTAGTGTGAGGGCTAGATGGCTTCACCCATAGGCGAATGGAGTTTAAATCGATTTTGTATCCCCGTGAGAGAAATGTAAACTTAACGGAGAGAGCTTCTATGAGTGAGTTTTTAGTTCTTTATAATGGTTTAATTGACCCTCCACTTTTAAATGGGAGGTTCACTTGGGTTAGCCTCAGGGAGCTCCCTTCCCTGTTTAGAATCGATTGCCTTTTGGTTTCTGGAACTTAGGAGGAGCACTATCCAAAAGTTTTGCAAAAGATCCTTCCAAAGCTGAATTCGAATCATTATTCCATTATACTAGAGGTGGGGTGTGGGGGGGGAGGGGGCTTAAAGTGGGGTCCCACTCCGTTTCGGTTTGAGAGCATGTGGTTCTAAGTTGATGGTTTAAGGATCTCATTAAGGGTTGGTGAGAAAAGGGTAATTGTGGATGGGCATGCTAGCTATGTTGTGGGTACGAAGTTGAAGGAGATCAAAAAGAAGCTGAAGGGTGGAACAAGGAGTCTTTTGGGGTTGTTGGGTTGAAGAAGGAACTTTTGTTGAAGGATATTGCTCCCTTGGCAAATTGGAGGAAACAGGAGTAATTTCTAATGGTGAAAGAAAGAAGGGTGGATCTTAAGGAGGAGCTATCAAAATTGATGTCAATGGAGGAGATCTTGTGGAGGCAACAATCTTGGGGTCATTGGCCCAAACAAGGGGATAGAAACACCAAGTTTTTTCTTAAGAGTGGCCAATACCCATAGGAGATGCAAAACTACATGGATAAGATCTAGGTTCACGGAGAGATTTTTGAGATTGATAGGGTAAAGAATCCATTTCTGCTTTTTACAATATACTCTTTTCTGAGGCGGTGGAAAGGAGACCTTCCCTTAAGGTTTTGTCTTTTGCTAGCATTAGCAATAAGGCAGCACTTTTTCTCCAAAGCCACTTTTAAGTAGATGAGTTTAGGCAAGCTTGAGGAGTGCAATGGTGATAGAAAATTGGGTCCAGATGGTTCTACTATATCTTTCCTTAAGGCTAACTGGGAGACCTTTAAAGGTGATCTCATTAAGCTCTTTGAATTCGACTTTCATTGTGCTTAGTCCCAAGAAAAGTGGAGTTATTAGCATTAAAGATTTCCGCCTGGTAAGTCTTGTGAGTTACGTGTACAAACAAATCCCCAAAGTTTTGGCCGCAAGATTCAAAAGTGGGGCCTATTTCCAACCTTTCTATCTACTTTATGCCCCCATTTCCTATTTCTTCTTCTGTTGCTAAGAGATAGGAGGATATTCAAAAAAGATTCCTATGGGTGATGTGGAGGAGGGGCATAAATCCCATTTGCTGAATTGGAAGTTAGTGAAGCAACCTATTGATTATGGTGGTGTAGGTATTAAATCCCTTGTCTTATTTAATAAAGCACTTCTTAGGGGATGGCATTGAAGATTCATGGTTGAAAGGGGTCACCTTTGGAGGAGACTTGTGGTTGCTAAGTACTACACCACTCATAGTGGATTGTTCCTAGGGAGGGAAGGGATCCTTATGGTGTGGGTGGTTTAAAAGTGGATTGGGAGTGGTGGGATGTGTTCTTTTTCTATGTTCAGTTTTGAGGTGGGTAGTGAATACTCGATTTAATTTTAGAGTGACACTTGGTGTGGAAACACTCCTGTAAAGCTCCAATTTCCATCTCTTTTATATTTGGCAAGGGATAAGGATGCGCTAGTTGGTTCTTGTGTGGATGGGAGTAATGGGGTAAGAGCTATGACTGAGGACTTTACTTGCAAAGCTCAAGACTGGGAAATTGAGGAGTTAACTAATTTTTTTTATTTGTTGTATAGCAATTCACTAGATGTGACTAGTGGATAGACCGTTGTGGAAGCCTAGAGGATGTGGCCTTTGGTGTTTAATCTTCCTACGGTGCTCTTCAATCAAGTAATATAGGGTAAAGAAGATAAGTTATCCTTGGGAAGCAATTGGGAAGTCTTGGGCTCCAACCAAGGTCACTTTCTTTGCCTGGGAGGCCTCTTGAGGAAGAAACTTGACCTTAAATAATCTAAAAAGAAGAGGGAGGACTCTAGTAAATAGATGCTATTGCCTATTTTTGCAAGGAAGAAGCTGAAACAATCTATCATCTCTTGCTTGTGTGTCTGTGGGGGAGACAGTTGTGGGACTTGGTTCATCGGTAGGTCTTTCTTGGACAGTCAAGGGGTTATGCATCTATAACGTTGTTGAGTAAATAAACAGAAACCGCCGTGTTGATATCACACTTACAGGGGACTAGTGTTTTTATAATTCAACATACATTTACACACCAGAATCATGCATAATTATCCTGTAAATAGAGTTTCTATGTATGACTGCGCATTTTATGGGTGTTCTTGTTTCTTTGTAACTTGATTTGGTCGATGCCTCAGAATAAGCGTCTTTGATTGCCAAATGGTGTGATGCGAGCTATGATGATATTATGGTGCCAATTGTTCTGAATCTAATTTACAAAAAATGAAGTTCAATGAATTGAAATCCTTAAGCCATTCAGCCTTACTTTGATAACAATTCTCCTCCTCCTCCTTCTGCTCCTTCTCTCTCTCTCCTCCTTTATGCGTATCCTCAAATCGAAACTAGCCCATCAGAAGTTCATAACATAAGTGATTGAAGGAAGTGTGACACCCCAAGATGGGGTCAAGTCTTGGTATCCCATATCGGCTAGAGAGGGACTGATGGAGTGATTGTCACCTCTACTTGCACAACACGTTTTAAAGCCGTGAGGCTTCGTGTGCCAAAGCGGACAATATTGTGTCAAGCGGGAGGTCAGGTTGTTATGGGAAGTATGTCCACTGCTGTAATAAGGTACCTGTATTTGAGTACATGTAGAAATATTTTCATGCCTATATAAAGCATCCAAAGAAAATTATTGATAATTCATTTTTTCTTATATTTTAGAAATTTTAATTAATTAATTATTATAAATTTTAAAATAAAAATAATACCCGAAAGGCTTAAGCTCCAATGCCTTAGAGCTTTTGCCTTGCCTCAGAAGGAGTTAGCCTTACGCTTTCACCTTTGAAAACATTGCCAAAAATTATAAATCTACTAAACTCTTATTGGGTCTCATGATCGGTGGTGGGAGTTTATGTCATGGGTGGACTGGTAATTGTGGTGGCTGTGTGGATATAGGTAGCATAGCATGCTTCCAGTGATAACTGTCCTCTCCATTTGAGAATTTAAATAGAGATAAAGTTTATTGTGAGATTGAATGTCATCATGATAAATTTGAATTTGGATATTCTCCATTTGATGATGTGGCATTCAATCTCACTAAAACTTGATTCCATTTCAATTTCCAAATGGAGAGGATCGTGATCATGCTTCTGGTATTATAGTGAAACTATAGACGGAGGCAGTTTTCTGGTGATGATGGTGGTGAAGGTAGTTTTGGTCGTAGGCTACTGGGCTTCTAAATGAAATAATCTTGGGTTCATTACACTCATTAGGGAGAAAGTGGAGATAACTTACCTAGGCATGGATCTCAATATCTTGATAGTTGATACTTGTTATTGCTATTATGAACCCCCACCCCCACCCTAACCGAACCTAACCCAACCTCAGCCCCCAGTATTTCTTCCTCTCGATAGTATTTCCTTCATACATAGTATCAGATGAGTTGGTATCTTAATGCCTTTTTGGTCATCTTAAAGTCTAACATCTTAGAGGCTGTTTCTCTATAGTAGTGAGGGCTGTATCCATATGATTGATAAGTAGTTCAGTGGGTGGTTTTAACTTTTTTAATACTTCACACAGGTACTAATAATACCTGATTGTTGGATAAGCTATGATTACACCAGAGAAAAACAAGACAAATGAAATGAAAAACAAGAAACAGAGTAAAATGGTATTTTGTTAGATGCAGACTCGTGTTTCTCGTGTCTCGATCTTAAGAATTTATTTTCTCACGTCTCAGCTTTGAAAGATGTTTTTTCTACTAAGTTGTCCCAATCTTCATTTCAGTTTCCTAGATACTGTTAGTGTATTTTCATATGGTCTGCACTGCTAGTTAGCCTGAATAAATGAGTGAAATACTCTCTATTAATTCTCATCTTAAAAAATAATAATAATAATAATAGCTTTTCCCTTTTAAGAAAGTATGTTGTGGATAATTAATTAGAGAAATGTTCAGGAAGTCTGTTCAGGACTTTAGGACTTGCATATACAAAGTGAATTGCTTTGCCACCTTTTCTTTATTACTTGTTGCAGAAGTTGAGTTTGATGAGGCACATTCTTTTGTATATATGCAACATGGTATTTAAGCATTGAATATTTTTTGTTATTCCTGTTCAGAAAGGAGCAATGACACCAAGGGAAGTATGTGAAGGACTAGGTCTCTTTGATCTCAAGAACAGAAAATGGCACATACAAGGGACTTGCGCGCTTCGGGGAGATGGCCTTTACGAGGGCTTGGACTGGTTAGCTTCAACCCTCAAGGAGGTGAGAGCCGCAGGATACTCGTCAGTGGGTACCTCGTCATTTTAACCGTCTAGGTTTGGATCCTACCACCTTCCACCTTCCACCTTCTTCCTTCTTGATGCCACTGAAAGGTAGCAATTGCTCTGGTTTTATACGGAGTGTCATTTAACTTTTACTTCTTTTGCAGGATACTCGTCAGTGGGTATATTTGAGGCCTTGAGGCTCATTGATCGATATAACTCAGAGTGGGCCATTAACGTGGGGGAAAGTCCTGAATTGTGATCAAATTATTTTTAGTGTCTAAAGCAAATGTAGTTTTCCTGGGTTCTTACTTTGCCCTCACTTGGAATTCAGACTTGTGACTTCCTCCAATGTATATTAAGATGTGGGCCCTACCTTTGATGAAATATTAACTGTAAACTGGGCATATATAGGAAACAGTTTTCAATAATTATTAAACAGTTTTCAACAGAACAATGAAAAATTACTTGGATAAATTGTTTTAGGAAACAAAATCTTTAAATGCAAATCCATTTTTTTAGTGATTTTTCAAAATAAAAGTATATCATCCAAAGTGAACAAATAAAGCTTATAAGTTATACATGGACTTACACTAACGTGATATGCTCTTTAAACCGAAAAAAAATAACGAACTATATTTGGCTGTATGTAATTGATCGGAAATAAAAGTTTTTTCTGACAGTTTCCGTTGAAAAAAGTTACAATTTCACCTAGTCTTAATTGCATTTATTAATTTCATATTACCGAGAGTAACATAAAAACATTAAGTTTGCAAACTGCAATCCAAAGTAGAGTATGTTTGGGTCAAGAAAATGTGAATGATATGAGTATGTTTGGATCCTAAAAAATTTGAATGAACTAAAATCCGAAAGAAAACAAAAAAAAAATCATTTCAAAAGTTATTTATTTTACAAAAAGATAGAAAGAACAAAATGAACCACTGTCACAGGGGTAAACTTCGACATCGAATTTTATGCCCTGTGATGGCATTAGTTTCCCTTAAACTAGCCCGTCAACCCAACACACCCACAAAGCACAAGTGCACACAAGTGTTTATGGAAACTGTCATTTTTTTTTATTGCTACTCATACAATGTACAAAGAATTAGCCAAAGGCTTACAAGGCAAAATGCTATTCAAACACCTTCTCTCTCTAGCACTCTTAGCTCTCACTCTCTGAATCTCCTCTCTTCTCTCTTCCTTCTTCCCCCTTCCTGAATGAAATGCCTTGACTATTTATAGCCACCAAGTGACACCCCCACTTGCTAGGTTTTAGGAACACTATCTAATCACGGCCCTTGATCTTATCCATTCATCTAGTAAATGCCAACTTAGTCAAGTAACCACCCATTAACAGTTATCCACATTTTACACATGTTAGTTGACTTAGTCAATATGCACACTAGACTGGGTCATCAATGTGGGCCACTTGCATCCTGCAATGCCAGCCCGTTTGTGCATGGTCTTGCTTGGCTCAGCCCACTACCTGTCTTGGTCCAGCTTTGCTTAGCTCGGCAACTGTTTCGGTCTGGTTCGTGGGTCTTCTTGGCTACTTGGCCCGCTCCAATGCCAGCCCATATCCGTTAACTTGATAAGGTCCATATCTTTTATGCATCATATCTTTTCTACTAGGCCATCTCAAAGGCCCACCTCAAAAGCTCTCTCTTGACTGCCTATTTATATGATCCAAGCTCGTCTCAAGTGCGTTCCTTTGCCCCAATGTTTGCACATAGCCCGCATGCTTTGTGCCCAACTTCATTGTTCACCACACAAGCCCACTGTCATGCACACAGCCCACACATCTTGTGTCCAACATCCTTTTTCTCTACACAAGCCCACTTTCTGTGCACATAGCCCATTGTCTGCTTCATCCCGGCCCACACTTAGCATGGATCAATTAACCTATTTCTTGTGTAATTTCCTAAGAGATTGTGGCTAACATGGGTGAAAGGCCCCACCACATGTTTGCCTTGCGCATCCGCAACGCATCCTGTCTCCAACACTTAGCTTGGATCCGTTTACTTTGTTCATTTGGGCATTCCTTCCTCATGCTCGTGGCTAACATGGGTGCAAAACCCCATTGTATGTTGCCACTCTGCAACAATAAGGGGGTAACAAACCACCCCCACCAGAAAAGGTCGACGTCCTCGTCAAAGCCCAATGCTTCCTAATATGGTGCTCACCTTGCCACAATATGACATGCTAAATTGCTTATTCACCTTGCCACGTACCCAAGTGGTCAAACCGTCTCTTATTCTTGCTCACTCCATAAGCCAGAATCATCTCTAACTCGAGATCCCACTAGTTTCCAATCACTTGGGCAACTCTTTTAGCTTGATTAGAACCACTAGCGTCTTCATTGAACGACTTATGAAAGCTCTCCCCGTCTTCCATTATTGATAACCAATAGATAAAGGCCATGAATATCGACCTCCATGTTCCACCCATAGGCAACGACCACAACATGTCCTCCTCATCATCTTTATGTCCTTTTTCATCTTCGACCAGCAAAAAGATGTAGACAATAGAGCCAACATCCTATCCACTCTTGGATGCCCAACACATTGAATCTCCCTCAGTTGTTGTCTTCGATTTCCCCTTTCACTAAGGACATAGGGTTTGCCACCCTTTATATCCAACAAACCTTCTTTGATTTGGTACCCCCGTACCAAACTTTCCTCAATCTATTTCTTCTTAACACAAATTAGGGCTCTAAAACGAGCTCTCGAAGGTTGACTGCAATCAACTTGCAACAGCTCCAACTGTTCCCACAACCTTGTTGACTCAAATTGAGTCATTTTGTAAGGGGCATGTGCACGGACCCTTCCACCAGGTTCAAACCCAGTCCTGTGTTCCACTGCACATCTCGGATGACCATCCATCTTGATCTCCACTAAAGCCACCAGGTAAGTGAGATCTCCCTTCTTTAAATCAGACTCAAGCTGCAAAGCGAACACCATGCCCACTTCCTGTTTCCTTTTCCTCTTGAAATGATCCAAGGTATGGAAATGATCCATCTTGAAATGATCCATCTTCCCGAACCTTGGTGACTTTTTACTGAGAAAAATCAACCCTCCAAGGTATGGTACCACAACTGCTTTTGCTTCTATTAGGAACTCCACTCCCTATATGATGTCAAAGTCATCTAAGTGCATTGCTGTAAGACTGCATCTTCCAGCCCATGGACCAACTTTTAAATTAACCTGTGTTATCCCCTGGATGGGCTTCGCCTCAGAATTCACCACTTTGACCCTACTAAAGTTTTCCTCTAACTCGAAGCCAAGATTTTGAATTACACTGTCAATAACAAAATTATTAGTAGCACCAGTATCAACCATCACTAGTACCTTTCTGCCGTTCACAGTGGCTTCCACATACATCAAGCCACGCAGAGTAGGGGTCTTCACAGTATGAATGGCAGATAATAGCTGCAAGGGACTTATTCAAACTAGGACCTCTGAATCACTATCGTTGTTAACGCTTCCTGCCACATGTGCATTCAGATTCTCCTGTTTAGGGCACTCATTTGCCTTATGAGGTCCATCACAGATGAAGCAACCAACAAACTTTCCATTTTGCCCTATTTGTTGCTCATCGCCCTTAAAAGAATTTTGAGATTCCTTCTCCTTGTCATGCTTCTTGGACTTCTTCCCATCACTGGCCTTCCCTTTCCAAGAATCTCCTTTCTTCTTTTCAGAATTAGTGGATGAAAAATTTCGAAAATACACCAATTGCTCAGCCATCGCAACTGCAGTAAGCAAGTCCCGCACACTACCATCTCAATTCTATTTGCACCCACGGTTGTAAGCTTGACAAGAAATTAAATAACTTGTCTTCCTCCGACATGTTCTTGATGTCCAGCATCAACGAACTAAACTCTTTCACACAGTCCTTCACCATGCCGAAATGTTTCAAAGTCTTGAGCGACTCCCTAGCCACCCAAGCAATATTGCAAAGAAAGAATTGATCCTTTAACTCCTTGCGTAAGGCCTCCCATGTATCAATTTTGGGTATGCCCACACTAATATCATCCTCTACACGTGTTCTCCACTACAATTTAGCATCACCAACTAAATACATAGAGGTTATAATTACCTTTTATATGTCGGAGATGTGAGCTGCCTTGAAATATTGCTCCATATCCTATAGAAAATTCTCGAAGTCCTTTGCGTTCCTTGCACCGCTAAAAGACATTGGTTTAGGGACTTTTAACTTGGAAGACACCACACTTCCAGAGTCTTCACTGGAGCTTGCCACTAGCGTTTTCAACAAAATGAACTCATCCCTAAACCTTTGAGTATGACTCCTATGATCCTCGGTCAGCAACGTGAAGTTGGAGTTTAAGCGAGTGATGCTTGCCGTCAAGCCATCTAACTCCTCTTGCACATCACGATTATTGTCAACTATCCCTTGCTGCACACCCTACAGCTCATTGCCCAATGCCTTGCAATGATTTGCAAGAGGCATTACCTCATTGCATAACGGTTCACTAACAAAATCCTCCAACCGAGCCACACATTCCAACAACTCCGCATTTCGAGCCAACCTTTTAAACCAACCTGGCTCTGATACCAATTGTCACATGGGTCAACTTCGACACTGAATTTTATACCTTATAATGGTGCTAGTTTCCCTGAAACTAGCCAGCCAACCTAATACACCCACAAAGCACAAGTGCACATAAGTGTTTATGGGCAACTGCATTTTCTTTGTTTTATTGCTAATTACACAATGTATAAAGAATTAGACAAAGGCTTACAAGGCAAAATGTTATTCAAATACCTTCTCTCTCTAGAAGTGTTTTTTTCTTTAGCACTCTTAGTTCTCACTCTCTTCTCTCTTCCCTCTTCCCGAATAAAATGAATGAAATGCCTTGGCTATTTATAGCCACCAGGTGACACCCCCACCTGCTAGGTTTTAAGAGCACTATATAATCATGACCCTTGATCTTATCCACTTATCAAGTAAATTCTCACTTACTCCAGTAACCACCCACTAGCAGTTATCCACATTTTGCACATGTTAATTGACTTGGTCAATCTGCACACCAGACTGGGTCATCAACATGGGCCACTTGCATCCTGCAATGCCAGCCCGTTTATGTATGGTATTGCTTGGCTCAGTCCATTACTTGTCTTGGTTCAGCTTTGCTTAGCCTGCCAACTGTTTTGGTCTGGTCTGTGGGTCTTCTAGGCTGCTTGGCTCACGCCAATGCCAGCCTATATCTATTAACTTAATAGAGTCCAAATCTTTCATGCATCAGATCTTCTCCATTAGGCCCGCTCCAAAAGCCCGTTTGCCCATAACAAGCCCATTTCAACAGCTCCCTCTTGATGACTTGTTTATATGATCCAAGTCCGTCTCAAGTTCTTTCCTTTGGCCTAATGTTTTCACACAACCCACATGCTTTGTACCCAACTTCACTGTTCACCACACAACCATTATAATGCACACAACCTTGTTCGCCACACAACCCACTGTCTGTTTCATCTCAGCCCACACTTAGTATTGATCAATTAACCTCTTTCTTAGGTAATTTCCCAAGAGACCGTGGCTAACATGGGTGTAAGGCCCTATCGCATGTTTGCCTTGCACATCTGCTGCACATTCTAGCTCCAACACTTAGCCTAGATCCGTTTACCTTGTTTATTTGGGCATTCCTTCCTTACATCTGTGGCTAACATGGGTGCAAGGCTCCATCGCATGTTTCCATTTTCACCTTTGAAACATTAAGGGGGTATTAATTACCTATTATGAAGCACTACACCACCAAAACCCAAGAACAACATCCCCGCAATTCCTAGAGAAGGATGGTCAACCTCTGTGGTTCCAAAATTAAGCATATGGCCCATATTTGCCATGAAATGAGCATTGAGATCCCTGAAGACTAAAGAAACACCAGTGGCGTTTTAAAATTGGGAAAGAAAAGTAATGCTCTGCAACATTAAATCTCAAGCCACACTGTCTTCCGCTAATCCCCCATTCATGGCATCCACCCAAGTCTTTAAAAATCCTTCCCGATAGGTATTTGATAAATAAAAGGTCCTGTCTCCTAGTCATTTATAAACATGGTCCTCCCTTAAGTGAGGTCTTCCCTGAAAAATGGATTTACAAACGAACATGGCTGCATGGTGTGTAAAAGGAATTGAGAAAGTTACAGTTTAAACAAGGCTGATCCTTACTGCTAAATTCAACATATTAGATTTCCAATTATGTTATTTTTATTTAAACTTTTTCTTTGATATCCAAACGAAACAAAGAAATATTTCTCTTTCTTGTTGCTTTTTATTTTTTTTTATTTTCTTTTCCTTCAAATTTTCCAAGATTCTTATAGATTTTTTTTTAAAAAAAAAATCAGGTGTTTTCAAGCTAATTGATTCTAATAAATGGTAGTATATTATTTTCTTTCCTTTTTTTCAACAACACTTTTATCACATGTTTTTTCTTTACATGCTATTCAACATAAAAATGTTATTAACATCTATTATTTGAATTTATTTAACATATAAATGTTAGTAACAAGTACAAAGCATACTAAAGTTTGATGCACATTCTAGTAATTCCCATTGAAAATACACACCAAGTGATGGTGTGGCAAAGTTTTAATAATTATCTTTTAGTTGTAATATTTTTGGAATTTTGTATTTGGTATTGTTAATGTCATCATATCTAGAAGTAATAACACGTTCGATCACACGAACTTCTACAGTCTTCTACAATTAAAAAATAAATGATATTATTGATGAATAAAGACAAACAAAATGCAAAAAAAAGACATTTAAAAAATGTAGATACTACACTGCACACGTGCTGTGCAGCCCCTGCACTGCACAACTGTTGTGTAACGACCCATCTAGAGAGGGTCATACTCGGAATAATATTATTACTTTTAAGCACTGAGCACTTGGATCTATAATACAACATGAAAATCATATTCTTTCCATCATACAATACATTTCTGCTACATGCATGCATACTTTCACATTCCTTTACTCTATATACATTATATTATGATTAAGACCAAGAATTTACACAAAATACAAACTTTAGATAAACTACATCCATGACAATTCAAAAACATATACATTTTTCCAAAAATGGAATATATACACTAATTTAAACTCTCAAACAAAACAGGGTGAGCATGCCTCGCGTGAAAACCCATCTAAGGATACTTTTCTCCTCTAATCCCTTTACTACTTTGCTTCAATTATAATCCAACGACCTTTCCTGAAATATTAAAAAGAAGGAGAATGAGCTAAAAGCTCAACGAGTAATCACATTATCCGAAGTAATCGTTTTCAAGAAATTTCATCACTTTTTGAATGAATTTAATTTAATTGAAATCACAATTCATAAAGTCACAACTATGTATATATATAATTATTCTTATGCTCATGACAAGTAAAATAGTCGTTCCAAGAGTACATTTAGACATCCAACAATTAAAAAAATCAAACCATTACAAGAAAAAGTATTCATGTTTCACGTGATATGAAGTCAATTCCATACTCTTATTAATACATATATCACAATGGGGACGTCTCCCCACGTATGAGTATAGCAAACATCATATTATCAATCCACTCGGCTCCATCTTTCTTTTCATTTCCACTCCATTCCATATTACTTTTCACTTCTACTAGATTACATATTATTTTCCACTTCCACTCGGTTCCATAATATCATCAAGGAGTTCAAATTTCATCAAACACAATTTATAACACAAGCAATTTATTAAATATAATTCCATCAACTCATTCATTTCACACTTTACTTCCAATCACACATCAAGACATTATTATTGTTTTCTTAGGTATAAAACACATATTTATTCATACCCTTATATGGTTTGCATACCACACTTATTATATTTATATCTATTTGTTTTCATCATATAATTCACCACGCTTACTTCCTTGCCTTTGGTATGTTCTCCAACCACACCTAAAGATTATACCATTTAGTATAATAATCCAAGAATTATGTATGAAATTAATACTTATCTTTATCAAACAACTACAAGAAATAATCAAAACAATACAATATCACAAGCTTCCTCTTCGTTGTCCACTTTTCCTTATTCTTTATTTCATTTCCTATCAAATTTGAAGTTTATATCTCATGGAAATGATTTTTAATTTACTCAATAACTCTTCCAATTTAAAGAAATCATACCGATCTAATAATCTTTATACCACCAAGATTTTAAACTCTTATTTTTAACTCTTTCCATACACTTAGATTAATTCACATAAACTCCAAAATACCCATCTATAGAATTCTTCCCAAACTTTGGTTTTATCATTAAAAATCCTCATAACTCAAGAAATTCCTTTAGTTCCAACAAGTATTATACTTCAAAACCTAAAACTTACATATCTAAAACTACCAAAATCACGAGTTTAAGTTTCTTTCATACTATAGTTTAAGATTAATTCCAAATTCTATTACACGTCATATTCCAACTTCACAAATTCTTAAATCAATCAATCTTTATACTCCCATAGATTTAAACTTATACTTTTAACAATACCCAACACAAACTTTTACTATTTCATTCCAAAGTTTAAGATTTAATCAAAACTCTCATCAACAATAACATACTCCAACTTTTTGTAGCTCAAAACCAATCAATTTAAACTCAAATCATCTCAAACAAAGCCCAAGAATCAACTTTAGTAAGTTTACTTTAACTTAGAAAATGTTAGAAATCAATTATACCTCAAATTCTTGATGAAAATAGCCACAAAAAACCAAAGGAATTAGATCCCCTGTCTAGCACGTGGGGTCCAAGCGTCGCCTTTCCCCGCTCGTGGTGTCTCACCTCCCAATCCGGTCGACTCCTCTAGGCGGTAGTAAGTGTTTCCAAAGGTTTGAGGGCAAGTGGTGTGAGGTGGTGAGCCAAAAGAAGAATGAAAGAAAAACTTGAGTTTTCTCCAAAAATGATAAAGTTTCTGCCCTTCTTTTCTCTCTACTACCCGAGCTTCTAGAGGAAGAAATGAGAGGGCATGTTTGGTAACAGTTTTCAGTTTTCAATGTTCGAAAACTATTTTCGAAAAGAGTTTCTGAAAACAGTTTTATGATGTTTTCTGAATAAAACATGTTTGGATAATCGGTGTTCGAAAATTGTTTCCAAAACGGTTTTCAGTGAAATTTTGTTTGGATAATCAGTGTTCGAAAACTATTTTGAAAATAGAAAACTGTTTGGATTACACTTTCTTGTAATTGTTTTTAGTTTTCAGTTTTCAGTGTTCAGTTTAAATTTTAATATCTAAAATTAATTTTATTTCTCATATTTACTAAATACAATTTTTTAAGCACACACCAAATACTTGGAAATAATTAATATTATTTTATTTTTAAAATGTTAGTATTTTTTATATATCATCGATCAAACATGACAACACTTTTCCCCTGGTCATGTCATGTTTGTTTATTAAATAAATTCTTAAAAATAAAAATAAAAATAAAAAATACAATACAGCTTTTACAATTTGATAAAATTTGAGCAAGTGACCCATCAAATACAATATTCAAGTTTGTTCAATATCTAAAAGATGACATACTTTTCTTCTTAAAAATAAGATAGTTTGGGACAACTTTAAGATACAATATTCATTGATCAAATACAACTTTGATAAATTGATAAAATAGAAATGAACGGCCCAAAATTCTTCCTTCAAACGGGTTTGCCTCAACAAACTCTCAATAGAAATCACTATAACATAGAGCATTTGAAAAACATTTACCAACCACAAAATGGTAAGATAAGCATGTATATGTAGGCCAGAAGATAATTATATCGACAAGAGAATTTCATCCAAGAATTCATTTGGTAGCCCAAAATGCCATCGACCACGTTTTAACAATCACAAATCTGGGGTTATAACTTATACTCGTCCAAAATTATCAAGAATAGAAACAAATGAAGGATGAAAAGGACAGAGACATGTAAGATCACACAATTCACAACATCATTTTATGTTCAAATATTAACATTGAAGACTGAAAATAACAAGTACCCAAGAGATTTATTCCAAATTAAAGCAAACTAGATACTCTACAGGTCACGCGACATTTATAGCAAAGTTCACCAAGCTATATGACCCATTAACAAATCAAAGCAAACTGGACTAGGTTCAGGCACCAGCCACAGCTTCTGCAGGCTTTGCTGGTTCTGCTGGTGCTTCGACATCCCAGAAAGCTGTTTTCTTTCCAGTCTTTGACACAGTCTGCAGAACTGCTGCACATTGCCTTTCACTATCACCTTTTGCTCCTTCAAGTCAATATCGTATGATTCTACACCTGCAGATGATTATGTAGAAACCAATAATTATCAACCAGAATATAAGAGAACAAAATTAAAAACAATGTTACATGCAAACGAGCTTGTTTGTCTGACTTTGATTCTCAAGCAATGCACAGAATGAGATGATAGACTATAATCAAAAGACAAAAGTTGGATCTCACTTTCCAATCAAGCAGAGCCTCAATCCAAAGTTCACAATACTAAACTCTACTTAAAAATTTACTCAAGTCTACATTATGTATTTCAGTATTTCAAAGTAACAAACCCAAAAAATGCAATAATCCAGCAAGACTAAAACAGAAAATTCATCCTCAATTCCATAATGAGAAATCCAGAATCAATATCTTTATTCGAATAAACTAATTAGTCAACCCATACTCAACAGTTCATTCTAGTTCTAAGATCCAATTATTTAGAATAAAAAAAGAGATATATAATAAAATCAAAGAATGAACCCCAAATCCCAATAACATAAGAAAATAGAAAGGGATATATAAATATAAGAAAATCTTGATCTGATCAACCGACACTACTGCTATGATCAGCAAGACAAGGAGTACTGCAGCTTTGGAGCTGACAGAGGCCAGCTGCTGCGATTTGTTAAATTTTCAGAATTAATTAATAGTAGTAGATATGCAGAAAGTAATTAATAGGATGCAATGTTCGTAAGCATGTTGAGAGAGCTTCGACAGACCCCAAAGCTGTCGTAACTACATAGGAGGGAAAACATAATCATGATGTCCCAGCTGCTAGAAACAGCAGCCACAACACAGCCAACAGTAGTGCACCACAGATAAAACCACAGAATTTGGTGCCTGAGAAGCATCCCTTACTAAAAGACATGGATTTTGGAAACAATAACCAAAGACCAGTCCTTCTGAGGCTGAAAGAAGAGAAAATCACAGTGCAAGGTGCTCCACTGATATGTGTTAGAAATTTTAGATGAAGATATATAGAGCAGGACTTCATACTGAAGGGGTATGTTAATCTTGTGACAGTAGCTGCTGTTTGTGATGAAGACATATATATTTTACTGAAGGATCAACAGGAAGCTTTAAGTAAAATGAACTTGCCAAACTGGATTGAACTTGGTCAATGGACCACGTTGAGTTCATGTATTCTATCTATTTTTAGTCTAATCAGAATCCATCAACAACAGAATAGAAGGGTCCCTCTTCCAGTAAGTCTGCTTTGTACAAATGGAGCCTTTCCTTAGCTCCATCAAGTGCAAGTAAGTGTTAATTTTACATGAATCCGTTGCATTTGTTAGAAGAACCAATAAACTTGGTGAAAAAAATACCTCATCTAATAATCACATAAGACATCAATAAGAGTAGTTGTGTTAAAATCTGCAGGGAATTCAATTTTAAATCTGCAGAACCTAGCAGTGACAATAATGCATCTGGGTCACCACTAATCTTTCTAAAGGATCAAGAAAATAAATAAAAAAATGACAGGACATGCCTTTTCATTCATATGTTATTTAATTTACGAAGACCATTTAGAAAAAAAAACTCCTCAAGTGACGCTAACATTTACCCAAGAGAAAAAGTACCATACTCTAATTGTAAATCAGAAGATCCCAAGTTTATTAATCTCAAGAGCAAGAAAATTAACTGCAACATTACATAGCATAGAATTTGATTAGTTACCAGAACAGAAAAATGTTACTTAAAGGCTGACATATGATTACTGAATGATGGTCTATAAAAATTTTGCAAATAAGAGGAAGAAACAAGGAGCATGCCCCAAATTACATGCTAAGAGGAGAAAAAAAGAAAACACACAGAATCACAATAACAATCCTAACCATTACTATTACATCAAGACCAAAAAGGAACTTGAATACCAAAAAGGAGAACTACACAACTTTAAGCCCTTAAATACTGAAAGTGTGCAGAGTAGGGAATAAAAGCAGCAAAAATCAAGGCATCAAGAATAGATTTCAAACTGACAAATGATAAATTTACAAAGCTCTTTCAAATTTACTACAATTTGCAGTTAGTTCAGGTTTGGTACCACCTCATTGTTCTAGTGAGTAATTACTGCCAAGTGCCAAGATATAAACCAGTAGCTAATTTAGATGGCATTGAACTACAGGAAACATTAAAATTATAAATAAAGAGGCAAGCAAATAGGATGGGCACTTACAGCAGGGATCACATTGACAAACAATAAATAATGTGAATTCCTAAAACAATTTGATGCAGCTTTACAATAATTTTTTTATTGGTGATGCAACTTTACAATAAATAACATGCACACAAAAGCATGACCATACATAAGAATGCAATAGCTACCAACTTACTAATCACTATTATACAGAAGTGGTTTTAACTTCAAAATTGGCCAGGGAATCAAACCCAAATCCCATCCTACACCCATAAATGCATTTACCACCATTGATCATAAAGAGATGATAAAGTCGTCCAAAGGGGTAGGGTAAGATAAGATAAGAATTAAATTCTATAACCAAAAGAAAGTACCCACTCAACCAACAACCAAAACATACAATGATATTTCATTCATATAAAGTAGCATATAAAAGTAAACAGTAGCTAGCCCATCAAAATATTACCAAATCTTCAATCCGAGATCAACAAGATATAAAAAATAAGCAGCTACACATAAGCAAGAACAAACAATTAAAAGCAGGTGGTCATCAGGTCTCCAAAGTGATAAAGCAAAAAATCAACATTAGCAACAAAAACAGTAACAACTACTACTAATACCATTAAAATCCATTTAATCTATCGAAGTAAAGAACTGTAAATCATTTAACTATCACAAAATGAAAACGGATCAAGAAAAAAAAAATATGTCCAGATTAATAGACAAGTGAATTTCTATCTACTTAAAAAGTTGCTATACCCGTACTAAGACTAAAATACTCAAATAAACAACAGAGATCATACAGGACTACAAGCAATAAGAAGAGAAAAGAGAAAAATAGTGAGTTATCAGCTACCTTGCAAAAGTATCCAGAAATCGTGGCTGGTCTATGGTCCACTAATGTTGGGAGAGATGCAAGAAGATGCAGACCTGAAATCAAGTGAATAGAGCCATTTAATTTTGTCATGCATAATAGGAAGAAAAAAAAACCAACCAAAGAGGGTGTTTAGCCGTGGACGGCGGCACTTGTCTGTGAGAGAGAGAACAAAAAGGGAGAGAGAAAATTATTTTTGAACACTAAGTTCCAAATATGTCTGCAAGTGTTTGAATAGAGTTTTTAGTGTTTGAACATTGAAAAGGGTTTTTGCTCCCCAAACATCACTAGAGATTTTTGTGCTGAATCTCTAAGGCTTTGCCTTTATATATCCCACTAACCTTAGTCTTTTACATTTTTACCCTTCATTTCTTTCTTTAGTTAATTTGCAAAATTTTCCCTCCATGTTTCTAACTTAATCTACTAAGGCCCAATTGTTTTATTCACAACAAATGTCTCAATATTTAAACTTAGCTTTTATACTTATACTTCCCTTTGCCTTATGTCTAGTTTGCCCCTATGATAAGTCACATACACTCCTAACACAAATAAAAATTATATTAAATTCATTGTCATAGATATAAAAATTTAGAATTAAAGATCGGACTCTACAAAAGTACCACCCCGTGATTAAAATATTCCAATTAAAACTTTATAATTATTTTTTAGAATGAAAATAGAATTTTAATACATCCATTAACTTTCAATATGTTTTAAATATTTTTGTTATTAAGTAATTAATTAAGATCCATTGACCAATGATGGTTTTAATTAAAAGTAATGGTAATCTTTTATTTTTATTATTCCTTTAGGTCCAGCTAAAATGATTTAGAAATTAAAAATCTGATAAGATAGACTTAAATATTCCAGCTTGATTCTATATATAATTGTCTCGGTACGCACCATTGAGCATGATGCTAAATGCGACTTTGGTCTTGTGTAGGTATCAAGATACTAGGCGTCTAGCTATTAGGTGTCGACGTGCTACAGTTGGCACAATGACATTTTCGTAAACAAGTGTGAAATGTCGAGTTACTAGGTGTCGATGTGCTAGAGTTGGCATAAGGATATTTTCGTAAATAAGTGCGATGTGTCGAGCTACTTGTGTCCACGTGCTAGAGTTGGCACGATGGAATTTTCGTAAATATGGTCTGAAGTACGAGATAAATAATGAGAATTTTCTTTTGTGTATCTAAAAAATACTAGTAGCGTAATGGTGTTTTTGGAATTGGATAACTGCTCAAGCTTGATTTATTACGGCCATATGACGGCTCAAGCATCAAAGATGTTTCCTCTTAGCAAAAGTAGAAATGATTTAATGCTCTTTAGGGGGTGAGTTCGATGCTCACAAGTGTCAAGCTGCTTGGAGGTGTCGAGTTGCTTATAATGTCAAGCTGCTTGACTCGATTAAATTTCTTGGAACGTTTCTTGGTGGTGTCCCCTACACTAAACAACGTGTTTGTCATGTTTCTTGTTGAAATAATGTATAAATGCACTTTGGAGAGGAAAAATATGGTGTTGGGCTCTCCACCGTCTCCGATGTCACACGAGTCGGTGGTAGCACGTTGTGCACACTAAGTGAGTCACTCAAGGAAACTTGGACTGCAGGTTCTATGTTACCAAAAAGGGTGACTAAGGTCTTCATGTGCAATATTGGTGGCGTGGAAATGCAAATATTGCACTATTCTTTCATATTGGAGGGTTCAACCCTAAATTTACTATAAGGGTTGTTATTGGCTTGTTATTTGGACTTAAATGGGCAAGCAATATTTGTGCTTCATGAGACACTGAGGCACTTTGGTGGGCTGTTAGCTTTGGTTGCGTTAGGGAGCTAGCAAAACTGTTTGAATCACAATGAGGGCGACATTAACGTTGTTTGTTACTTAAATCACCATCCTTTAAACTTTAACCTTAAAAACTTTAAGTGGGAGTGATTTAAGTTGCACTTAAATCACCTCCCAAACAACCCCTTTGTGCATTGGTAGGCTTTTTATGATGTTTGCTCTGAGCAGTCAGATGACTTGAGTTTTGTGGGAACTCGTGTGTTTCTTGGCGATGTTATTGTGAGCAACATGATGATAGGCAACATTGTGTTGGTGGGTTATCAATTCAAAGGTATTGCGGGTCCATGAGCAAATAGCACGCATGGATGTTAGTGATAGGGAATTTCTAGTATGCGTGTAAGAATATTGTATGATATAAAAGGTAATTGATCTAATGCTATCGCATATTGATGAATTATAATTCACTCCGATTACTCTTCGAGGTACTTATAATGAATGAATGATCAAAGGATGGAATGTCCCACCTATGGATGTTTTGGGTCCTCACAAAGAAGATTATTTTTCCTTTTTGATGTTATTTCCCCCACCACCTATTTACCAACAATTTTTTTGTTGCCTTCTTGAATAATGAAATATTGGCAAAGAGTTCCATTTTCTTAAAACCAAATGGCCCTTATTAATAGGAAAAAATCACACACACACACACACACACACATATATATATATATATATATATATATATATATATATATATATATATATATATAACTCAATTGACTCAAACTCCCTACATTTTTTCTCATGTTTCTCTCTTAGTATCACACTCAAACTTAACTTCTCTACTCTCTTTATCTCTTTTTTTTTCAACCCACGTTGATTTTCTCTATTCTTCTTTATCTTCCCCACATTTTCAATTATTCTTATATCTTTTTAATGATTCTAATCGGATTGTTCTTCTCATTTCTTGGAGTTTCTTTGCAGGATTCAATTTCCAAATGGATGATACATGACCATTATGCTTAGTATGCTTATAGGTAAAAAGATAATTGTAAGAATATTATTTCATTATACAGAAGAGCATATCAACACGGAACGTAGCACATATTGAGATACTAGTATATATAAAGCAAAAATCAATTTTTGTTTCTTGTCAAAACCATATACGTTACCGATTTCATTAATCCTTTTTGTTTTCCTATTTCTTTTGCCTTTTTGTCAGTTGTCAAAATTCCTTTAGTATGCTAATTAAATAGGATTACAGTGCACCAATTTCTCTCTAGTTGTTGCACTTGGTTTCTATCTCTGACAAACCAATTAGTACATCAATTTACCAATGTAAAAATCTATAGAGCTACACAACAACCTGAATGAAATAAAAATTTCCATATGAGAATTCAAACTCAACAAATGGAGATGTTTCACCAAAAAGATTCGGCTGAGAAAGAGAAAGATTTTGAGGTTCTTAGTAAATATCTTTGTAGCAGTGAAGATGGATTGCGCACACAGACGTAATGGAAATTTCACAAGGAAGAAGCATCTCCCATGAGCTCTCAAAGCTGGATGTCAATGACACATTGGGAATCATCTTGGAGGTGCAAGGTTATAATCACCAAGGAAGAATCCGAGGAAGATAGAAACATATGAAATGTAGTCATCTTCTCAATTCACCATGAACAAAGAAGTCGACGAAGTCTATCAAAGGATATTCCGTCTAATTAAACATCCAAAACGAACATCTTACAATACAACACAATTTTTTTTAAGACAAATTATCACTGTAGTGTATATTCGTTTACGTTCATTTGCTTAAATTCGTTCGTTTAGTTGTTCGAATTCGATTAATTTAAATTAAACGAACCAAACGTGAACCAGTTCAAACTCTTCAAAAGTTAACTGAACTGAACATGACACACTTTAAAAGTTCAATCATCTGATGAATGAACTCAAACAGAGCGCTACTCAGATTTGTTTGGTTCGCTTGCAGCCTACGTCATCAAACTCCAGCGCGAAGAAGGCCTTGCATGTGAGGCAGTTGGTGAGTTTCATCACCTATGATCAATTGCTACACATGAATTTATACTAATGAGATGTCCTTCTCATTCGATAATGTTTGAAAAATAAGGCTCAACTAAAGTCGAGAAGTAGAATTCAAAGAACTTTGAGGAGCAATAATATATTCGAAGCCATTGCCCAAGTGAATGGTCGTGAAGGTGGTGTTTCTTACACCATTGAAGATGGAGCTGTGAGGATGAAGACTGTAGGAGTGGTAAGGAAGCAAGATCTAAAGAAAATGCCATAAGTAATAAGTTCTAGTTTTTCAAATTAATTGGGTTTTATTTCACAAAATTGCTTGAGTAAGAACTATACAAAAGTGGCAATTTTACTTTGAAAAATCATGGACCAACGATGGTATACTATTTTTGAAAGGTGAAAAGAAATTGGGAAAAAATAAATAAATTTATCGATGAAATTTTAGCATTGTATCTATTTGACTATCAGTTTTAAATGAGTATCAATTTGTTTCGAAACGTTTTGTTTCAATTCAGTTGAACTTTTCATTCAAACCATCTAGCACCATTGTCATTTTTTACATCAATTTTAACTGATAGATTTGGACAAAAAGTTCAATTGGATCGAAGAAACAACCAAAGAGAATTACACTCTCCAACTGAATTCGACATCGGGTGAATTTTTTGATTTGTCTAAATTTTTCTTTTTGCAAAGTTACAAAAAACTTATTTTAATTTTTTCAAACTATAATGAAAAATATTATAATCTATAAAATTAAGACACGCTGCTTAGTTAATTCCACGATGGTTGAACCAGCAAACCCTTAAAAATGTTATGTCAAAATTAAGGAATCAAAATTCACATGAATATTGTATTGCCACCAGTGCCTAACCGTTACCACAAGATTTAACTGTCAACACTCGACACTCAACACACCCACGATACACTTCACCTCCGCTCCATTCATCCGCATCCTTCCCAACCACATACACACACCAACAACAATACTGCTCTATCTCTCTCTCTCTCTCCATGTAAGTTGATTTTTTATGGAGTAGCAAAAAAAATTACTAACCGGAAAACCACCCTCCAATAAAACAAGCAATGTCCTCATGCCAAACCCAAACGCGAACCCTTTCAACCATGTTAGCTCACAGGACCTCCCCACTGTTCCTTCACAAATTCCACCCTCTATTTCTCCGCAGTTCCGCCAAATTCCGCTGCGTTTTCGACCAAATCGCGCCTAAATTCACCGTCTCCTCTGTACTCGACTCCGGAAACGTGATCGCCGCCGCTGCTGCTGCAGCCGCTGCCGCCTCCTCTGGCTCCGGTACGGTTCACGGCGCCGTGACGTCTACCATCACGCAGGTCGCTTTCACCGCCATGGCCATTGCTTCTGGCGCCTGCCTCTCCACCAAGGTTGACTTCTTGTGGCCCAAACTGGAAGAACAGCCAGGTATCCTTTAATTTTGTGCTTCTGTGGAAGCAAACTGTTTGTTTTCTAATTGTCGCTGTTTTCAGTGATTATGTGTTGAAAGTAGATTGTGCTATCAATTTCTGTTTCTTTTTTCTATTTTTAATGGTGAAGTTTCTTCGTGAAATATAATTTGTTTTGGCACAACAAAACAAGTTTGTATCGGATAGATATGTAGCCTATATATGTAGTGTTTGACTGAAACTGATTTCTATTTTAGGTCTCAGTACAAAATTCTTCTTTATAAAAGCAGTAGCGGAACTGCTTGATAGGCAGTGTTAAGTTTGCTTCTAGAAACAAGTACCTTAACCTGTTTGTCTGGTGAGAAAATTGAATATTTGAAAAGAAAAAGAAAAAGGAAATGCACGGAATAAACTTTCTAGTCATATATGGGTTATTGCATATTTGTTTGCGCAAGAGTGAAACATTGATGTATTTTCTGGTTCAGCACGTGATGATTCTTGTAGAACATTTTATTTTTTAAAATTTTCCTTGTTCATTTGATCAGTAATTCTCGTTCACTGTAAATCATGTAATTTATCAAGCGCATTATATAAACTCCCTAAAATGGAATTACTCTACATGTTTTCATGCCTTTACAGTGAGCACGTTAAAGGTTCATTTGATCATTGAGAAAATCTAGGAGAGAATTTAAATTGAAATTTCTTTCTCGCAGTTCGTAGTTAATTTGTTTAAGGTCATTTCATATATAATCATTTGGCTAAGTCAGATGGAATTATTCATAAACATGTGTCTCAGTCTTCTTCTATCTTTCCCATGTTGTCTGAAGGATCAAGCACAAAGTTATGCTTTATTAACATCTTTTCTTATGTTCTGGGTCTACGACTCTATGCTCCATTTGGTTCATGTGGGAGAATGATAGACAAAAGAGAAAGATTAGTTTTGCACCTTATCTGCTTTCTGAATAGGAGCAGAGGGGACTTTTATCACAATTATAATATCTAGAGTTTCTTTCAATCAACAGTTCCTTTTACCTATTTGACACATCTAGATTTTTTGAGAAACACTTTTGGTCATTATTTCTTGTTTTAAGATTTCCTTGATGAACGTTTTAAGGGTTTATAACTATTGTTACGGGATTAGGTAATTATTAACCTCTTTCTAAGTGCTTTAGATGTGTGGTGTAACCATGGAGATACAGAAGTGTTCATAGTGATATATACATCTGAGAGATTTATTGTGTGCTTGATTGTTGCTTGGTGTACTAAAACTTCTTAAGTTTAGGATTGCTTTGTTACTATAAAATATCTTTAAGCCTTCCACATTTTTTTTGCTGTCCCCAAATAATTGGGATACTTGCTGTGACTCTGTGAGTAATATTTCAAATATGGTGTTCATTTGGAAAGCCCTATTCTCTCCCTTACCTCATCATGATGATCAGATGTCATGGGGCAACATTTTCAGTAATAAACACTAAATGTTACTTATATCATGATTGGACAATCTAATTTTTTATAACTGTAAACATTTTTTCTTGTTTTCTTTCAACTCAGTGTCTCTTGTGGTTAAGGGTCTTGAAGATATCTAGCTATGAGCTATCTACTAGGGTGATTCATCGTGTTGACATTCTTTTTTCATTTTTTTTCCTTTTTCAAATTTTGTGCTAATACCATTAACTAATGTGATTCAGGTTCCTTTATACTGGATGGAGTAGATGTAACTGGGTATCCTATATTTAATGATGCAAAGGTTTATCTTCTCTACTTGCTTATTTACTTGCATATATCATCTGCTGCCACTAAAACACTCAATCTGTAAAGGCAGGTGCAGAAGGCTATTGCATTTGCGAAGAAGGCTCACCATGGGCAGTTTCGGAAAACTGGAGACCCTTATTTAACACATTGTATTCATACAGGAAGAGTCTTAGCCATGCTGGTTCCATCAAGTGGCAAACGGGTATGAAATCTTATCACCAGATATTGTTTTTCAGCCTTTTTGTGTCTTCTGTTTTTTTTTTTATATTAAGCTCTTCTTATGATACTCTTCGATTTACCTATGATGTAGAATAGTAATACAAGAAGTAGAAATAGAGTAAAGGAAAAGTAGAAGAGGAGGAACAAAGAGAAAGAGGAAGATAGAGGACACAAACAGAAGAGTAGAGAAAAGAGGAATAGAGGAAATAAGCAGGAAGTGAAAGAATTCCAAGGGAGCAGTGAAGAAATAAAGAGAGCGGAGATACCAAAACTTTGTATTTTTATCCTCAAATTCAAGTCTACCTAAAACCCTATTAGAAGCTCTCTTATATAAGCACCAGAAATGACTACATAAGGAAATAAAATCAAACCAAATAAATCCCTAAATCCTCGATACTTCTACTTTATTTCCCAGAGAAGTACAATTACAAATAATCCCACAAATAACCCTAAAACTGAAAATAACAAATTTTTATTTTCTTTTCTTCTTAATCTTCCCATCCTATGGTATTTTGTTGTGGGAAACGTATTATGTAAACTTTTAGAAAATGTATTATGTTAAACTGTTAAACTAAGTTTGTGGCTGCTTATCAGATTCTAATTGTCTAAAAGAAATTTTGGTAGTGCAATGGGTGGATGAATACATTGTCTGTATGGTATTAGGAATTAATTTATAACCTTTTCTTTTAAGCTACATACATTTAAGCTGTTATCCTCTTTTTTAGAGAAGTTGGCTTTATGGTACTCTGCAGGTCTAGGGATTTTTAATAGATTGGTCTAGGGGGTAATATTAAATGAAAAGAAATAGCCACTCTGGTCATTAAATGTTTCGTACAAATTATAAGTTCTCATACTATTTATGATTAAACTGAGTAAATAATCAATCAAACTTCACTGGAGATGGCCTGGCTAGCTTTCTACTCTTGCATGTTTTGGTAACCTTATGACCACTTATTTTAGTGTTCTCAGAAAGCTTCTTTTTGCAGTAGCATGTTTCTCTGCAATTAATTTCCTCACTAAGATCTATAAGTTTCCTGCAGGCCGTTGAAACAGTTGTGGCTGGAATTCTCCATGATGTACTTGATGATACATGTGAAAGTCTGCACAGCATAGAACAAGAATTTGGTGAAGATGTGGCAAAATTGGTGGCTAGTGTTTCCAGATTAAGTCATATAAATCAGGTAATATAAACTGGTTGTGTCTGTAAACTCATCATCATACTACTTTTTAAGTGGAAAAGTTTGCTGGCTTTGTACTCAAGTGAAAAAGTTTGTTGTCATTGCTCTTTGGACGCCAAAAGAGAAAGATAAAGAAAAGGCTAAATAACTAAAAGAAGTGATAATCTCAAAATTTTAAGAAGTCTCATTTTAGTTATAATATGAGGAAGGCTGGTGGTGTTGGGTTTGTGTTCTGTGATTCTAGGTGTTGTTCCTGCAAGTCATGGGGGCTGTTACTGACAGGCCTAAGTTTTATTGCAGATGCTTATCTCAATTTGGGGTTGGTGCCACGATATTTGGTTGTGTGGATGGTTTTTGTTTCAGTTTGTATAATAGGTGTTTGTTGTTGGAGTTTCATGGCTCTTTCCTGGGTTGTTATTGTTAGGTTGGCAGTGTTCACTCTTTCCTGTGTATGTGGGTTTTACCTATTTTGGCTATTTTATCATCAATAAAATATTTCTGTTTGCTTTAGAAAAAAAAAAAAAAAGAATATACAGAAGTAGAGCTTCCTAACCACTGGTTTTTAAGTAGCACTCTAGAATTCATTTGATTAGAGTTTAAAAATAAACTTGAAGCACTTTTGCTTCTGGAATTTGACATGATTGAAATTTTAGAAAATTAATTGTTTTCACTTGTTTCGTGTTTTGTAGATGTAAAGTGAAATAAGCAGGAAAAGTGGCCATTTTCTTTCAAAATAAATTTGGAAAACAGGTCTCTCTAGAACAAATTATTGGAAAAAAAAAAGTTTTTTGAATGTTCTGTCTGCTTTATATTTGTTTCCAATTGTCAAATATTAGTAAGGTTTTCATTTCTAATGTTATAATGGTGGCCTTAGACTATACATCACCTGCTAATTGCAAGAATGGAAAAAATGTAACACTGTTGTTTGACGTTGAAAGTTCAGAACTTCCTTGAGGTCGTTGTTATTCGTAAGAGTTGTTCCCTAGCCTAGTTTTGTATAATGTCTGTGCATTCTGATATTTTCTTGTACTGTGGTAGTCATGTGTTTGCAGTTTATAGGGATTTATGCCTGTTATTGGATCCTATGAGATCCCAATTCCCACTTTTTTTCCAGGTGGTGTTGTTCATATTATTATCTAACTAATATTTGGTCTTGCAGCTACTGCGGAGACATCGAAGGATAAATGTGGACCAGGGTACCCTTGGTTATGAAGAGGTATAAAACTTTAATTCAGCATTATGATGACAATTAGTTGTGCCTTGGTATAAATCAGAGGTTTAACTGATATACTCAGATCGCATATAAGTTAAGATGATTTGTAGGAGCACAGATTCCACTAATCAAATATAGATTGGAATATCTTTTATCATACTTAAATTGCATATGCAATAAGGCACCTAAATATTTTTATTTTATCTAAAAAAGGGGACCTAAATGCTATTGCTTGTGAGATGGTTCAGTAAGTCGATAGAGATTGAGCACATATCAGTTAGTTTATTACATTATTTCATGAAACTATTTCTACATCAAAATGGGGAAAGAAGATGTCAAATGGGTTTTATTGTATGACCTATAGCACAGTGATAGAGGATTTGTAAAGTTTTCTCTTCTAAGCATATAAGCACTGGTTAGCTGCACTAATTTTCTAATTCTCATATTTTCATCGTTCACTTTTTAAGGCAAATGATTTACGAGTTATGCTCTTGGGCATGGTTGATGATCCACGAGTGGTGCTCATCAAGCTTGCTGACCGTCTTCACAACATGAGAACCATGTACCATCTCTTAACTTCATGCATTATCAACTTATGCCTATTAAAATTGTCAACCTTTTCGGAAATTTACATATATGTCTCTCTGTTTTGTGTGTGTATGTATATAAATATATGCATGTGGATGTATAAATATATTTAATTTCTGACTATGTCCTGTCTTTATGAACTTTTGTAATAGTAGCTCAATCTCTGGTCTTCAGAGGTCTGAAAAACTCATTTACTAAATTCTATGATGCTGTAATTCTTGAAATAACATGGTTGAATTGACAAAGGTGTTGGGTTCATAATATTTTCACATGGATCATGCACCTATATGTTGTAATTCATTTGCAGTTACGCTCTGCCACTACCAAAGGCTCAAGCTGTTGCGCAGGAGACCTTATTTATTTGGTGCCCACTTGCTTCAAGATTGGGTCTATGGGCCTTGAAAGCTGAACTTGAAGATCTATGCTTTGCTTTTCTTCAGGTCTGCTCAGTGCTCACAATTTCCTTTCTTTCTTTCTTTCTTTTATACTATTTTTTGGCTGTCGTGAAGTAAAGTCCCATGTATCGTGGAAGCTGAGTGCTTATGCTAGACTGACGTGGATGCATTATTTATAATGTAAATAGTTGTTTTAGAGATGGACCAAGAAAGCAGCATAATACAATTAGAAGTTTTATTGACATTGTAGAATAAAAATATATTGACCTTGTTGATACTTTATTGCAAGCAAAGTCTTTATTTTATTTATTTGTTGTATTCATGATGTTGTTTGTGCATTCTTTACTCCACTTGAGTAATTTTGTCTAGGTAATTTGCTCCAATGAGTTTGGCAGTTTAATCTTGTACATGTATCATGCTTAAATTCTCCAGTTTCACCACTTAGATTTACAGATTATTTTAATTTTTCATGGGAAAGAAGTTGCTCATTGAAGAATATTCTTCATCATGTAAAATTATAATAGCTAGTTTTTATTATTTTCTGGTGCTCACCTGGATATTTAAGCTTTAAAAACATCTTGTTTGTGTGTATGTGTGTACACGGATGCGCTGTTTATTTCCATGTCCAAAGTATAGCAGCTTTTGCAGTGAAAGACAGCTCGGGCAGTTGACTTTGGTTGAGAATTCTGATATTTTTCTTTTTACCATAAAGTATTATCATCAAAAATATTCTATTAGAGCTTAGATTTAAGAAGCTCAGATTATGACTATGTGCGTGTGCATGCCCCATGTTTTGCCATGTCCAGAGTTGTTACTTTGCTGAAAGTTCTCTGTGTAAGTTCCAGTTATTATTGATTTTTTTGGGCTAGTATATTTTTCATTGGCTATTCTCCAAACCTTTCACTACTTTTTGTATTATCTATAGGCAGTATGAATCTAGGTATTGGGATTTTCTAACATAGCTCAACACAAAGTGTGATGATAATGCATTTGTGGTTCTTGTAAGAAAAATACCAAAAGGAAAAAAGTGAATCCTCCACTTGTTACTGAAGGCTTATATATGTAATATCCTTTTATTATGTGCTGGAAGGAATTATTTCTTTTGACTTTGTTGCGTTAATGCTGCTGCAAAATTTTGCAATCCAAGCAAGATAACATAGAAGGGTTAAGTGACATTAGTGGGGGAAGATCTGAAGGTGGCATTTGTGGATTCTCCACAGGTGATATACGGAGATCTGATATACATAACGGGCATGTATCACTTTTTGGGCAATATGGTTTTCACTTTTCACATTAAGAAGACATAGAGAAACATGAATGAATTAATGCAGAGAGTATTTCGCAGGAGAATCTAGACCATATGTGTGCGGTCAATCTGGACTTTGTGACAAAGTGCATTACCGTAGCATGGTGTACACTGACCCTCTTAATGTGAGACGTGGACTTCCCCTCGTCTTAAAAGTACCGCGATGGAGTTAGTTGAGTTTTTTTCTACAATGAGTGAATAGAAAAGGCATAGTTGTGAGGTCTTTGGAAACTAAAGTCAATGGCTGTTTTTGATATGTTTATTTTGATTTGGTTCATGTAAGAACACAAGTATGTTGCATTCAACAAAGTCCTACCTTTAACTAGGTTTTTGAATCTTACTGTTCACTTTGCAGTTATACTCGAGCGGTCTGGACCTAATAGACCCCAGGTCCATTTATTTGTTGGCCAATGCATTATATAGTAATAATGGCAGAATGAAACATTTAGAGAGAACAGAATAGCAAGCCTAGATCTGTGTAGGAAACCTTAAATGTCATGGTGAGAGTGAATTGGATTTTGTATCACTTTTATGTTTTTCATTCTTGATAATTGATTTATTTGTGTTCCAATTAGTATTTGTTCTATATGCAGCCTCAAATGTTTCGGAATATGCGGGCTGATCTGGCTTTGATGTGGAGCTCCAGTAACAGAGCTGGATATCCAAGAAGAATATTTGCAAAAGGCAGCTTGTTATCCATGGATGAAAAGGATCCAAATCTTGATAATGAAAGTTGCATGGAAATTGTTGAGGATGTTACTAACATGAAGGTAAACATATTGAACAAAAACATTTGTTTCTTCTATATGTTTGATTTTTTCTCAAGTCTGGGTGAAAACCTATTCCATTGTTACTTATTTCTAAATGAGTTTTGATTTTGCTAATGTTAACAATTACTTGTTTTCTATTTTTTTTTATGAAATTTCTGAAGTTAGTGATCAACCCACTCGCTATCTTGGATCAATTATGCATATTTAGTTTGTTTTCTCTGAAAGATGTCATAACTTCTTTGTTCAGTTTTCCATGGCTGTGTATTGGTCACAGAAAATTAAGATTGTGCATCAACTACCTTATTGTAAGACAACTGATAGTGGTGATTACTGGATGAACTTCTCAATGTTTGTGTTAATATAAGTTCTGCCAAATTAAGTGTCTCCAATTCCATGTGGCAGTTGGATTTGTAATTACCGTACAAGACTACTTGAAATATTTACTCAATTTCGTGAATGAAATTCTTTCCTTGGTGAACTTCCTTGGGCAGTTATAGATATACATTATCCACTTAAGTTTCATTCTTTAATAAAGAACAGTTGAATATACTGGGCAGTCTAGAACTTACAAAAAAAATTGAAGTCCTACATTGACTCTGCTTGAACTTGTAAATTTTATGCAAATGCACAATTTCATTTTTAATATTACGAATGTATTGGTATAAACTGAAGCAAAATTGTGACTAAGTGGACAGATTTTAGTCTTTCTTGCTTTTTGACATCATCTACCTCAATAAAGCTGAGCAAATTCTAGGCTCAAACTGCTGCTAAACTGAGCACCGGTCTTTATTTTATATGGCCTGTGGAATAATGCTTATTGGGGCTATATATAATGGTATCTGTGAAACATGATGTGGGTTTGAATCACGCTCATGTGGGCATGCGTGTGGTGTGGCTCTGATGATTGTAATATGCGGAGAACTAGAATTTGTAGTTGAATTGAACGTCCTTTCATTTAAGGTGGTGCATCCAATTATATTTTATTTGCAGGATCTCTTGGAAGCAGTCGTGCCCTTTGATGTCTTGTTGGATAGGAAAAAACGAACTAAATTTCTTAACAATCTTGGAGAAAGTTCAAAGACTCAAACAAAAGCCAAAGTTGTGTGGGATGCTGGAATTGCTTTAGCTTCTCTTGTAGCTTGTGAGGAGGCACTTCAACGAGAGTTAATTATATCTACTTCGTATGTTTTATTTGTCCAATAATGTTTGCTGCCTGTAGTTTCTGAAAAAAAAAAAATATTCCTGTTATTTTTTTTAACATTTTGTTTCTATATTATGCTGTGCGTCCTGTACAAGCAGCTATTTTTTGTTTGGCAATGTCTAATAGATGCTCTCTCTCCCCTCCCAATTTTTTGCAGTTATGTTCCAGGGATGGAAGTTACTTTATCTAGCCGACTAAAAAGCTTGTATAGCATCTACAGCAAGGTATTGATAACGTTTGTGGTTTGATTTGAGCTGCAACTCTTTGGGGATTTGTGATCTACCTTTTTCATAGTTATATGTGATTGTTACTTGTATTTTACAATCAATTTCAATCACCCTGAATGCTCTTAAATACTTTACTTTAGCATTGTTCGAAAGGCTATTTGATTTTATTATGCAACACTCAATGTAACTGAAGGTGTAATTAGAGATAGGTAATTCAATGCCCTTAATTTTTTGGATCAAAGGGAATTCTTTTGTAAATGATTTAGATATAGTAGATTTTGTGGAGTATCTCTCCTATAGATAGGCTTTCTATGTGGGTTCCACCCTCTTGGTGTGCTTTTCTTTTAATGCAATTTACTTATAAAAAAATGTAACTGAAGGTGTAGATGGTTCCATAACTATTCATTTTAGGATTCTCCAGCAGAAGCTAGTGTACTGGGTTGTTCTCTTTAGGTTTCCTTTAGTCTCTTGTTTTATTTTCAAAGCCATTGTAGCATGGTGCTGCTGCATGGCATTCTCATCTGCCAAGCATTGTCCACTGCTAAAAAGGGTTAAAGTTATTACATTGTTAGTTTCTAGAAATATCTTTTTTTGTTTTTTTTTCCTTTTTTCGCTAGTTTAAATGGGGAGGACTGCCTCCACTCCCAGGGCAGAAGTGGGACTTGAACACGTCTGAGGTGAAAAAATATGATAGTTTGAATTTTAATGCTGGTTTACAAACAAACAACTTTATGTTGGGTGTTAAAGGTTCGATCAAGAAGCTTTCTTGAAAGTAATATTTTTCTTTTTCTGAGGTTTTTCTCTATTTATTCTTTTTAGTGGGCACTTGTCTTAAAATTGACAATGAACCTTGAAGTTTGGATTTTTATGCATTGTGCTGGATAGTGGCCTTATGTTCTACTATTAACACCCTATCACGTTCTATGACCCACTTAAGGGACTTCTGTGCCGAAATTAACATTTTCCATCTTTCAAAGAGTTTCATGGCCTTCCTAAAAGAATAGTCTGCCAATCAAGAAACAGTTCATCTAGACAGTTTGAAATCATCTCTCTCTCTCTTTCTCTCACACACATGCGTGCGCACACATAGACTCACGCACATACACAGAGGGATATAACTTAAAAACTAATGATTATTACTATGATACTTCTACTTGAAAGCCATAACCACAAGCAAAAGGATGCTTAAAGATGGTCATTGCTCTCGTGTGAAGTGTATTCCTTGAGTTAGCTTTTCCCATTATGGTTTCTATTAAGAGCATGAGGGGAAAGACTTACAGAGGAAAGACAAAAGGAAAAAAAAAGCTTTTTTCCAGCTACCGAAATCACTAAAATATAGAAATAAATTTGAATAATAGAATTACCGTAAAAGTGCTCAAACATAATGGTTTTTTTCTATGCTAGATAATCTGCTGCGACTGTGATGGGTACTGTGATGATGCAATTGACCCAAAAATTTCAGTCTTGCAAAAGTTTAAGGTCTCTTAAGAATATCAGATTTATATATTGATTGGTAGATGGAAGTATAAAAAATTTCATGAACTATTTTCTTTGGTATCTTTGTACCTTTTGTTCAAGCAACTGATTATATATGGTGATCATTGATTTTTGAAACTCTCCATAAGATTCATAATGTGTTCACAGAATACGTCCTGAGAACTTCGTAAAGAAAGCAACGTTTATTCAACTTTTTTGCAGATTGTAACGCAGCTCTAGTGTGGGTGGAGAAATATGTCATACATCTTGTTGGTCTCTTTTGCTTCTTTTTTACAAGGAGAAGTTTCAAGATTACTTTCCTGGATTTTTGGATCTTTTCCTTCTTTGGTTTATGAATTCTGAAGATTTTCCAATTTGGTTGCTGTTAGTGCACGTTCATAGTAACCTTCTGGTGAACTAACTTCTTTTTTAATTTTGAGTTGGGGAAAACAAACTAAATCCCCAACGTAGCAGAAAAAAGTAAAAGAAACGCAATAGTTGAGCAATGCTTTGTTGTATATGAAGTCTATGTTCATGTCTGGCTGTTGTGCATAACTTGGCTCTTACTTTCAAATATCAGCCTCTTAATTTAAACATTGCTAATTTTGAATGCTTATGTCTCTGATAAAAAAAAAAATTAAATACTTATGTTGCTCGTTAAGTAGCAGTTGTATGAGAAATCTAAGCATTTATTTAGAATATGCTTTTATTCATACGGAAATCATTTTTTTAATCTTTCTGTAGATGAAACGAAAAGATGTAGGCATCAATAAAGTATATGATGCCCGTGCATTGAGGGTGGTTGTTGGAGACAAGAATGGAACTCTACATGGACCTGCGATTCGGTGTTGCTACAGTCTTCTCAACATTGTGCATAGGTAAATCAAATTGTTGTCTTTACTTAATTTTGTATTTAAACTGATGATTATTGTCAGGCTTAATTACATGCAGTGCCCTTAGTTTTGGGGGTAGTTGCATATGGTACCCTCCCTTTTAGTCAGTAGCAATTTTTACTCTTAATTTTTGGATTTGTTGCAATTATTATTTTCCGATCAAATTTCCATCCATTTGAGTCAATGGAGTAATTTTGAATACAAAATGTAAACCATGCATTGACCACAATAAAAAGTAAGTAAAAATTAAAAAATCAGAAAACTAAAACAACAAAAAATAAAAGAAAAACAGAAAACAATTTTTTTCTTCTTTCTTCTTTCTTTCTTCTTCTTCTTCATCTCTTCTTTATTCCTTCCTTCTTTTCTTTCTTAAAGCGATGTTACAACCTATTCCTCAGGGGCAGGGCAGTTCTAGCCTAGCATGTAGGATAGGTTGGGAAACAAAATTAGTGAGGCAACTCGGTTCAACAGCTTGTTTCAAACAAATCAGTGCCAAAATCAAAGAATTTCTTCTTCATCCTTCTTTCTTCTTCTTCTCCCCCCTGTCCTCCCAGGCGGCCGGATCTGTCTACTTCTCCCAGGCAGCTGCCAGATCTGTGCTGCCCAGGTGGCCAGATCTATACTGTCCAGGGCAATCTGGCGCAGGCGCAGGCACAGGCGGTGCAGATCCACGCGACAGATCTTGCAAAGATGGCGTGAGAGAGAAAGGAGGAGGAAATTATTTTCGATTTTTTTTCTGTTTATGGCTTTCTCAATTTTTTTTGTTTATGGCTTTGAGAAACTGATTTTAGAGTTGTTGAAGAAAATTTTGGCAGAAGAAGAAGAGGTTGGTTCTGGGTTTTCAGATTTTATTTATTTATTTTTCATATGTGGAGGAGGAGAAAGTTATTTTCGATTTTTTTTTTCTGTTTATGGCTTTCTCAAATTTTTTTGTTTATGGCTTTGAGAAACTGGTTTTAGAGTTTTTGAAGAAAATTTGGTTTTAGGAGAAGAAAAAAATTTAGGTTTTTCATATTTGTTTTGGTTATTTTGTTTTTTCTTTTCTTTTTCTTATTTACAGAATTGTTTTTAAGATTATTTTTAATATTTTTTACTTTTTTCCTCAATTTTTAAAGATGACATGGCATAACGTGGAGTCGTGACTTATCCGGCAGTTTTTGCCAGAAATTTGACTGGAAAATAACAACTGCAACAAATCCAAAAATGGAGAGTAAACATTGCTACGGACTAAAAGGGAGGGTTCCATATTAAAACTAAGGGTACCGCATGCAATCAAGCCTTATTGTTAATGTGGCTGATATGAAACTGCCTTCATGAACTATGTAACATATTTGTTTTGATAGAAGTATTTTCCTATAACGTACTCCGGGAATAATTTTTCCTTGAGATTCAGGAAACTAAACAGGTTTTTCCATTTCTTGTTAGTCTTAGCTTTGTGGATATTGTCATATGTCATAAATCTTTGGTACTTTTGAGTAATAGGATGGTGCTTTTTTATATTTCTTGAAAATCCATGAAGGATATACTTCCTCATATACTGTTACTGACCACATGATAGGCCATTTTTTGTCTTTTCTGCAGGCTTTGGACACCCATTGATGGTGAATTTGATGATTACATTGTTAATCCAAAGCCAAGTGGCTACCAGGTCAATTTTCTCAACTTGATAATTCACCATGAAAGAAAGTTCTTTTAGGTCTGGTTTGGTTTGTTAGTTATTGAATAGGGATTGGAATCTTATTCCAAAAAATCATTTTCTTTGGCATGGTATTCCGTACATGTGTTTGGATAATACAAGGAGTCATTATGGGAATGAATTCAAATATTTTATTCCCAAAGCTACCCCTATATGTATATATATATATATGACAGAGAAATGCTAACTTGCCCCATTTAACTCACTAGTTACCATTGTGCCCCAACTAACTTGGACCAAACTAACCTTGAAGTGTAGTTTTTTGTTTAAGCCAAAAGGAGGGAAAATTTGTCTTTTCCAAAATTTTCTAGGCAAACAAACAATACAAGAAAAATCAAATTTGACTAATTCAGTTCTTTCTCCATCCTGATGCCAAGTATCTGAAAATGGTGGATTGGTGAGAGGTCTCAGCCCGTAGTATTTGAATTGATGATACAAGAACTATTGAACTAATCAAATCCAAGATGAAGAACAAAATAATTTCAAAATCGAACTAATCTAGTTCTACATCTTCTGTTTGAATTCTCTCTCGCTCAATACAAGATGGAAGTTGTGAAGGAACTGCTTGGGTTTGACAGCACAATTCATGACCTTGTAGAGAAGTTGCCAGAGAAAGTTCTAGCCTGAAAATTGCCTGATTCGATAGCACATTCCTGCATGTACAGTAAAAGGGAAAGTGGGTGTGCTTTTTAAAAAGTTATGTGCTCAAAGGAGAAGAGGAAAGGGGAAGTAGAAGAGAGAAATAGAAAAGAAAGAAGAAAAAAATTGAAATAATAAAAAAAACGTGGAGAAGAGGAAAGGGAAGCTCTTGCAGCAAGGTTTGAGGGAAGGGGTGATATGGAGGAAAAAGAAAAAGAACAAAAAGTTAGATTCTTTTATTTAAGTTATGCAAATAGCCCTACAAATATTCCTACTTAAGCCAGGTGGCAAGGACAATTTTGGTCCAAGTTAGTTATAGGACACAATGCTAACTTGTGCTTTTAAGTGGGGCAAGTTAGCATTCCCATATATACATATATTAAAAGAAATAAATAAGAAAATATAGCTTACACTTCATTTTCTTGGTGAGAAAATTAAAGTTTTCCTCTTATTAGTATTTGGCTTACAACTCTTATCAACAATGTTCTTATAAAAAAAAAATTGTTTTAAGTTGATAAGGATTATATTGTGGGTTGAAGTAGTAAAGAGAAATATTACTCTGTATTTCATAGAATCTTGTTGAGTAAGGATTCATATAGATGACCTCAACTTGTTTTCTAGACTCCAACCTTTGTGTCGGGTCACATTTTAAACTGAATGTTACTTTACTAATTGCAGTCACTGCACACTGCAGTACAAGGTCCTGACTGCTCGCCCTTGGAAGTACAAATAAGAACACAGGTGCCAAATTTCATCCCTTGTTGTATGATGTCACAGTTAGGTCTGATTTGCGAGTGTTTTGATTAAGCTGATAGTGGAACTAATTACTCCCCGTTTTCCAGAAAATGCATGAGTATGCGGAACATGGACTTGCTGCCCACTGGCTCTACAAAGAAACTGGAAGCAAGTTGCCTTCAATAAGCAGCATGGATGACTCTGAAATAGAAGCATCTTCATATCTCTCTGAAGATGAGAAAGATCACAGTTCCATAGAATATGATTTGTTTCAGAAGTATAGTTCTCTGAAAGCAGGACACCCAGTCCTTAGAGTGGAAGAAAGTCACTTACTTGCTGCAATTATAGTCCGGTAATTCATATTGTAATGTTTACTGTGTATATATGCATAATAAGCTTTTCATTTTCCTTATCCATAAAAGTCAAATTCTCAGGGTAGATAAGGGTGGGAGGGAGTTGCTCGTTGCTGTGAGCTTTGGACTGGGCGCTTCTGAAGCAGTAGCTGACAGAAGATCTTTCCAAATAAAGCGATGGGAAGCTTATGCAAGGTTATACAAGAAGGTTGACTTCCTCCACTTTTTACCTTGATAATCAAGTCAAGTAAATCTGAGCATTATCCACTGGAAGAGATCTTAAGATTCTAGAAACCTGTATAAATAATGGGTGGGCTGATATCCAATTTGCATCTCCTGGTGACGCCCAAAAAAAAAAGAAAAGAAAGAGACTACTGGGAATAAGAAATTGAAATGAGATAAAGGAACTCTACCCACTGCTACCTTAGTTTTTTTTTTTTTTTTCATTTTCATTTTTAATTTTCTTATTCCATTTTCATTTTTAATCTTCTTAGTTACTTTTTCAATGAGGACGGCCCTCTTTTGCATTTCATGTTATTAATTCAAGTGAGGCTGTGATGGAGAAAGAAACACGAAACTAAAACCACATGACAGTATTTTAGGACCCTAAATTTTCAAAATTCTTCAGTTAATATGCTACCTGTGCTGCAAATTAAGTAATTTATGGCCATCTTTCTATCTTAAAGTAAAAAATGAAGATACTGTTACTTATAAAAAACCATTGAAGGTACTGTTGATTTATGAGGAACTTCTTGTATCCATGTCATGTGAGCCATATTGCCCAACACTTTTTTTTTATAAATTGTACCTTAGAGAAGGTCGTTTATTGAACAATTGCATTAAGTGCCTGCCAAAAAGTCAGTTGTTTTGTTGTTTGACTAATTTATACTAAATATTGTTTTTAGGGACCAAGTTGGAAAATAGTCTTTGAAAATAAAAAGGAATGAAATTTCAAAGCTGATCCCCTGGCATAATCTTGCTTGTTTTCTTCCCAAGGAGAGCATCTAAATACCTGGGCATTTCTTTCTTAAGGTTGCCAAGCTCCTAGTCACCTTATATTATCATGACCTCATCATTTAAGCACCTAATCTAGTCTGTTAACAACATCAATGGTTAGATGGAAAGGAATTAGTTACAGCTTAAAGTGTCAATAGGATTAGGTGACTGCCAAAGATATCTTGAACTTTTACTGTAGCAATGGAAATTCCATATGATTAATCGTATATTGACTGAGATAAAGTAGGTGGTACTTGGGTACAACTATGTGATATAATAAGGTTAGTAGATATTACCTCATTTGTTCTAATGCTATTGACTTGGCTTTACAGGTTTCAGATGAGTGGTGGTGTGAACCAGGACATGGCGATTGGTGTACTTACCTTGAGAAGTATACATTGTGTCGAGATGGTATGTACCACAAGGTATGTTTAACATGCACTTGGTAAGAAATGCAAACATGAACTTCAAATTTATGCTAATTTTTTCAATGTGACCGCTCATCTCTCTAAAGATGCAATGCTTGCATTTGTCACTTAAAAAGTTGTAAAGAAATTGTTTCAGGATTATGAAAGTTCATGAACAGTATCCTTCATAAATTTAAATAAGTTCTAAAATCAGGAAAGAGAACTATGAGAATTTTCGCAGACCGAGTAGAAAGGGTTAAGGTTATTGGATGACAAGTAATGACCCTTTAAACAAAAGCCTACAAGAGTTCTAAAAAGCTTTAAATTACTAATGTAAGATCTCCGTCCCATAAGTTTGTTTTGTAGCCCCCGGATCTTCTTCGTAGTGGCTCCACTTCATACCTCTTTTCTTAGGGAACCTCAAAGTGGCTCTATGGCATTATATTACATCCATATCCCAATTCATTCATTTAATATCCATCTGGCGTCATTGACATAAGAGATCTCGTTTCTAGTCTATCTATTTCTTTTTCTTTATATGGAAAGTTAAAAATATCATATGATATATTTCCACCCTGTGTTCTCCATTTCAGTCTCACAAAGATCATAAAAATTTATAGAAGAGAAGTTTTTATATGTGCACCTTCTTGGTGCTTTGCATTAATATATTTTTTTGTTTTCTTATCAAAAAAATTATAGAAGAGAAGTTTTGGTCACTTCTAAAGTATTCTATGTAAGCAAAGTTAACACAGTCAAGGAGGATAAGGCCCGTTGGAAGTTGACTTCTGGGGGGAGGAGTTTGATGTTAAAGTCTTTCTATAAAGCACTTCTTGATAATGAGCTTCTTTGATGGAAGAGCATACTTTATCCAAATGATTTGGAAATCTCTTGCTCCTATGGAGGTGGCATTTTTTGCTTGGGAAGCTTCGTGGGGTGGTATTCTCGCATTTGAGAAAGTCTTGGTCAACCTAACCAGCATTTACTTTGCAAAAATGAGCCTAAAACCGTTCACCACCTTCATTTGGATTGTTCTTTCACTAGACGAAGTGTGGGAAATGGCTCTTTGTGTGGTGGGACTTTCTTGGGTGGTTGCCAGCTCTATTCAAGACGAGACATGGACATGGAGTGATTTGCGAGCTTCCAAATTTTTGAAGGATCCTATTCCTTGATTCCTCTCTCTTTTTTTTGGTTGGTTTGGAATGTGAAGAATAGGAGAGCCTTTGATGGAGTTGAAAAGCCTCTTGCCTCCATCAAAGAGAGTTGGTTTAATACTTTTTGGTTTTGGTTTAATGGGAATCCTTTTGTGAAGGAATATGATATCTTAGACTTCATTGATATGCTATCTTGTAGATGGTTCATTTGTACATGGGTGGCACCCAATTGGTTCCTATTTTCATATAGAATTTTAACCTAATAAAAAAAGAGTATTCCTGTCAGTCAGTTTCTGTGAAAGGAATAGTACATCTTTGTCAGTAACAGTCATAATGAAGATTTATGCTTATCCTTCCTTTGAGACCTTAGTATTGTGGAGAGGTGCAGTTTTCTTAGGACATGGCTTCCAATTCTTTGTACCACAATCCTGCCACTAATTGGAGTTGAATGTTCCACAATAATGTTAATAGTTGGATTCATAAAGTTTGTTGTAATTATGTTCTCCAGTCTTGCCATCTTGTCCAAAACCTTTTTTCCGCTGAAAAGAAAGGTATCATCAGGAAAAGCTGTGTTGTCTAATCTGGTTGCTTTGGGATAGATCTCCTCTATCTGATTTAAATTATTGTGACATATAAGGATGGGAGTGCTGATATTATTCTAGATACCTTGATATATTGTCTAAACTTGTCATTAGCACAATCTAACTTTTCTATTAGTTGGTGAGCAAGAACATAGAGGTTGTTTTATCATACAGCACAATCTAGCCTTTTCTTCTTGTAACATCTTCCTGTTCTAGGCTCTCTCTCCCCCGCCCCTCGGGTATTGGGGTCAAGGCAACATGGTAATCTCATTAAGTTCTTCAAGTTCAGTATTCCTGACACAAACACGACTTTTGAGTCTTTAATTTGTTCTGTTGAATTCATATCTCCCAATATTTTATTGTTCTAAGTTTTAATCCTAGATATATTATGTTGAAATATTTTAGAACTATTTGATTAGATTAATCTTTGATATTATATTGTTATACTATTGAAGTAAATCTTAATATGTTAGGAATTATTAGAAATTTATTGGATTTGCAAAGCAAAAATTAAACGGCCTGAGCCAAATGTTCAAAATGATGTACAAATTTTTAGTGGAAACCTAATTTTGCTACCTGCTAAGGATTTTTAGATTTGTCTTAACTTATGAAACAATAACTAATTCACTGGACTTTCTCTAATAAATTTCTTAAATTTATTTGTTGCCACTCAGCAAGACCAATTTGAGCGCCTCCTGCCAACCTTCATCCAGATAATTGATCTATCAGAGCAAGAAGAATATGAATATTGGGCTGTTGTGTCTGCTGTTTTTGAGGGCAACCCCGTTGATTATGTTGCATCTAGACCAAGTTCAGACTCTGTGGTTTCAACTTCCATGGAAGCTAGCATCAATAACAAGGTTTGGTTGCAATCAACTTATTGTTTTTAAAATTCATTGTGCTGATAACTTGTAGGTGGGTCCTTGTTAATAAATATAGTATTTCTCCTCCAATTAAATTCGCTTCTTGCATGCTACAAGTGTATAGCTTAATACTCAATTACTAATACATTCTGGAGCAAAGTCATCTGCAACCAGTAGGATTCTGTTGCCCTTAGTGTTGATCACTAATAGATGGAAGTTTAGCACATACCTTGAACGAAATTTAGCAACTTTTGCTGTGGAATACTTAGATAGTTGAGATGGCAATATAAGGACCCAATTAAAATTTTGGAGATATTTGATGTTTCTTCTCATTTTAGGCTGAGGGTCTCATTTATATTTGTGGTGGGGGGTGAATAGGATACCAGTATATAACATACATACATACACATACGTGTATATGTATATTTTCTCTGCTCCCAATCCCTGTTTGATGTATTAGGTCACAAGTAGCAATGTCAAGAAAAATTTGTTCTTTGTTCTTGGAAATTGAGATTAGTTCTTATTTATTTTTGCTTCAATAGGAATGTCAAACCGTTTCTTAGATATTTTGCTTCTTCTTTCCTTATTTTGGTTCTAATAAATAAATCAGTAACTTAGTGAATTCTTTGAAGTCGACATTGCTTTCTTCACGTCTGTTATGCTGCCTGGTTGACGTTGCAGAAAATGTTTTACGTTGGTCCTTGATTGCAATGACTTTTTTCAATTTCTACTAGGTACGTTTGTTGAGGACAATGCTTCGGTGGGAAGAACAACTGCGCTCTGACTCCAGTCTTGGACAACTAAAGTATAGTGGAAAACCTTATGGAAGTCCTGATTCTGTTGTACTTGGGGAAGTTGTGATTGTATGTTGGCCCCATGGTGAGATAATGAGGTTAAGGACTGGTAGCACTGCTGCAGATGCTGCTAGAAGAGTAGGGCTCGAGGGGAAGCTGGTTCTGGTTAATGGTCAGCTTGTTCTGCCCAATACAGAGCTCAAAGATGGTGACGTAATTGAAGCCAGGTTGTAAATATACAAGGTACAATCGATTGGTGTAGATACAAGATAAGAGTAGAATCCATTGCAATTCAAATTTAGTAGTCTTTGATTAGTTAATTTGATTTGTGGGGCTGTGGCTTTGTAAATGGGCTCTTTATGGATATTTCAGTGTAAATATGTGAAAATTAACAACAATTATTAAATGCAAATTCGTATCATTTCAACATTTCCAACTTCTATTATGCTTTCTAATATTTGAACCTAAAATCTCTCGTCATTCTTGCCATTTCTTTCATCACTTGCGTCAAAGAAAGACGAAAGTTTTATTCATCATATGTCACTACGATAATTTCCTTAATGATGTATACTAAGGCTTGCTTGCTCGAATAATTAATTTTTTGGATTGAAATAAAATCAAGTTCACTGGAATGAATAGAAAATACGAGATTTCAAATTTGTAGAAATTCAATAGTTTTTGCCTTAAAAAAATTCATTAGTTTCATAAAGTTTCTAAAATCATATTTACTTGGTGCGCTCATTAAGAATCAACTTTTTTTTTTCTATTTTTATGAGAGATGAGAATTTAACTTTTGAGCAGTCGACGAGGTCTTGGTTTAGTGGTCAATATTGAGGTTCTGAGATTACAAAGTCTCAGATTCGATTTTCACGAGTAATTGTACTCGAAGATGACAGACAACCAAACCTCAGGTGATCGTATGCCTAACCTAAAAAAATAACCAAACTACTACATCTTAAATAGTGTCACAGGGTTAAGTGTTACTATTAACCTTTTTGTCCTATTATGGCGCTAAGTCCCACACTTAGCCAGCCACACTACGAGGTTCGCTCACACAAGTGTATAAATCACAAAGATGCACACAAAATATTAAGCGCACACAGGCTTACGGGAACTCTCTCCCAACCCTTTATTTCTCAAAAAGAGACAATTACAGCACACACAAGGTTTCTTAGACTAGGTCACAACAACAGCATTTTCGAATCAATCTCCAATGCCTTGTGCCTTAGCCAAACCATGTATTTATAGGCAACGTGAGCAGTTAACAAGCCTAACTGCAAAGCACACATGGACCAATAGAAACTCTGCTGACAAGCCCAGCAGTTAGCCTTGCTGGCACACACATGCATTCTGACAGCCCTGTGTGCGCACAGACACACCAGTTATGCTTGTCCCAGCAGTTGCGCATAGTTTCAGACAGTTTCCAAGCAGTTTGCGCACATGCCACCTGCCACGCCCATGAGCTTTCCCGCGCGAGTGCACATCTGCCACGCATATGTGTCTTCCCACGCACACGCACACCTACCTTGCCTATATGCCAGCGCGCGCACACACCCGTGTGCCTTCCCGCGCGCACACATAGATGCATCTTCTCACGCGCACGCACCCATGTGCCTTCTCCCACGCACACACCTACGTGCCATTTCCCGTGCACACACCTATGTGCCTTCCTGCTTGATGGCACCCAAGTCTTGAGCACGCTTCCCTCGTGCTAAGCCGCGCCTCTCGCACATGCTGAGCTTTCCTCCCCGAGCCATGTCGAGTCTTGGTCATTGGCATCCACCCAAGGCCATGTTCCGAGCCAACCAACCTTTGTCCGCACCATCCTGGTCAAGACAACACATAAGTCAGGCACCAATTATAAGGGACTGATATTACCTCGGATTCTTGCCTTGCTAAGGGGTTGTGCACCGCACCCCTGCCTCTTGTTTGGCATGCCGCAAGGCGCACACATGCCACAGCAACTACCGAACACTATGGGTCTAACATACCTCCCTCAGCCAAAGAGACCGATGTCCTCATCGGAAGGGGATCAAGACTAGACTTCTCTTGGTCCTCTTGCTTGCTAGTACCCACTATCCTCTGACCAAAGATCTTCTCCCAGTCCTTGTCAGATTGCATCTTTACCACAATAGGGGCCTTCACCGGAGCCTTTTCCTCTGACTCAAGTTCAATCAAGGTAGCAACACATATTGTCTCCCTCCGTTTCACACCCATATTGAGCTGTTTCACTAACAACTCACTTGGTATCCCTCTGTTTGGTCTATCATAGACCGCTTGCACAAAGCAAGTCGAGCCAGCGTTACCCACCAACACTCCTTGACGATGGGGCATTACAATTGCTTTCGACGCCTTAAAGAACTCCATCCCCAATATAAGATCGAAATCTTCACGAGGGACTACCGTCAAAGTACACTCCCCTTTCCAAGTACCCACTTGAAGTGTAGTTGTTGCAACACCTCTGACCGGTAAAACCGAGTTTACTGACTTCAGTTTGCTAGAACTCGCTGCCAATTCGAGGCCTAGCGTGGTTGCCACCTATTCTGCAACAAAGTTATGTGTTGCACCGGTATCCAACATGGCCATGCTCTCACGCCCATTAATCATCACAACCACATACATAAACCCTTTCCATTGTCCATTCTTCTCCGCATAGATGGTGTTGAGCAACACTAAAGGATTGACCCTTGCAGTGCAGTCACCCGAGACATCATTACTCTCCTCTTCATTTTGTGCGATCAATGCACTAAGCATTTATCTCTTAGGACATTCTCTGGCTCTGTGGGGGCAATTATAATGGAAACATCCCTGACTCTTTCCTTTGTTCTGATGTGATGACGAGGCCTTGGACACGTTGCCTTCATCAACATCAGTTTTGTTGTTGTTCCACCTCTTCCAGTCCTTAGAAGGGCCACTCTTTCCCTTCTTGCCATCTCTGTGATTCTTCTTTTTATTGTCCTCTGAGTTTGAAGAAGATATGGCAACCTTGTGGTCTACCAACCCATCGGCCGCAGCAAGTGCAGATGGTAAGTATTTTACCGACTAACGCCTCAACTCTGTTTGTGCCCAAGGTTGTAGTCCAGACATAAAATTGAATAGTTTATCCTCCTCTGACATGTTCTTTATGTCGAGCATCAAAGAACTGAATTCTTTGACATAGTCACAAACTGATCCAGTGTGCCTCAATTTCCTTAGAGATTCTCTTACAACCCATGCCGAATTGCAAGGTAGGAACTGATCCTTCAATTCTTTTTTCAGAGTTTCCCACGTCTCAATCTTTGTTCACTCCGCACTGACATCATCTTTTATCCTAGTGCGCCACCAAAGCTTTGCATCCCCTACAAGATATATGCTAGTGATTGTCACATTCTCTCCATCGGCAATACAGGAAGCCTTGAAATACTGCTCCATATCCCACAGAAAGTTTTCGAGATCCTTTGCATTTCAAGCCCCTTTGAAATTCGTTGGTTCAGGCACTTTAACTTTCGAACTAGACTCTTCGCCTCCACTACCTTGCACCATTGCCCTCTTTAAAAGAGCGACATCTGCCTCAAGATTCTTTACTGTGGCACCAAACGAATCCATCATACTCAGCATATCGTTCAAAGTCTTGTTGAACCTATCATTAGTGTCACGGATGAAGTCCTTCAAGGTCGTCTCCAACGATTTAAGGGCAGCACCATGCTCTACCGCCTGAATGACAAGTTCAAGAGCATCATCCATAAGGACACCAACAACGCCTTCCACTCTTTCAACGGCTATTTGCAAAGCCAAAATCTTGTCTCACTGCCTTTCGGCTTGCACAGCGAGGCTAACCGCATCTTCCGTCTGAGGGGCACCCACAAAATTTTTGAGCCGTGCCAAACGATCTCGGAAATCAACACCCACCATAGTGGAATTGAACCCACTTCCTGCCGGACCTGGCTACCTTCAGCCAAACCTGGCTCTAATACCAAATTGTCACAAGGTTAAGTGTTACTACTAACTTTTTTGCCCTATGATGGCGCTAAGTCCCACACTTAGCCAGCCACACTCCGAGGTTTGCTCACACAAGTGTATAAATCACAAAGATGCACACAAAATAGTAAGCACACACAGGCTTACGAGAACTCTCTCCCAGCCCTTTATTTCTCAAAAAGGGACAATTACAGCACACACAAGGTTTCTTAGACTAGGTCACAACAATAGCATTTTCGAATCAATCTCCAATGCCCTGTGCCTTAGCCAAACCATGTATTTATAGACAACCTGAGCAGTTAACAGGCCTAACTGCAAAGCACACATGGGCCAATAGAAACTCTACTGACAAGCCCAGCAGTTAGCCTTGCTGACACACACATGCATTCTGACAGCCCTGTGTGCGCACAGACACACCAGTTATGCTTGTCCCAACAGTTGCGCACAGTTTCAGACAGTTTCCAAGCAGTTTGCGCACATGCCGTCTGCCACGCCCATGAACTTTCCCGTGTGCGCGCACATCTGCCACGCATATATGCCTTCCCGCACACACGCACACTTGCCTTGCCTATATGCCAACGCGCGCACACACCGTGTGCCTTCCCGCGCACAAACACCGATGCGCCTTCTCACGCTCACACACCCATGTGCCTTCTCGTACGCACACACCTACGTGCCATTTCACGCGCACACACCTATGTGCCTTCCTACTTGATGGCGCCCAAGTCTTGAGCATGCTTCCCTCGTGCCAAGCCGCGCCTCTCGCACATGCTGGGCCTTCCTCCCCGAGCCATGTTGAGTCTTGGTCATTGGCCTCCACCCAATGCCATGTTCCGAGCCAGCCAACCTTTGTCCGCACCATCCTGGTCAAGACATCACATAAGTCAGACACCACTTATAAGGGACTGATATTACCTCGGATTCTTGCCTTGCTAAGGGGTTGTGCACGGCAGCCCTGCCTCTTGCTTGGCATGCCGCAAGGCGCACACATGCCACAGCAACTACCGAACACTATGGGTCTAACAAATAGGCAATATAAGTAAACATAAAGCACCCATACTATGCACACACAGTGCACGTAACACATGTACCCTACATGCATAAACTGCGCATACAACACTCATACTACCTCACTAAAGGAACATATGAGAACCAAAAATTACAGCACCTACGTTGTGCACGAACATTGCACGCAACGCACACACCTTGCATATATCTCCAACATATGCCTTAGCGAGGAACCCTTTTCTTCCTTATATATTGCCTTTTTTTCCTACTCCTTTATTCAACTTTTTCAAGAACTCCTTAAGACCAACCGAAGTATTAACTTCATATTTCCTTTGAAAACTACCATTCATAACAAAGTTAGCCGAAAAAATATCTTTTAAGACTAGGACTAGGTAAAGTAATTGGTACAATACTATCAACTTTGCATTTTAGAAATTCCAAATTCAGTTTAAACAGGCACACAACACTAATGGGGCTTATGTTAGGTGTTGTCTGACCAGAGGCAGATATAGGAGTAACATCTGACGCTGGTTCCTTATCTGACACATCTATAACAAACCTAACATTAATCTATTTATCTGGTGTAACAAAAGTCGTAGCATCTTTGTCAAAAGAGGAAGAACCTTCTTCGGATACTTATTCCACAAAAGCTTGAACTTCCTTGGCTTTATTTTGAGCTATTCTGAGCCTTCTTAGAGGTCTTCTTTTTGGGAACAACTTCTGGCTTGGGATCTGTAGGTAATCATGGAGGCTTCAGAGGTTTAGTCATAGGATGCGGTAATTATGGAGGCTTCAGAGGTTTAGTCACAGGATGCAACTACATAATTTATGGCTCAGGAGGCTGCAGAATAACAAGCTCTTAAGGTTTCAGTAATTTTGACACATGATTAAATTAAGGTTGTGCACGATGTTGTGTTGTCGATTTTGGATGGCCTTAACCATTCAATCTATGACATACCTCATTGCTATGTCTTTGCAAACAATGTGTACAAAATGAGAGATTACCATCATAAGTTATTTTTTTCCATTGACCCCCCTCTTTACTAGTACTAATCCAAACTTATTCTAACCTAGGTTGAGTAAGATCTAATTTCAGGCATAGTCGTGTGCAATTCAGTCTTTCCAAAGAAAATGTCTTTTCACCTGTCTTGAGAAACTTAGAAAATGAACTGACAATTCCTTTGAGAAATTACAAATAAAAACACGGAACAGGTTGTTTGGAAAGACAAATCCAAACTGCGGTTTGAGTATACTATTTCTTGGGATTAAATCAGGAGTCCACTTGAACATATATAGGAAATTATCAATTTGATTATTCCCATGTGATCAAGTTGTTACCAAATCCTCTGGGATGAAAGAAGCACCATGACATGATGCAAATCATGTCGCTTGATTTGTAACAACACAGGAATCCCCGAGTGAAACTTGAGGATTTATATTGTTGAGAAAGATTCAACGGCCTTTGCGAATTCCAGGGAAGATACGAGGAACACAGGTTCTCCATTGATTTTGGCAACTAGTTTGCTAGGTAGTGCAAGTGCAAGAAGGGGTGATATGGAATGAGGCTCTGCGGTCGGACTAGGGTTAACAACCCCTTGAAGTGCACTAGTATAAGAGATTTTTGGTAGGGCTGTAGGTTTAACAGGAGGCCAAGAGGAAGAATAAGGCATGGGAATGGAGGTGTCGCATGCAGCCATAAGGCGCGCAGCAAGGGGTTGAAGTTGCAGCAACTGTTTGGGGTGGATATGGAGGCGCCGAAAGAGACAAGTGTTGTGCATGGTCAATAACGGCGTTACACACAAGGTGATCAAAAGCGGAAGCACACGACTGTAAGAAGGAATTACGGCTTGGATTTGGAGGTGCACAAGTGCGCAGCAAGCAGCAGGGCTAAGGTTAGGCAAATCTATGTGCGACTGGAGGAAAGTTCAAGTAGGTTGGGCGCTACCATGAGAGGCTACGTTGGTCGCAACCAAGGAGGTATGCGGCTAGGGTTTTTCTCTCGTAACAGAGTCCTATCATAAAGACTATTTTGGGCTTTTGGTTGGATAATGGAATAGTACAATCTTACATTATAATCAAATCAATCATTTTACTAATATCATTTGAATAAAATAAACTTTTAAAAATGTGGAATATATTTAAAGAGTCGAGAGTGAGTAAAATTTTAAATTTAATATGCTAATATAAGAAGTCAAGTGTGAGCAAAATCTTAAATTTATTTAATTGGTGCACTTTGTAAATTTGAACATTATATATTTAATGATAATGATAATACTTTTTCGATAGTGGAAAGTTATTTGTTACATGGGCACGGTATTAGAATGAGATTGGGAATCTTGGCATAATAAACTACATGAAATCTTGAAATATGTACATTATCTTATATCATTTGAAAAAATTTAATAAAGGCTTATGCGTAACATATCTATATTTTAAAAACATATGTAAAATTAAGGTACACATGTATCCACCAATCCTACGTTCTTGTTGATTTTATGTCTAATTGAGTTCTCGATTTCTTCTTGTTTCAGCTTTCATCCTAAATCTTTTCCCCTTCCATTGAGTTTTTCTTGCTTTACTTTAATTTACCCCCTCGGTCGTGTCCTCTCATCTACAATTACAGTTAGGATTGTTCATATCATTTCCAAAATCTTACCTTAACTTTTTTCTGTTTTTCTGACACATGCTTAATTCGCCCTATAACCCCCAAAAATCCTTATCTCAATCTTTACCTAGGAGATAGTTGTGTGGCCTTTGGCCTAAACCTTAATTTCTACATTCAATCACAAAAACCCTAATTTATCCTCTCCGTAGGTTGTAGTCCCAACCAAATCTCAGATTTTATCCCGCATGTTCCTTAATATGTCATTTATGACCTTGATGTTCATCTCTCAAATAGTCGACTGGTTTTCAAGCCAAAGGTTGTCCTCGGATGAGAAGAATATTCAGATCCCTAGCCCAGTGAAGGATAAGAACTTTCAGTCAAGTACCCTAAGTAAAGGCCAGTCCTCCATGTGCCAATAATTTAGCAGAATTAGGCATTACTTCACCTCAACTTTCAAGGAAAATAAGACTGGAACCCTCAAGTTCTCCATGCAAAAAGATAAATCATTTATAGTTGCATTTCTGCTAAAAGCAGTGGAATTCCAAGGACTTAGAAGACGAGGAGACAATGGATGGCACATACTCCTTACCACATCCTCCAAAATCCTGCCTATTTAAGAGCATTGCCAAGAAACCAAGAACAACACACCATAAGCTTCATCCAATACTTTCAACAATGAACTACTTCCCTTTTCTTTATGGATCATATCAATGCACCCAGTGACAGAACAACTATTCCCACACAATATTAAATTACATAGAAAACCTTATTATTTAGTTCATATTCATTACAAATTTTGAGATTGAAGAAAAAGTTAACACCGTTAACTCTGATACAAACCTCGAGGTTTGTTATGAAATTGAACCAAACCACAGGATTTAATATGAATCAAAATAAACCTAAGGATTTGTTGATACTGAACAAAACCACAAGATTTTGTATATAATTTAACTTTATTTTAATAAACACTTATTTTATTTCCTTTAAAAATTATTACATATATCAATTGATCGAAAAGAACAACTGGATCACTGGGTTATGGTATTACTAGAGTCTTAAATTTATCTTTAGAATGGGCTAATGAGGCATGGGGAACTGAGGGTCAACGAAGACAAACGGCTCACAATTACAAGTGTTACTGTCGTAGCACTGACATCAAGACAAGGTTTTGAAAGGGCACGACTGTTTAAAGCGGATATCTGAAACCCGCACCTGCCAAATCTGACCCATTAGCCACCTGTACTTTAAAGAGGAATGCTATAGCAAATAAGCGATCCCCAACTACAAGGGCTTCTCTGTATTTAATAAGCATATATATTAAGGTACAAAGTTATTTGAAATGTTATATGGTGAAAATCATAATTTCAAATCCATACATCAAATACACCCTAGGTACCCTGTCATTGATAATTTGTATTTGAGAATTAAAATTAAGGATGCGTTTAGAATTCAAAAATGTTTTAAAAAACATTTTTGAATCCTAATCCAACCTAAGACTTTCCCCTACAATTTTATGATTACGAAAGACAATACTTCCACTCTTTCTAGACCCTAAACTCATACTACCAAACGCGGTCATATCCTCAAAAAGACCTAACCAGTTCCCAGCTACTTGATTCTCTTTGCCGCAGTCCACTGAAAGATTTTTTTGGAGTAGCAGATTATCTACAGGTAGCTTCAATAATATGATAAGAAAGCAATAATGAAATCAAGCTCAAGTATCTGCAAGATTCTGATGTCAACAGGCAATGAGCTATAATATGATTGTACTTCGGCTTCACATCGTTTTACTTTCCAATACTATCACCAAATTACTTGAAATAAAAACTTATCAACAAAGAACCACTTGATTCCAAAAAAAAAAACCTATGAACGACTTGATTATAATTTGTCAGGATGAAAATATCCACTTTATCCTGTCTTCCATAAATGCAAGATAAAGTATCAGGAACTCATTAACGTTTCTATGATATTAACATTGCACCCACTAAAAACAAGTTTCAAAATGAAAAGCTCAATGATCCTCGTTATCAGGTTGATGATAATTGTACAAAGTACAAGCCAGGTCGATGAATAGGAATATTCAAAAGTGACACAATCTAGCAAGAACCTAAGATTCCTGTTACTGCCGCTGACATGACAGTTTCCCCAAAAACCTATTATCAGAATAAATGAGGCAGAACAGATTGCATATTTTATCATAAACTTCATTTGCTGTCCTCTTCGCATTCAATATGGGGGGCTAAAAGCTTTCATAGAGTCAGGTTGCTGAACTGATAGAAAGCACTCACCAGAGACCTAAGAATTCCCAGTTGGTGTCGAATTTGTTTCTGATGATCCAACTATTTCATCAATGGCTTCCATATCAATAGTCATATCATCATCAATATCAGCCTCCTCTACCTCTGTCATTATCTCATCCCTGTCACCTACCACAGGTTCAACCCCATTTGGAACCGAATTGGAGTGCAGCTGGGGTTCTTCACTTGCTATGTTGGGTTCATCAGGGTTGCGCATTGTTGTTTGTGGATATGGTTCGGTACTGACACTCAATGCAGAAGTTACTGACAAATTCTACAAGCAAGAATAAACAAATTGTAAGTGGAAACACAGTTACACAAACAATAGGAATAGAAAATAAATTAAAGTAGTAAGAATCAAATAACAAATCATACATTAAAGGGAAATTTGGTAACAAGGATGGAAATGCAAGCCATCTCAAAGATATGAACAAAAACAAATGAAACCAGTATGAATCAAATAACAAGTCCTGTTGAGCATTCTTATATTAAAAAACCATGATAGCATTACATGGGCACCTGTAGATGTGTGAATTGCCCATGTTGAACAGGAAAGATAAGGTATAAAAGCATGGTGTGTCCACCAAGTCTATAACAATATCAACATAACCAAGAAGGATATTTCAAAATGGATGGCACCATCATGGCAAATATTATGTTATAGACTTCATCACAACTAGCTGTAAGAAAGATTCAAAAGTTTTCACAGCTCAATCACACCCAAGGGTCGTGAAATTTGGACAAAGATGAGTCCGAAACCTGGACAGACATCTAAGTCCACATAATATATCACTATGAACACAACTACACTGAAATATTGACAAGAAGGTAAAAATCTTATTTAGGCATTATCTTCATGACAAATCTTTTACAACATATTAGGCATTTGTAAATTTTAGAATGGCATTAAAGTTTCTATTGATACTGAGAGCGGTGTAAATATAATATATTTGGTTCACATATAAGATAATATAATATGAAGTTCGGCTCCTCGCCAATGGAGCTTTTCCCTGGATTCCCTCGGTACAGTCTTAGCTAAATGACACATAGCAAACTTAATTTAAACAGTTGAGATCTTACGTTTCATTTGACCGATTAAATGCTGTCACCGTCAATTTATGAGACCTCTTTCCTTCATCCCAAAACCTCCTAAAATCTCTCGTCTCCAGTTCAAAAGCTAACTTCCACCTTCAGATTTAATTGATTCAAAACATTTCTTTTGCTTCATCCCATTTTCAAGATAATCAAAGAGAGGGTAAGAATAAATCCATAGCATCGCCAGAATACCAGATCTACAAAACCCCACAGTTTTTAATTTTTAAATCACATAACCCATTTGCATATCTTTCTCTCTCAGACCCGATTGATGTTTCAGATCATGCCTAAAACTCAAGCTCAATCGCTCTATCAGATCCTTTTTGTAGATTCAAATTAAAGTTCTTATGGTAACTTCACTTTCTTACACTATATTTTTGCTCTCTTCCTCTCTTTAAAATCATATACTGATCATGGAATGTGTTTTTAGATATTACAAGGTTTTAAGAGAGAATTGGTTTATTCTTTTGCGATGAACAGGTTGATATTTGGAGGAATCTTTGTATCTTTTGTGATAACGAGGAGATTGTATCAAAAAAGTGAAATTTATTTACATTTTACCCGCTTTTAAGAGTAAAAGAGAAGTAAAATGTCTCATCTTTTGATAAATATTTTTTTTTTCCTTCTGCAATCCTTGCTAATTCTGTGGGAGCTCAGTTCCCACTAGGAGCCAAGGGGCCTTAGTTGTGGGTTTTGTTTTTGTGGTTCTTCTGTTCTAGACCATTTCTGACCAAAAAATAAAGCTTCTCTTGAAGAGTTTTGAATCTCCTCATTTCATCTTTTAAAGGACTTCACATACATGCAGAGAAATAACGAGTTGAGTAGAGGTGATGCTTTTTGGAGGATAAATGAAAAAAGAAACTTTTTTCTTCTGTTAAATAGAGAAGAGATTTTAATTACTGATGGCTTTATTATTCTCTTGCTTGGCAGAGTAGATGAGAGAGAGATGCTTCCGTGAGTTCATTGTTTATAGTTGACATTTAACAAGCGCAAATGAGAAAGTAAGATCTCAACCGTTCAAATCACTTTGCTACATGTCATTTAGTTAAGAGTGCACTGAGGAAAACTGGAGAAAAAGCTCCATGTGGACAGGAGCCAGAACTTAATATACAATACTTCATGAAAGTCGAAGCAAATCGTTCTTCCCATGTAAAATTTTACATTATAATTTTTCTAATTTTAGGTGCTAAAGTTTCTTGTTGTAGTGTTTAATAACACTCTATTTGGCTAAAGGGAAACAAAAAGTAGGAAACGACAAGATAGGAAGGAAATCCAAGAAAAGATGTTTTTTATAAAGGTTAAAATATGTAAATTCTTCTCTTCCCTTTAGTCCCATAAACATTTAGATGGTTTTGAAGGAACTGGAATGAAGTCTAGTTGTCCTGAAAATAGAATGCAGGTACTTCGAATACATTGTTGCCTTGTTTTATATCAATTTAAGCTTTTCGGACAGTGTTAGTGCAAGAAAATTTGCATCCGAACCTCAAGTTCTTAATTTACCATTTCTGTTTCTAATAAAAACATTTGTTTTGCATTGTCTCTCAGATCTAGGTCAGCATACTAGGGTCCAAGTTGTAGGACTAATAAAATGACAAATAGAATGTTCAGTTATTATAAAGGGCAAAATAGAAAAAGAATATAGTGTGTGAAATTTCTTATATCGCCATACCTTTTCTAGAGCTAGAGCAAGCTTTGACAGATTTGGATAGATGCTTCGTGCAGCCAATAGGATCTGTTCATAAAGTTGGAGCATATAAAATACTGCAAAGCAACTTTGGACATGGAAAAGCTAAAAGAAAGAAAAATAATCATTATGTAAAACAGTCAAAAGAGAAGCTTAGTTATCAAAATAAAATGAAAGATACAGGAAAAATATTGAGGAATTACATAATGCTTTGGAGTATAGCAGATCATGTTTCTTACAAGACTAATTGAATGTTAAATAATCACTCCTACTTTACTAACCTCAAAAATTAACGAGAAATGGAGTTGAAACATATGGAATCAAAGCACTGCACTAATATATATTTACAGTGTGTTTGGGAGGGGGTTTTGAGGGTTAAGTAAGGGAAAGGAAAGGAAGGGTTAATTAAAAACTATGTTTGGGAGTTTTTTTTCATAAAGAGGGGAAAGGTGTTGAGGGTTTTCCTATAACCCTCCAAAAACCCCAACCTGTCAATTTTTTTAACACCTCACAATAAAGGGCTAGCAGGGTTTTCATAGAAAATGAGCTAATTTACCCTCCTTTACTTTATTGAACTCTCAAACAAGGTAAAGTTTTCAACCCCTCCTTTACTCTCCTTTCCCTACCCTTCCTTTCCTCTAAAATCCCTTCTTTTCCTATTCCTCAAATCTCCCAAACACACTGTTTTAAAGGGGGAAATACTTGAAAAATTAATGAGTTTTTCATTCTTACACTTGCGAAATTTTCATAATGAAAATTTTGCAAAGTTGGACAAGTTAATCATGCACATACTTACTAATAAAAGATTGGAAAATTATCAACTCACTGTATTTCACTAAGAACATCTATACAGATAGATAGATAGATAGATAGATAGAGAGAGTGACATTGAGAGAGAATATGGTACGCTTCAGATAATAGCATTAGAATGTGAACATCCAAGAAAAAAGGTTTTGAAGAGAAAGCTCAAGAAAATTGGTATGCTTTGCTCTGATCCTTTAAGTAGTTCTAATGCTTTAATTTGCTTTTCTTTTTTTCTCTTCAAAAGGATGATTGGAATCCAAGTCTCCTAAAGAACTGAAAAAAAATTGGACATATTGATATGTTTATCATGCCATGTTGTATGAAGGTTTAGTATTATGAAGGTCATACACAGATATATGTATATGTGTCTGTGTGTATATATCAGAAATAAAAATGAAGCTCTTTCAAACCCATATGTCCATAAATAATGAAGGAAACTACTGAACTTCAATGTGAGTATGAACATGCAAAGAGTCAACAATAAAATGAATAATACATCAGTAATATTAGAGCTATATGGAGTTCAAAAAACAAAAGATGCAGTCACCTCACAAAGCCTCTGCACGGTAAATGGAGGCCCTTCATCGAAAGTAAGAAGCGCTGTAAAGGGGAAAGACAAGAAAAAATATATATATTGTAAATACTTTCAGCAAAAGAGAACATATAACCCAAAGATATAGTAGAATCCATAAACCATAAATAATGAAAGCTTAGACTCACATCACAGAACTAGGCTGTAAATACTTACAGCCAGAAAGATCAAAAGTTAACACGATCACAAAGACCGACCAACTGCAACTAAAGAAGAAAGTTGGCATTTGTAAGCTTTCTAGTTCTTCCATTTTTTCAATGTTTTTCTTTCGGTGGTAACAGGTTGATTCCTTGACAAGTCCCAACAGAAATGGTCAATAGCAGCTTCCTCACAAATCATAATCTTCTCTTTTTCAACTGTTTTGTGAGGTTGCATGTACACATGTGCATGCATTTGTTTGTTTGAGAGAGAGTGAAATTCAAGCTACAAAACTACCTAACCAAGTTTTCAACCAAAAAAAGCTAGAAACCCAAAGAGAACCAAAAAAAGGTTCCATGACACTGTATTACAAAGAGAATAAACCAAAAAAAAAAAAATGAGAAGATATACAAAAGCTATCCTTTCTTCCCAAAGAGGTAGTATTTGTTAATGACCACCCATCCCAAACAAAGCATGTACAATATCTAACAAATTGTCAAAATATTATCTACAACAATCGTTCTATTGTTATCAGTCTTTAGAAGGCAATCTCATCGAGTATTCCTTTTCACATCCATTCTTTCAAAGCCTGGAGCTCATATCCTTAAAACTATGCAAATGTAATCTCCACTGGCTCCAGTGCTTGTTGGAGAACTAGTGAATTGTTAGATGCAACAGTCATCAAGAGTGCTCACTTTAGTAGGACTGTACATTTTCCACGACAGCATTTGGCCATTGGAAGCTGATATTCAAAATTTGGGCTCTCTTAATTAATACCAAGGAGGGTGAAAAAGTACCTATAGATTGTCGTTGAAGGTGAATTCTCTACTATGATAGAACATGTTTTGCACCTATTTAAGGATCCTGAGAGCACTCTAACCTGTAGAATGCAGGTATTAATAGCTTCAGAGATCTGCAAGTTCAGAAAACTAGCAGTAGGGCAGCTAAATCCCTTACTTTATTCAATAAAGCATTACTTGGGAAATGGTTGTGGAATGTGGAGATTCAAGATGGAAAGAGATCAAGTTTGGCGGAAGGTTACTGGTGCTAATTTTGGTCTTGAGCATAATGGATGGATAACTAAAGAGGGAGAGGGGCTATCATGTGGGGGTTTGGAAAAGGATTCAAAAATGGTGGGATTATTTTCTTCCTTATACATCCTTTGTGGTGGCCAATGGAGAAGCCATTTGGCTCTGGTACGATGTTTGGTGGCGGGATGCTTGTTCGAAAGAGCAATGCCCAGATGCCTAAAAAAGATTAGCATTTCATGTGGCAAGCAAAAGATCTTTACCATTGATAATCTCCAAATGAGAGGAAAAATAATAGTTAACCGGTGCTACATTTGCAAGGCGAGTTCGTGAATCACTTCTTGTTTGGGTTGCTCCTTGGCTAAAAAATGATGGGAAATGCTTATTATGTTTTGGGAACATCTTGGGTGGTTGTCAATTATGTTCATGATGAAGTTTGGGCATGGAGTGGTATTCGAGCTTCTAACGAATTGAAGAGAACATTGATTCCCCTCTCCATCTTTTGGGTGGTTTGGAATGAAAAAAAAAATAGTACATACACTAAGGGAAAAAAAAGCATTATACTGGCCTGGAATCAATTTTGCTACAAGGCATATTTCTTAAACCACTTCATTTCCCTCGTTCCACACCCAACCCAAAACAAAGCAAAAGGCAAGAAGAGAAAGGAAAATAGAAAGAACCATGAAGTAAAACAATGTTTAAAAATAAAATAACCGAAATGCCATTTTGCTGATAACAAACTTCATCAAATTCCATGCCCTTGATTTAACAAAAGATATTACACTCAGGATCAATATTGTGGATTAACATAACACCACCTCCAAATGGGAAACACTGGAAAGGGAAAATTGCAAGTCCAAACAACACACAAGTAGAGCAAAAAATAACAGAAGCTACATGAAACCGAAGTACTTAGAATCACAGTGAAACAGTTATTATCGCACATACTGCATCCAAAAAGTCACCATGCTTTAACCAATGATACAACCACATATCCTGCCAAAAACGAAGAAATATGTGACATGCACTCACTGTATTGAATCACATTTGCTTCCTATAGCTCATAAATTATGGTCCAAAGAAAAAAATGTTTTCAAAAATGCTTTACGATTTAAAGGAATCAATCTTTAGAGTTCATAGAAATAGATCTAAATATAGCAGCTAATAAATAAAGATCTTCATGTTGGGCCGTCAAAGATAGCAGTAGACCTGAGCCATGCTCAAGCTCAGTGCATCAAGGGCTTGGTCAGGCTGATTTATGCACTAAACCAAGCCAACCTTTACTTTTAAAGACTGTTAAGACTAGTGTGGAAAACTTGATCAGCTCCTAGCTCAGATCTACAGAGGACATAAATCTAGGGTTCTTCCTAGATATCGGAGTACACAGAAACTACACAAAAGGTTTATCATATACTAGTCTTGGGGGCAACTGTGATTCATCTTAGCCAAGCTCCAACATTCTCATAGTCAATCGGTCTTGGAGTCAATTGGGCTTGGCTTATCATCACCTATATCCTCATATTCATAAAAATTCTATCCATTAACTAAATATTAACAACAGACAACGAATGAGGAATGACAGTCTATGATTTGGGAAGTACCTTCATCCAACCGTTTCACCAGCTCTGTGTATGTTTCTCCTAAAGAAGCATTTTGCTGGTCAGCAGTCATTATTGCCTCAGGATACTCTGACAGAACCTTGACGATAAATTAATAAGATGATGAGGTTAAGGTTTTAATATGGAACAAAGATGAGATGCAGTCATGCAGTTCCGTCTCAAACTAGGACTATATGCAGTCATTCAAAAGTAACTAGAGACCTACATGCTGGCATACCTCCCCATACCTGCTTCAGCTGAAAAGATAGCATGGCCTTCAATTTTTCCCAATCAAGCCTGCAATATAATAAAGTTAACATACATAATAAAGTACCTGTATCTTCAACGCATTCACCTTCCCCCCCCCCCCCCCAACAGCCATTTTTATGTTAATGAGTAAGATAATTTATTAAAAACCATATTAAAAGTGGTAAAGACTGAAGCATACATGGGGCGATAAAGAAGAGCCATTCCCCTAGATGTCTAAAAAATGACTAAAATGCAAAGAAAAGGAGAAGAAAATACAAAAAGAAAGTTGAGAAAGAACAGCAAGCCCCTTCAACAATTCTTTCAAAAGGGAAATTTAATCTCACATAGTGGAGATTCCACCCGTGAAAGCATCATCAATTCTCTCTCATCTCAAATGCAACATATCAATAAGCGGTGCTGTTTTCCCTGCCAATTGCCTCCAAAAAACTAGATTTCCTTCATAGACAGACATCCACCGGAAAGACTCAAGTCCCAGTGTTCCCATTATTACACTTGTAAGACCAAAAAAAAGAATAGGAAAAACAAAAAGACAAAACAATATTGAAATGCAAAGCTAAATGCTATATAGGAACATTATCAGGTACATGATCTGTTTCCAAAGCTTGGACCGAAAAATAAAAAATAGTAAAAACTCTCAAGTTTTTTATATATAAGCACCAAGGGGGTGCCAACCCAAGTACAATAATTATTTACACGACAAAAAATCTATAAACTGTATGAACTCTTCCTCATTTACAGAAAACCTTCCATTGAACCAAACTTTATGGTTGTTGAGCAACTTATAATGACACTAAGCGGTCCCTCCACACTATCAGAAGCTCTTCAATTTCTTTCATTACACACAAGCCAGAATATGGAAAGGGGAATCAAAGCAATGGCTTTCCTCACTCCTTTAGATGCACCTACCACGCAATAGACTCGGCCACCACCCAACAGCTACCCAAAACCTAAAAAAGTCAACTCCCACATTGCCCTAGTCCATGAACATCATAACAAAATATGATGGACAGGGTTGGCTTCTTTGTAACAAAGATAACAACTAAATTTTCCCCCTCTTTTGTAAATCATCGATGGTCAAAATCCTTCCCCAAGTTGTCTCCCAAGCAGTAGTAGGGGCACAAGTATTCCAAATGGCTCTCTAATCTAAGGAAATCTAGGAATTTCCTCCATGGGTTGCTTCTCAATGAGGTCCTTATTGTAGGACGTAACCTCAAACCTACCATCTCTTCTTACTTTCCATCTTGTTTTATCCTCCCTAGAACCATTCACTCAAACTATATAACTTCTCCGAAAAAAAAACACTCTCATTACTTTGATTTCCCAATCTTAAGCATTCTACAAAAGCTCTACATTCCACACCACCTCTACAGCTCTCCCCCGTCAATGAAACAAAAGTGATAATTAAAACATTCTTATCTCTAACCATGGGGGAGATATCTAAGAATTGCTCCTTCCATGGAGAATCCCCACATCAAACACCATGCCAAATTGAGACGGTTTCCAATTACCTACATCAAAATGAAAATGTTCAAAGAAAAAGGGGCCCTTTCCTCGAAACCCTAGAGGCATGGAAAAAACCGGATGGATACCCATTAACTAAAATGGAAAAAGAAGTGGTACACTTGTTAATCTACTTACACTAAATATCACCAAAAGGTCTAAAACCCAACCTTTTTATTATATATAAAATAAGTTCCGAACACGGACGATCAAAAGCTTTCTCCGTATCAAGTTTAGAATAACACACTGTCCCCCTAAGTACCTCATTAGTAATTAAAACAGCATCTAGGATTTGCATTCCTTTAACAAGGGAATTTTGACTTGGCCTTACTAATTTCCTCACCACCCTCTTCAATCCTGAAGCCAACACCTTGAATATAAGTATATAAAGGCTCCCCCACAAGGCTAATCAACATAAAATCATTACCATCTATGGCTCTGCTCACATAAGAGAGAAGAAACAAAAAGGTGGAGTTCACACAATTCACAAACTCCCTGATCTATGGAATTCCTCAAAAAGTCTTAAGACATCAATTTTTACCACCTCCCAATTTGATTGAAGGAAAGCCATTGTGAGTCCATTAGCACCCGAGGCTTTGTCCTTGTTGCTCCTAAGAGCATTCCTCCTCCCTAAATGGCCTCTCATGCAATGCGCCAAGCCCCCCCCCCCCCCCAAAAAAAAAAAAAAAAGAAGCTATCAAGATGCATATCAACGAGAGATGGCCTTCTCTCACAAGATTAACTATAATGAGTTTTGTAAACCTACAAATAACTTCTTTCATTTTCCTTTCATTCTCAAACATCACCCCTCCAACCTCAAATATCGGCCAACTTTTAACAAGACAACTGTTAAAATCAATTATATTAAGATTCCCCACAATATACGCAGCTTTCCTTTATTCCGATTTAAATTATAAACTTCACTAAAAAGCGAAGGCAAAGAAAGGGAGGGGGAAAATATTAGTACAAGGCTAGAATACAGAGAAGCACCAAAAAAAAGTGAAAATAGAAGTCAATGTGATCAGATTGCATTTAGAAAATCCATTAAAAGAATTAAACCAATTATAATTGCCCACTGTTGGCATGAAATTTCTTTTTGTATAATCACAAAAACATTTGGTATATCTGTCAAGGAATCCAATATTTTACTATGTAATGAGTGACATAGTGAAAATAACATTTAGGACAAATAAGATAACATGTTTAGTATTTACAGGTAATGGTCAATAACCTGGTAACAACATTAGAAATGGTGGAGACATCAGCAAGGACCATTAAGGCAATGGTGCTAACCGAGGCAATGGTGCCACCAGCAACATCATCAACAAAGGCTCAAGCACTATGATGATTTCCAAATTAGGTTGCGACTTCCCTATCGGTGGTGATGACAACTAAGGTAATTGTACGTCCAAAAGAGCATGGACACTCGAACTTGGTGCATGCAAGTTGCAACTATTGGAATTGAACAAGTATAGTTAAAAGAGCTCAAGGATTTTATCAGTTGGATCAAAATTAATATTATTTGCTCATGTGATTGCACAAAAGTTAAGATACGGGGATATTAGTTACATCATTTAGCACAGTAAATTTCTAGTTTCTACAGTGAACTGAAATAAGGAGAATTACCAAAATTTCCCAGTGGATGCAATAACTTCCAGTATGCCTCTAATTTCTTCTTCAGCAACGTCAGGTTTTTTTTCTGCGACACTAAAATCCCAAGGGCAACACTATGTTAATATAATAAAAACAATAAAAGAAATATAAATACCTATGAACATGATACTTCATATCTGAATTAGCACAGGAAAAAAAGGTTAAAAGCAGATGTTTATGATTGTCACAATTTACAAAAACTTAAAAAGCGTTAGGGAAAAAATAGATAAAGATAGTTAAAATAATAAAGAATAGTTGTGAAAAGTTTCTCTCAAAATCCTTCACATAGTTACTATATTTAAGTTTTTACAAGGTCAATATCATATCATCTAACCTCATACCCCCCCCCCCCCCCACACACTTTTCCTCTTTTAACCAATTATTAGGTAGGTTACATGGAAGTTCCTGCTTTTTCCTTGGAATTAATGACCCTTTAGTGTCATTTTAATGAATGACAGGTAGAACCATCTCTCTACATAAGGATTCCCATTTAATATATTTGATCAGTATTTAAAGATGATAAATAATTTCCCACAAAAAAAAAAAAAAAAAAAGTGTGATTTCATTTAAGTGATCTGCTCATTGCTCATTAATGTGGGTGAACAAATCACAGCTCATAAACAAGTATAAGGGACTAATCTAAAATTAATACTATTACTTTAAGGCTGTAAAATTTTCAGTTTTAATCGAACTAACCAACTGAACCAAACCGGTTCAGTTAGTACAGTTTGGTTTTCCAAATTAATTTAGTTTATACCGTTCGGTTATAGTTTTGAACATCCTTAACCGATTTAGCTGAATTAACCGAATTTTATTTCAATACTTTATTATTTACATTTATATTTCTGAAAACCCTAGGTACAAAAGGAATTTTCTCCTTTCTCACCTACCAACTCGCAGCCAACTCCTCCTATCCTCTCTTTCTCTTTTAATAATTAACATAATTTTTATTAATTATATTTATTTTTTAAAAAACCCTAGGTAAAAGAGCAATTTTAAAAGGAATTTCTTTTTCAGGGATAATTTCAGTTAAATGAAATTTAACCGATTTAACTTAACTTTTTTTGGTCAGTTCAATCATTAACTAAATTGACTAATTCGGTCAGCTACAGTTGATCGTTTCGTTAACCCAAAAAAACTCAGTTAACCTGAAAAGCCTAACCGATTTAGTCGAATTAACAGGATGCACATCCCTAATTGCATTCAAGTAGGGAACGTGTAATAAAGGGTGTTTATGTTGTAGGAGTAATTCTATGCTGGCTTTAGTTAACGGATCATCACCTCCCCCAATAAAAAAGAATGTTGACAAGATGTGCTACAAGTCTACAAGAAATAGTTCACTAGTATAGAAACATCATCTAAATGGAAGGGGGCATTCATCAAAATTAAGGGAGAAGGAAGCTAAATGGCATCCATCTCATAATAAATGATCAATGAAAAACTTTCATTTGATAATGTAAGCATCATGGTGCATTTTCAAATTTCTATGACAATGAAAATTGAAACTCACAACCACATTGATTTAAGTGATATCATAGCCTGGATTTTTTTTTTTTTTTTTGATAAATATCATAGTCTAGATTAATAAAACGAGGAATTCTGTAGTTTATGCGTAAGTTGTAAAAATCCAAGAAGTAGTAAACTCGTGCACAAGTTGCTAGAAATTTACTACAAGAAATTGAGAGAAAATGTCAGTAATATCAACTAGAGCATCAACACTCCAAAAAAGAAAATGGGAATCGCTGATCAAAATAAAAGATAAATAAACCAGAACTAAAATGTAGAAGGTTATAGCTTCAGTAACAGCGTCCTATCATGATTAGAAATCAGCTGTTCATGTTACTATCTATACATCAGTGACGTTTAAATCACTGTAGCAGTTCAACAGAAACAATACTTTCGAATCAAATCGATTGAAATTTTAGCTGATTGATATGCATTTATTATTGAAGAATAAGTGCTCTGAATAAAGATTGATAGCTAGGATACGTTTGGTTTGCAAGAATAGATTGAGGAATAGAATTGTCTTCCTAGTCACACTCCATTGTATAGGAAACCATGATTGTTTCATTAAGATGTTTGGCAAACCAAAAAAAGAACCAAGTCACCAACTACAAAAATCAGGCTTGATTGAGTTTGTATAAAAGTACAGAAATGCCCTTCATAATATACTCGTTCTTCCTCTTTGGAATGAGTTAACCATCTGCCTTTATCTCATGAAAGGGAGGGGGAACAATTTCATTATCTGTCGATTTAATTTTTCCTTTAAAAAATTCAACAAAAAGTAATGGGAAAAGGCAATATAGACTCTAAAATTGTACTATTGTCTTGTTAATTTACTTTTCAAAAGAAGAGATTTATTACAATCATTAAAGAAATAGATACATAGAAACAGAAGAAAACAGTTCTGTTTTCTCATAAATTTTAAAGGCCCAACCCTTGTAGGTTAAGATTTCATCATCAAGAAACTTAAAAACCTGAGCAGGAGGAGGAAAACAGAGTAGAAAAGAAGAAAGAGATTGGTGCATGGTGAGAGAGAATTACATTGAGGGTAAAACTGTCCTCGTAGTGGTTTCTAAGTGTTCTGATTGGTGGAATCCTATTCCCGATTGTAACTTATTCCCTGTTTTCCCAGTGGTCAGGTTCAGCATTTTTCCACTGACAGATTCGAGCATTCTCCAAACATACCAAACTTTTGAATCAAATTATCAGTAATAGGACTCGATTCAAGATTGGAATCCAGGTAAACCAAACGGATCAGTGGTGTTAAGTTGATGAGAACCTATAAAAGCCTAATTTTAGAATTTCCCAAGTCATCATTTTATTGCCATTGACCAAGTCTTTACTCAAATTCTACAAAGATTTTCTCTCGATTTGCAGGAAAAATTGATACTTTCATCTATCTGAAGTGATTTCTAGGAACTTTCTGCAGTGATTCTCTTAACTATTCCCTTTGTTCCTCTCATCTTTACAGTTTCTAAAAGCATAATTGGATCTGAACAAATCCCCTTATTTCCTAAACCTAATTTTACCTATTCCAGTCTTATCACAAACCATAACCTTAATTTCCACCACCCAAACTTTTCCCTTTTTCCACTGACATCCTACATCACATCAATTATCAGCTACTCAATAGTTAGATCACATCAAGATGAAATGTGTATGCTATTTGATCTATCAAATCAGCTTCCACGTAGTAAAATGATAACAAAAAATAAAAGTCGATACCTTCCTTGTCAAAGGAAGGATTGCTGCACAAAAAATTCATCAAATATCAAAGTAAAATTAACGTGGCCACTAGATTTTACTTATAAGCAAAATAAAATAGTGAATGTATCAACTATGCCAAGAAAGAATACCAATTATTTAATACATCAGGAACTATGTTCTCTTGTTGATGACTTGCATCATCCGAAGAAATGACCGAGTTCTGTGAAGTTTCATCTGACGGCATCTTCATTCAAATCCTCCTACTAAAGATGACAAGAAGAAACAGTTTACAGATACTTCACCTACATGACTTATAATTGTGACATTTGGGACACAAAAGAAGCATGTTGTTAACTTGTTACGAAATAAAGGAAATATAAATACACATATATATATGATTAAACATGCATAAATACAGTATAAAATGATTAATTCATATTAACCCAAAAGTAAATAAGCATTTATCAGGCAACTTTAAGTATCACATTTGTTAATATAAAAGAAGCATTCGTTCTACGACAACACCAGATTACCAGTAAAAAGGAAAATGGGAAACATTAATTGATTGACCATGTAAGTAAAGTAAAAAAAATATGGAACTAAATATTACTCTCTCCAGTGAAAGGAAATTTAAGCAAATGCTAACCCTAAATCTTTTCATCGTAAGTAACAAAAATTCTTGATTTTTCTTTTTCTCTTTTTCTCTGTGGGTATGGGGGTTGAACTTTGAACAGCAAAGCCATTCTCTACGGTCAAAAAAAATTGCCCGAGGATATTGCATAGATCTAGAGAGAAATTAAAACCTCGTGAGAAATTAACTGTTATTAGCGTACCTTGGCCTTGTTGGTGTAGCAAGAGAGGTTGCAGATGGTGGGATTCTGGTTGTATCACGTTGCCAGAAACGGTGACTTCTCTTCCTTTGGTTCGCTTCACTTCTTCAGCTAAAGCAACTACAGGGAGAATGGGGGAAATTACTGCAGTGACAAAATAATAAAATATACTTGTAGCTCTCTAAACTGAGGCAAATATTTAAGAAAAAATAAATTAAATTTGCTCTTCATGCACCAAATGGGTTCAGAAATGAGATATTTTTCCTCCTTTTTTAAAGGAAATTTTTTTCTCTTTGTAGTAATTTATCGAGACTAAACGCTATTTTTGGGCCCAAAGTTTTATCACTTATTTAATTTTGTTTTTTATTTTTCAATTCAAACAATATCTATTTTATAATTTTAAATTTGTTTTAATTTTGTTGCTATCATTAAGCATATTAATGGATTGGATTTTGATATGAATCTAATTTGTATCCAATCTATGTAATTAGATGTTGATCCGTTAATCCGATCAGCAATAATCTGATCTGATTTTAACATTTAGATATTAGCTGATTTTTTCTTTATATTTAACTTGCCTTATCAAATCCCTTTTGTGTTTTAAAATTAAGGTGTACAAAATCTCCCTTTCAAGTCAATTTTCAAAAATCCCCAAAAAACAAGTGTGTTTGAAGATTTGTTGGGATGAAAATTACCTTGTATAAATTTATAGCATCTTGTTTTTTCATCATCCAAATCTCCAATTGCATTTCTCAATGTATGGGTATGAAATCCACTCTTTACCATGTTCATGAATTCTCTCTTGAGAGAAACATAATTAGTCACGATCACTTATCCAGTCAATAATATTTCATTGCTTTGATTCCAACGGGAATGTTTCTCTTGGGCTATTTCATCTTTTTTCGATGTCAATCACAGACTGTTGGATGAATAGCAACGGCCATGTTTACGGCAGCCAAAGAAACAAGGTTTCAATTAAAAAGAGCTTAACTAATAAAGTTTCCAATAATACTTAGTTCCACATCCGTGTGGAGGAACCTCCTATTATCTATGGATATGACAATTTTAGATTAGTTAAAAGCATATGCTTTCCACATTGGTGTGGAACCCAGTATTATTATAAAGTTTCACTCTCTTTTTGTCATGTTAATGGACCATATGCTACAGAACTAGGAAAACAAAGGTAACTAAGTAAAGTTTTAATTCCCATTCACCCAATTTTCTTTCCGATGGGGTGTTCATGAATGGACTACACTTTAATTCTCATTGAAATATCAGCATCACTTGTAGAGAGAAGATCTCATACTAGTATAGATGGGGATTTGGGAAGATGATAGGCAAGATGCAATAAATTTATAGCAGGGTTATTTCTGTCGCAACAATTTTTTAAACACATATGTAGTGCATGTGTTTTTCTGGTGGATTTTGAACAAAAAAATTAATCAAAGAGCTAAACACATAGGAAAATCAGATAATATCCCTTTAATATTATATATATAATATGTTAATTTCTTTGTATTATGTATATATGTTTTGTTTTTATAATATAAGAATATGTATATGTGTAATATCCGTATTTTAAAAGTTGGGTAAAGGTATATTTTTTATAATTATGACAAAAAATTAAATCTCAGAATGGCTGAATGAAGATTTCTGGAGACAAGGGTGAAAAGCAAAAAAAAAAAAAAATGTAGAAATCGTGGCAGCAGCCACTTGCTGCCAAAACTCCCTACTTTAGGCATAATTATGATCTCCATTTAGGCAGAATTATGTTCTCCACAATTAGGCATAATCATGATCTCCATTTTAGGCATAATTATGTTCTCCATTAATGTTTTCCACATTTTAGCATAACTATGTCCTATATTATGTTGAGAAATGCAGTCGTTGAGCTGCAAAGTTTCAAACTCTTGCTTATATATAGATATAAGCTGTAAACACAGAGTCCATACCAAATTTCATTTTTGGTTCCTTTTGATTCATTATTTTCTCTAAATACTTGGGGACTGAAAGAAGGGTTAAAATAACAAAATTTTGGGGAAGATTATTGCGAAATTTCATAAAGAATCGTGAGAAGCTATCAAAAATAGCAGAATGTAATAAGGTAATGTTATTTTATCATTTATGAAAGTTTCAGGAGGTTAAAATAGAAATTTTTCAAACTGTGTGGTTTATGGAGAAAAGAAGAAATAATAAGAAATTTAAATTCCAATATTATGTCAGGTGTTGGTAGTCAGCAATCGGAAGAAAATTCAAAGAATAACGAAAAAGGCAAAGAGGTGGTCCACGAGTAGCTTTAAGTGCTACGTGGTGAGTTGGATTTACTTTAAGTAGTCTAAATGAAAAATCAATTATTTAGTGATAGTATTAAATTTAATTATTTAAGTATGCTTGGGTGATAGATGAAAAAGTGATTTATGGGTATGATAGAAAATTTGGTCATGTAGAAATATTTCCCGGTGAGAAGTAATATTTTTGGAAATTCTAAGTTTATTTAAGAATAAAAACAATAAATAAATTATTGATGAGACATACCGATGTTTTAACACGAATTATGACGAGATGAATTTTAGTGGATCTTGACAAATTCTGATGGATTATTTGATGTGATTTGGGAAGAGAAGAATCTTGTGGAATTTTTATAATTTGATAAAAATCTGGATGATTGGATGTAAGAAATTTTAAAGAAACTTTGTTATATAAAATTTGTGGATAATTAGGATAGCCAAATTAAGTGGTTTGAATCTTTATATTGTTTTTATATTACTGTTTATATTACTGTTTCATATCATTGTTCATGCACATATGCATTAAATAATATAACCGAAAGAACCGGGAAGGCAACCGGTCTAATGAAATAACCGTGACAGCCGGTATATGCTGGGATGAAAAATAAAAAAAATAAAAAAACCGTGACAGCCGGTATATGCTGGGATGAAAAGTGAAAACCGTGACAGCCGGTATATGCTGGGATGAAAAGTGAAAACCGTGATAGCTGGTATATGCTGGAATTAACCGGGAAGGCAGCCGGTCTGATAAGAATAAAAGAACTGGGAGGGCAACCGGTCTAAGATAATAATAACCTGTTGACAGGTGGGAAGACATTCCCATTATAATCATTCCTACATCTGCATCTGTTTTAAATTATCGTTGCATTTTTTTGAGATGTGGTATATTAATTGTGAATTAAATTATAGATGGCTGGGTCTCATAAAAAGAGACAGCTATAATGATGAGATTTTTGAGATGATGAGATGTGGTATATTAATTGTGAATAAAATTATAGATGGCTGGGTCTCATAAAAAAGAGACAGTTATAATGATGAGATTTTTTTGAGATGCTGAGATGTGATACTTTTTGTGAATTTAATTATAGAAGGTTGAGTTTCATAGAAAGAGACAGTAGGGTGATAAGACTTATCTAAATGATGGACCTTTTAATATGAACCTCATTACGAGGTAATTAGGAGATAATTGATAGTCTTAAGGTAAACCAATGATTGAGAAGAAGAGATTGATAGTAGAACATTGTCATCAGGTTATGCGAAAAATAAATTTTAATATTAAAGGATTATTGATGAAATTTGGAATACTTTCAGTAAATTTAATTCGCTGAGCTTGTGAAGCTCACTCCTCTCTGTTCAATGATTTCAGGTAGGAGTCGAGATAAATAGTCTGGTGGGTTGAGAATCAGACGAGATCTTTTTCTGTAAGCCAAGTACGTGTCAATATCCTCAGACAATCGAGTTAAAGACTTGTAAAATTTTTATTGTAAATATTCATGCATTTATGTATATTATGTTTAAGTGAATATCGGATTTGTTTACCTCTCCTGTTAAGGGATAAGGAAAAAGAAAAAAAAAATCTGGTAGTATTATTTTTATTGTTGCATATATGCGTCGTGCTTGGATTTTCAAAATGTGATGACATCGTCTAGGGGTGGCCAACCTGGGATGGGTCGTTACAATTTTGGTATCAGAGCATTAGGTTTTTAGATTCTGTAGATTGCATGAGAACCTAAAAAGTGGAAGATCTAAATAAATAATATTCTTAAATGCAGAGTCTGAGGATGACACGTGGTCATGCGAGAACTAGAGGTAGAGTTCAAAATCAGAGGGGACGTGGTAGACCCCCAATTTTTAGGAGGACTGAAGCAGAGGAAGAAGTTGAGTCGGTGGTTCCCGCAAGGGAACTTGGTGATAGTGCAGTTGGCATAAGTAGAGCTGGGGAGTATCTAAAAGTAGGAATGATGAATTGCAAGATGCTCTTAACCATGCTTTAGAGAGGATGAATGCAGCCGAGGAACAGGTTGCTAATTTGCAGAGAAGATTAGAGGAAAGGGATGGAAGAGAACCAGAGGTAGTGAGGCAAGAGGTTCCTCATGGAGGGGTATTTGTAAATGAAATACAAGGGGATTGTTTTGTGAGGTTTCTTAAGTTTAAATCTCAGTCGTTTAAAGGATCTGTAAATCCGGTGGAAGCTGAACAGTGGATTGAGCATGTGAAGAAATATTTTGAGGTCTTACCGGTGTCTGATAAACAGAAAGTTGCTTTTGCTTCGTTTATGCTGGAGGGTGAGACTTCTCAATAGTTGAAGGATATTTTGCCCAGGATGAGTACACGAATAGATCAATCTTTGACTTGGAATAAATTTAAGGATGAATTCTTTGCAAAATATTTTCTAGATTCTTTTCGGGCACAACAAGAAAGAGAATTTATTTACCTAAAGCAGGGAAATTTATCGGTGTTTGAATATGATAGTAAATTTGTAGCCCTGTCAAGATTTGTACCCGAGTTCATGAATACAGAGGAAAGAAAATGCAAGAGATTTTTAGACGGATTACACTACGAAATTCGTTTTAAACTCTCTTACATGGGCATAGGAAATTATGCTATACTGGTAGATAAAGCATTGCAGGTTGAGAGAGATTTAATAGAGTTTAAAGGTATGAGAGATTGGTTGAAGAGAACTAGATTTGAGGGATCTAGAGGTGGTAGCAGTATGGCTGTACAGGGCGGGAGACCACCCCAGAGGGTGCGTTCTTTATCACAAGGAACGGTAGGGCAGACTCAGAGGCAAGCAAGATCTGTTACTTCAGTATCTCAGACTAATACCAGTAGGACCCCTCGATATGGGAGACAGGCTATGAGGATTGGGAGTTATGGTAGAGGAATGAATATGCCACCAAGGGGAAGTGAAAATCTGATTTATGATCGGGAGTCAAGGGTTTGCTTTAAATGTAATCAGATGGGGCATTTATCTCGGAACTACCCTACACAGATATGCTTTGTATGTGGTGAGGGAGGACATGTTGCTGCAGATTGTCCAGCGGGGAAGTCAGCTAAAGCAAGCATTGAAAATGTCGGGAGAAGACCGATGGAGAGAGGCAGCGGATCAAGAAGTGTGCGGGGCAGAGGTCGAGGATCTGTAACAGAGCGAGAACGTGGCAGTCAGATTTATTCCCGAAATTGTAGAGTCTATGCATTGACCCAGCAGGATGCACAAGCCACTCTTGATGTTGTTATGGGTATGATATCTATCCTTGGTAGGGCTGCTAGATTATTGATTGATCCTGGTGCAACCCATTCTTTTGCATCTAGTAGTTACATGAAATCTATTGATGCCAGTGCTAGTCCTTTGATGCATGCCATTATTGTTGAGGTTCCTACTGGAGATAGGGTTATTATCAGAACAATTTATCAAGGTTGTGTGATTAATGTTGCTGACTAAGAATTTGAGGTTGATTTATTGCCTTTAAATATGACAGATTTTAATGTGATTCTAGGGATGAATTGGTTATCTACATGTCATGCATGGGTAGATTGTTTTAGGAAAAATGTGGTGTTCAGGATACCCGGGCAGGAGGAGTTTAATTTTCAGGGAGAACATAAAATACTTGTTAATTGTCTGATTTCTGCCTTAACTGCTAGTAAATGGTTGAGGAAGGGTTGTGAGGGGTATTTAGCATATGTGGTGGATTCTAGCAAAGAGGGTAGACAGTTAAAAGAAATCTCGGTGGTAAAAGATTTTTCTAATGTATTCCCTGAGGAGTTGTCTGGATTGCCTTCCAATAGGGAGATCGAATTTTCTATTGAGGTGATTCCAGGATCAGCACCTATATCCATAGCACCCTATAGAATGGCACCAGCTGAATTGAGAGAGTTAAAAGTTCAGCTTCAGGAGTTGCTAGATAAACAGTTTATCCAACCTAGTACATCACCTTGGGGAGCTCCTGTGTTATTTGTCAAGAAGAAGGATGGGACATTGAGGTTGTGTATTGATTATAGACAATTGAATAAGATCACAATAAAAAATAGATATCCTTTACCCAGGATAGATGACCTATTCGAACAATTACAGGGAGCTAGAGTGTTCTCTAAGATAGATTTGAGGTCGGGATATCATCAATTGAGGATAAAAGAGGGGGACGTGCCTAAAACTGCTTTTAGGACACATTATGGTCATTATGAGTTCTTGGTGATGCCTTTTGGGTTGATCAATGCTCCTGCGGCATTTATGGATCTTATGAACCGGGTGTTTAAACCATTCTTGGACAGATTTGTAATTGTGTTTATTGATGATATTTTAGTATATTCTAAGAATGAAGAGGAGCATATACGACATTTGGAGATAGTGTTGGAGATTCTGAGGAAGGAGAAATTATATACGAAATTCTCTAAATGTGAGTTTTGGTTGAATAAAATATCCTTATTGAGGCATGTTGTGTCGGGAGAGGGAATAGCAGTTGACCCACAAAAAGTAGAAGCAGTGTTGACTTGGGAGAGACCCACGAATGTAACTGAAATTAGAAGCTTTTTGGGATTGGCTGGTTATTATAGAAGATTTATTCAAAATTTTTCTATGATTGCTAGACCTTTGACTAAATTGACCAGGAAAGATGAAAAATTTAGGTGGTCAGAGGAATGTGAGAGAAGTTTCCAGCTGTTGAAATAAAAACTGACTACTGCCCCAGTATTAGTGCTTCCATCTGGTGATGAAGGATTTGTGGTCTATAATGATACGTCACATCAGGTGTTGGGATGTGTGTTGATGCAACATGGGAAAGTTAATTACCCAACCCATGATTTAGAATTGGATGCCATAGTTTTTGCTTTGAAGATTTGGAGACACCATTTATATGGAGCCAAGTGTGAAATTTTTACTGATCATAAAAGCTTGACGCATTTAACAACCCAGAAGGAGTTGAATTTAAGGCAGAGGAGGTGGATGGAATTAATTTGTGATTATGATTTTACAATTCATTATCATCCAGGAAAGGCTAATGTAGTAGCAGATGCATTGAGTAGAAAAGCTACAGGGAGATTAGCTGCTTTTGGGAGTCATGATACTAGCCTGATGATAGAATTAAGAGGAATGAGGATGCAATTGAGTGTCAATGATAAAAGAGCATTAATGGCAAATATGGTAGTTCAATCTCCTATTATTGATTGTTTATTATAGCTACAGAGTAGAGATGAGGGAAAAGAAAAAATCAGGCAGGAAGTGTTGAGCGGGAAGCCGACCGAGTTTAGAATCAGAGAAAATGGTATGGTAGTATCGGGACAAAGAATTTGTGTTCCCAATGATGTGGAGATGAGAAAAGAAATACTAAAGGAGGCTCATGATTCGATATATTCCATGCACCCGGGAAATAATAAGATGTACAGGGGGTTAAAACAGAATTATTGGTGGTCAGGGATGGAGAGGGATGTAGCAGAATACATTGCTAGATGTTTGACTTGTCAACAAGTAAAATCTGAGAATAGACATCCAGCAGGTTTATTACAATCTCTTCCGATACCTGAGTGGCCATGGGAAAATACAACTATGGATTTTGTCTCTGGTTTTCCCCGTAACCAGAGAGGGCATGATGCTGTGTGGGTTATAGTGGATAGACTTTCTAAATCTTCGTATTTTCTTCCTATTAAACTACCTGAAGTCCAGAAAAGTTGGCTGAGTTATATGTGGCAGAGATAGTGAAATTATATGGAGTGCCCTTGAGTATTGTATCAGATAGAGATTCCAGATTTACTTCTAGATTTTGAAGGGGTTTTCAAGAAGCTATGGTACGCAATTATAGTTTAGTACAGCTTTTCACCCACAAACTGATGGATAGACAGAGAGAATCATCAGAATACTAGAAGATATGCTGAGGGCAAGTGTACCGAGCTTCTCAGTAAGCTGCGATGCTTACTTGCCTTTGATAGAGTTTGCATACAATAATCAGTATCAAACTAGTATTGGGATGGCACCCTTCGAAGCTTTGTATGGAAGAAGGTTTAGAACTCCGGTATGCTGGGAAGAAGTTGGAGAGGGAAAGATATATGGCCCAAAAATGATAGACTTGACTACTGAAAGAATCAAACTGGTTAGGGAGAACCTCAGAGCAGCTCAGAGCAGGCAGAAAGGATATGCTGACAAAAGAAGAAGACCTCTTGAATTCCAAGTTGTTGATTGGGTATTCTTGAAGATATCTCCGTGGAAGGGAGTGTTGAGATTTAAGAAGAATGGAAAGTTGAGCCCAAGATTTATGGGGCCCTATGAGGTGATCGAAAGAATTGGACCCGTAGCATATCGTTTGAATTTGCCTATGGAATTAAGGCAATTACATAATTTTTTTCATGTGTCACTACTGAGGAAGTACTTGCACGATGAGTCCCATGATATCACGAATCAGGCGATAGAAATTCATAAGGACTTGACTATTATGCTAGCACCAGTCGGAATCCTAGACAGAAAATAGCAAGTCTTACGCAATAAAGTTATTCCTTTGATTCAAGTATTATGCCGCAATAAAGATGTTGAAGAAGTCGCGTGGGAACATGAAGAAATAATGAGGAAGAATTATCCCCAAATCTTTACTTGATTTCAGCAAAGAAATTTCGGGGACGAAATTTTGTAAGGTGTGTAGATTTGTAATATCTGTATTTTAAAAGTTGGGTAAATGTATATTTTTATAATTATGACAAAGAATTAAATCTCAGAATGGCTGAATGAAGATTTCTGGAGACAAGGTTGAAAAGCAAAAAAAAAAATGTAGAAATCGTGGCAGCAGCCACTTGCTGCCAAAACTCCCTACTTTAGGCATAATTATGATCTCCATTTAGGCATAATTATGTTCTCCACAATTAGGCATAATCATGATCTCCATTTTAGGCATAATTATGTTCTTCATTAATGTTTTCCACATTTTAGCATAACTATGTCCTACATTATGTTGAGAAATGCAGCCGTTGAGCTGCAAAGTTTCAAACTCTTGCTTATATATAGATATAAGCTGTAAACACATAGTCCATACCAAATTTCATTTTTGGTTCCTTTTGATTCATTATTTTCTCTAAATACTTGGGGACTGAAAGAAGGGTTAAAATAACAAAATTTTGGGGAAGATTATTGCGAAATTTCATAAAGAATCGTGAGAAGCTATCAAAAATAGCAGAAGGTAATAAGGTAATGTAATTTTATCATTTATGAAAGTTTCAGGAGGTTAAATAGGAATTTTTCAAACTGTGTGGTTTATGGAGAAAAGAAGAAATAATAAGAAATTTAAATTCCAATATTATGTCAGGTGTTGGTAGTCAGCAATCGGGAGAAAATTCGAAGAAGAACGGGAAAGGTAAAGAGGTGGTCCACGAGTAGCTTTAAGTGCTACGTGGTGAGTTGGATTTACTTTAAGTAGTCTAAATGAAAAATCAATTATTTAGTGATAGTATTAAATTTAATTATTTAAGTATGCTTGGGTAATAGATGAAAAAGTGATTTATGGGTATGATATAAAATTTGGTCATGTAGAAATATTTCCCGGTGAGAAGTAATATTTTTGAAAATTATAAGTTTATTTAAGAATAAAAACAATAAATAAATTATTGATTGGACATACTGATGTTTTAACACGAATTATGACGAGATGAATTTTAGTGGATCTTGCTAAATTTTTATAGATGATTTAAGATGAATTTTAGTGGATCTTAACAAATTCTGATGGATTATTTGATGTGATTTGGGAAGAGAAGAATCTTGTGGAATTTTTATAATTTGATAAAAATCTGGATGATTGGATGTAAGAAATTTTAAAGAAACCTTGTTATATAAAATTTGTGGATAATTAGGATAGCAAAATTAAGTGGTTTGAATCTTTATATTGTTTTTATATTACTGTTTCATATCATTGTTCATGCACATATGCATTAAATAATATAACCGAAAGAACCGGGAAGGCAACCGGTCTAATGAAATAACCGTGACAGCCAGTATATGCTTGGATGAAAAGTGAAAACCGTGACAGCCGGTATATGCTGGAATTAATCGGGAAGGTAGCCGGTCTGATAGGAATAAAAGAACCGGGAGGGCAGCCGATCTAAGATAATAATAACCTATCGACAGGTGGGAAGACGTTCCCATCATAATCATTCCTACATCTGCATCTGTTTTAAATTATCGTTGCATTTTTTTGGGATGTGGTATATTAATTGTGAATTAAATTATAGATGGCTGGGTCTCATAAAAAGAGACAGCTATAATGATGAGATTTTTGAGATGATGAGATGTGGTATATTAATTGTGAATAAAATTATAGATGGCTGGGTCTCATAAAAAGATACAGCTATAATGATGAGATTTTTTTGAGGTGCTGAGATGTGATACTTTTTGTGAATTTAATTATAGAAGGTTGAGTTTCATAGAAAGAGACTGTAAGGTGATAAGACTTATCTAAATGATGGACCTTTTGATATGAACCTCATTACGAGGTAATTAGGAGATAATTGATAGTCTTAAGATGAACCAATGATTGAGAGTAAGAGATTGATAGTAGAACATTGTCATCAGGTTATGCGAAAAATAAATTTTAATATTAAAGGATTATTGATGAAATTTGGAATACTTTCAGTAAATTTAATTCGCTGAGCTTGTGAAGCTCACTCCTCTCTGTTCAATGATTTCAGGTAGGAGTCGAGATAAATAGTCTGGTGGGTTGAGAATCAGACGAGATCTTTTTCTGTAAGCCAAGTACGTGTCAATATCCTCAGACAATCGAGTTAAAGACTTGTAAAATTTTTATTGTAAATATTCATGCATTTATGTATATTATGTTTAAGTGAATATCAGATTTGTTTACCTCTTTTGTTAAGGGATAAGGAAAAAGAAAAAAAAATTGGTAGTATTAATTTTATTGTTGCATATATGCGTCATGCTTGGATTTTCAAAATGTGATGACACCGTCTAGGGGTGGCCAACCTGGGATGGGTCGTTACAATATGTTATAAGTTAGTACTCTCAAGTGTGCTACAAGACTTATTTAAAACACATGTATTAGTAAAAAGATTAAATATTTTAAAAAAATTAATTTATATTGATATTGATATATTTTTAAGTATCTTATAATATATTTTTTTAAATATTCGTTAAGCAATCCATTAATATGATTATAATCTGAATTTTGATTGATTCAGATATGAATTGAGTTTTAAAATATCAAATAAATAATCCAACGCATATGGCAAAGTGTTTAAGGTTTGGTGCAAGGATCAGAGAGAATAATATTAATTTTAAAAATGGATCATCTTAATAAGATACTCCCTAACCTTTCCAACTCCATCATACCTCATAGAAAACAACTCTTGCATATAGGTGCCTATTTTAGCATTCGATGACATTCGGTATCTATTTGCCATAACAACTTAAAATCTTTTGTTGTAGCATTGACAAGTAGACTACTCTTCAAGTGATCTAGGATGGACCTCTTCATTAGCAGCAAGCACACACGGTTAGACTAGACCATGTAGTATAGGTGTGTTTCTCTTCCTCAGTACACACTACTGTGAGTATTACAGGCTTATCAAAAGTCAACCTATAGTCCACATCTGGCATCTCCATGGAAAACTCTACATCATACTTTCACTTCCATTCAAAAACTCAATAGTATCACAATGACAATGTTCCCGATGACAAAAAATGTGACTAAAATAATTAAATAGTGTAATAGATTGTGACACTGTGAAATAAAATAGATTAACTCTCAGAAATCAGAATCTCACCAAAATCTAAAAAGCTCTCTTTGGAATCTCTTCAAGTAATTAACAAGAATGTTATAAACGAATATACCTTTATTAATCAAAACAAGGTTTTTTTAAATAGCCAAGTTACAAACAACTGAATGAGAAATATAAGCAACTAACTAAGCATGAACCCATGTTCCACCACTTGTTCACAAAAACAGGGGAGAGTGGGCATTTATTGATAAAGCAAAAAGAAATAACCATTAACATAAAGCATGAACCCATGTTCCACCACTTGTTCACGAAAACAGGGGAGAGTGGGGCAGTTATTGACAAAGCAAAAAGAAATAATCAAACAGAAGGAAATATAATAGTCAAGTTGACTATTTAGCTCGGTCAATCATGTAAATGCATCAACTGCATCCCTCCCAAAGAACTTGCCTCCGGGAAATAATGCTGGAGATAGGCTTGATATATGTCAGGAGCGAGACGATGGACTTCATCACTCTGGAGCCAAACGGATTCAGAAAGAGGTTTGTATGCCCAACGAACCAAAAATTTATAGTAGCCACCCCTACGAGTAGATACAAACTAATTGTCTAACATGGCAATCACAGTATCGGATTGTCGAGGGGCTGAAGGAACTCGGATGGTGGTGTCATCCAAAGGGGTTGGAAAAGCAATCTCACTGTTGAATTCTGTCAAATCTTCAACATTGAAAACCAGACTAATTGCAAAATCAGGAGGTAAGTCAATGACATAAGCATTAGGTCCCATTTTTTTTAATGTTGAAGGGTTCTGCCCAACGAGCATATAGCTTGTTGTAGCTACCAGGACGAAAGCATTCTGAACATAGTCGAATCATCACTTGATCACCAACCTCGAATTTTTTATCTCTTATCCGTAAATTGGCACGCTGAGCATAAAATTCTGTTTGCATGGAGATTTTCTTTCGAACCTTTTCATGGATAAACATCATATGAGCAGCAAAATCAATACCTGCCTCATTCGTTCTCTATGGTAAAGGTAACAAAATAGTTTCCAAAGGCGTTCATGGATCCCTACCATAAACAAGCTAAAATGGAGAGCGACCTGTAGTGCAGTTAACTGAATTATTATAGGCAAATTCAACTTGTGGGAGGATCAGATCCTAACTAGTTATATGGTCTTCGATTAGGCATCGCAACAAATTTCCCAAACTACGGTTGATAACCTCTGTCTGTCCATCAGTTTGGGGGTGGAATGCACTAGACAAAGACAGTTTGGTGCCTAATTTCTCCCACAAAGTTTTCCAAAAATAGCTGATGAACTTTACATCGAGATCGGAGACAATGGTAGTTGGGAGGCCATACAACCTAACAATCTCTTTTAAAAATAGGGTGGCAATGTTAAAAGCATCATACATTCTTTGGCATGGGATGAAATGAGCCATTTTAGAGAAACAGTCCACGACCACCATTACAGAGTTGCTTTGACGTTGAGTACGAGGCAAACCAAAAACAAAATCCATGCTGATATCTATGCAAGGATTGTGTGGAATTGGCAAAGGAGTGTAGAGTTCGGTGTTTTGTTTTATACCTTTGTTAACTTGACAGGTTCGGCATCTAGAAACTATCATGTGCACATCGCATCGCATATATGGCCAAAAAAAATGGTCAGCTACCAGCAGGTATGTTTTATTAAACTCGAAATGTCCTGCCAACCCTCCTCCATGTAATTCCATAATGATGAAATCACGTATTGAACCTCCTGGTACACAAATACGGCCACCCTTTGTGATGAATCCATCTGATAAGGAAAAGTCAGCCTTAGCAGTGCTATTAGTCTCCAATGTCACCCAAATCTCCTTGAAATCTTGGTCTGTTGCATAGTTATCCTTTATGGATTCGAAACCGGCAGCATTGACAGTGAATGTAATCAGGAGATGTGGTCTTCGACTAAGTGCGTCCACCACCTTATTTTCGTGACCAGCAGTGTGTTGAATAATGAAATTGAACTACTGAAGGTAATTAAACCATCTTACATGCTTCGCGTTTAACCTGTTTTGAGAATTGAGATGTCTCAAGAAATAATGGTCAGTAAATAAAATGAACTCACGATGCATTAAATAAGGTCGCCAATGTTTCAAGGTTTGAACCAATGCATAGAACTCCACATCGTAAGCTGAATATTTTCGTTGAGACCCATTAAGTTTTTCACTAAAGAAAGCAATAGGATGGCCTTCTTGACTCAATACTCCACTAATACCAACATTAGAGGCGTCACACGCAATTTCGAATACTTTTGAGAAGTCTGAAGCTTTAAAACTGGGGCAGAAGACATTTTTTTTTTTATTTCATCAAATGCTTTGGCAGCCGCTAGAGTCCACTTGAATTGTTTAGATTTCAGACACTTAGTAATGGGAGCTGTGATGGTGCTAAACCCTTGGATAAATTTGTGATAAAATGTTGCCAAATATCAAAAAAAGATTGAGGTTCAGGCCATTCGCGGATTGCCTGGACCTTTGAAGAATCAACTTTAAACCCTTTGTATGATATAATGAACCCAAAAAAATTGTTCTTTTATTTAAAGAATGAGCATTTGCCTTTGTTGATGTAGATGTTCTTTCTTGAATGTCTCTAAAACATTACAGAGATGTTCTATGTGTGCTGCAACAGACTTGTTAAAAATGAGTATATCGTCAAAATATACTACAACGAACTTACCAATAAAAGGTCAAAGTGCCTATGTCATGACACGCATAAACGTGTTTGGAGCGTTGGTGAGGCCAAATGGCATGACTAACCATTCATACAACCCTTTTTTTCATTTTGAAGGCAGTTTTCCACTCGTCTCCAGGCCTTACTCGGATTTGGTGGTAACTGCTCTGCAAATCAATTTCAGTAAAAATCATTGCACCATCCAGTTAGTCTAGTATGTCATCCAGGCATGGAATTCGAAACCTGTACTTAACTGTGATCTTGTTCACCACTCGACTATCGATACACATTCGCCAGCTACCATATTTTTTTAGGGTGAGTAATGCAGCCACAACGCAGCGGCTCAAGCTTTCGCGGATGAATCCTTTATTTAATAAATCGTGTACCTACCTTTGGAGTTCAACATGTTCAGTTAGGCTCATTCTATAATGGGGAAAATTGGGTAGGGTCGAACCTGGAACAAGATCGATGGCGTGTTGGATGTCTCGTAATGGTGGTAATTGTTGGAAAAGGTCTTTTGGCATCAGGTCTTCAAACTCTTGGAGAAGGAATTTAACATCTTTTGGGACTTCACCATCTATTTGTTTGGATTTGTGCCCAACTAGGAAAAGAATAGTATTCCCATTATGCACAACCTCTTCAACTTGTCGCATAGTCAGCATAGTGTTGGATTTATTAAGATTTTCAAACGCAGTAATGTGGAGAGGTTCCAATACCACCTTGCGATCTTGAAATTTAAATGAGTAGGTATTCTCCAAGCCATCATAACTGACCCGCCTATCATACATCCATGGCTTTCCTAATAACAGATGACATACGGTCATGGGCAACACATCACACCAAACTTGATCCACATATTTCTTTCCCAATGAAAATTTCACAAGACAGCGACTTTAAACCACAATTAAATTGTTATCGTTAATCCAACTCACTCGATATGGTGTGGGATGTGTTTCTTGAGGAAGACCAAGTCGCTCAACTACATCTTTAGCCACAACATTCATGCTGCTACCGTTGTCGATGATAACATTTAGAGCCTTGTCTCCATATACAACTCTCGTGTGGAAGATATTAGTTCTCTTCTAATCATGGTCCACGTCTTCTTTTATTTTATACCCTGTCAATACATGTTGAATCACACAAATGGGTAAGTCAGTGGCTTGCAACCGTTCCTCTTTAGAATCGATTTTTTCTTGGATATGGCTTTCTTCGTTGTCAACTTGCTCCTTCGAACACCAAGTCCTCCTCACACACATAAGCTATCACTTGATCTCGAGTGGGACACACTACTGTAAAGTGTCCATGCCCTTTGCATTTATAGCATTGGGGTCCCTCACCAAAAGCCCTCTCATTGCCTTTGAAGTTACCAATTACATTCTCTTTTGTTTCAACTGATGACTTTGTACTAGTAAAAGCTGGAAAACGGAAGTTCCCGGAGTCAGCAGAATAAAAGCGACGTGCATTACCTGAGGTTTGTCTCTCCAATTGCAAAGCCGGCTGATAAGCTTCCTCAACATTATAAAATCGTGTCGTCAACATGTCTTTGCGAATATCAGGCTTCAACTCCTTCAAATATCCAGCTAATATTTGAGACTCGATTTTGTTTGCCTTGCTCCTTACCGTCAGTTCATGAAACCACTTTGTATACTGGTCCACACTCGCTTTTTTGTTTTGATTCCATTGCAACATATCTTCGTAAATAAGTTGTTCATAGTTGATGGGTAAGTATTTTGACTCTAACTGTTCTTTCATGTCTTCTAATTCCGTAATAGGGGTCTGATGAGTTCGTGTGAGTCTCTCTTCCACACTGCCCCACCAAGCACGGGCTGGACCTTTAAGCTTCAATTTGACAAACCGAACCTTATGTTCTTCTGGTACTGAAAACCAGTCGAAATAATCCTCAAGCGAAGTAATTCAACCAAAAAATGCATCTGGATTGAGTTTGCCACAAAAGTTTGCTACTTCCACCTTCATGCATCTAGTTAATTCATCTAAGACATTTATTCGAATATCTATATCGCGTGGTTATCCCGGTACAATTCTGGGTTCCTTGTGCCTGACCCCGCCTAGCTGCACTTCCTCAATTTCATCTCCGTTGTCCCTAATCCCTTTTCGTCTTCTTGGAACACATCTTGCTTCCCTGGGTGGTCGTCTTACTTCCCAGCTGCCACGTTCTTCAAATACGTCCAAACAATGCAACACCACGTTCAGAGTTTGAGACATTTGATCAAGTTATTGTTGAAAATTAGATGAAGCTTGGGATATGTTAGTATCTAGTTTTGGAAGGGGGTTTGGTGGGTTGGGAATGGTGGAACCTTGATCTATAATGTTGTATGAATGACCACTTCTTGTTTCTGGCATAAGGAAGTGTTGTAAATTGGAACCTGGTTCTGATACCAAATTGGTGACATTGTAAAATAAAATAGATTAACTCTCAAAAATTAGAATCTTACCAAAATCTGTAAAGCTCTCTTTGGAATCTCTCCAAGTAATTAACAAGAATGTTATAAACTAATCTACCTTTTTTAATCAAAACAAGGCTTTTTTAAATAGCCAAGTTACAAACAACTGAATGAGAAATATAAGCAACTAACTAAGCATGAACCCATGTTCCACCACTTGTTCACAAAAACAGGGGAGAGTGGGCAGTTATTGATAAAGCAAAAATAACTAACCATTAACATAAAGCATGAACCCATGTTCCACCACTTGTTCATGAAAACAAGGGAGAGTGGGCAGTTATTGACAAAGCAAAAAGAAATAATAAAACAGAAGGAAATATAATAGTCAAGTTGACTATTTGGCTCAGTCAATCATGTAAATGCATCAATATATTAGCAAAACAGTGATATAATACTATACTCTAAAACTATAAATGAATACATTAACCAAGAGTCCAAACACATCATCATGAAACATCTTTATGTTGAATGCATGACATGCAGTTAGGAACCCCTCACACAAAAGTGGTCATGAGAACTTATTATAACCTTCACAAATCTATCACCTTTGAGTGAATAGACCATTTAAGCAAGTCAATTCTCAACCATATACCATCACGTGTATCCCTCTAACTCTAATGCACAATTATCACCTTTAGGCGAATGAATACATATTCGAATCAGAGACATTCATAAAATATATGGGATCGAAATTCCACAAAATCTAGTGAAACGACCACGTTAAGCAGTAATGATATGTTAAATATATTGCCATTGTCTAAGTTGGTGACAATACTAAACTGGTTTCTTTTAAGTACGTTTCTTGTAGGCTCTTTGTTAGTTGTGTATGGGTACTTACTTTTATTGCCCTTGATTATTATTTTCTTTATTGACGATTAGAAAATTTTGATCTCAGAGCAATGAGAATATTTGTATCATTGGAAATACATCCAAGGCTGATGAAAAGCCTTTGTCCCAGATTAAGCACAATGAAGCATGTCCTTGCTTACTTTTAGACAATAAGCACCATTAGTCGCTCTAATTTAACAATGAGGATGCATCTTATCTTGTCACTGAAAATTCGAAGGGAAACTTTGGTCATACTTTCTTCTTGGTTTCATATATCTGGCATCTGGGCTAATATGATTATCGATAGCGTGTGGCATTATGCCTACCTTCCAAATTTTATCATTTGCAACTGGGTTTGTGAATCGAAAGTCAAGTTTTACTACTATATGACATTACTATTTATTAATCCTTTTTTTTGTTGACGATATTTATTTCATCTTTCTAAATCCTTTCGAATATTATCTCGATTATATCACTTATAATTTACAAAGCAAATCCAAATATTCATGACTGCAAGGATAACATAGCTACCAAGGGACATGGAGGTTGTTTTGTAGTCATTTTTTTAGATAAAATGGTAGGATATGGTATAAACGAAAAATGAGAGAGTTTATATTTTTACATGCATAGATGTAGACTACTTTACACATCAAGGCCACTATGGGCCAAATACATCACAGAGAAAAATCTTAAGCACAACAAGACTAGGAATACAAAAAAGAAAAGTCATTTTTCTCCTTTAATGTTTGATAAGCTAAGCTATCTGCCACTTGACAACTCTCTCTATAACAAAAGGATAACCAACGACTATGAAGGTCAATCATAAGGTTGAGGCAATCTTTGAGCATGATCTAAAGTTATGGATGAAGGATCCTACAAAGAAAACAAATAACAACAATAGAATTAATTTCAAGAAGAATTTGTGTTAGCTTCTTGGATTTGGACAGAAAATGAGCTTCTTTGATCGCCTATAATTCAACAGTAGCGTTAGTATTATTGTCTATGTACTTTCCAAACCCAGCAATGCAGATGTCATTATAATCTTTTATTATTCCACCTATACCAACATGTCTTGGGTTACCAAGAGATTCCCCATCCGTGTTGATTTTCCAACATTTTTAGGTGGTGATTGCCATTTGATCAGTATTAGTTGTTTTGTAGGGTTCAATGTCATGTGAGAATGTTGAGTAGTATGACTCATAAGAGAAAGAACCTTTTGGGATTTTACTTGAATCTGTCTAAACATAATAGGAGCATTATGAAAAATTGCTTGATTTCTGCTATATGTTCTATAACAATGTTAAAGTAAAAGAGGCATGATCATATAAAAGTGTTTGATATTTGATGAAGAGGAAATGATTTCCATTTATGCAATTTTAAAGTGAGGTACATTAACTATTGATTATATCTGATATTAAGATGAGATGTGAGAACTGAGTAATGTGGGCAAGAAATGATAATAAGTGAAGGAGTTTCTACTCCCATTTGACAAAGTTGACAGGTTGGGGATTGTATTTGATTTCTAAAGTATAAAAGTGAAGCTGTAGGCAATCTAGACTAAGTTAAAGCCAAGAAAAATAGGAACAGTATTAGATTTCCATATATTCTTCCAAGGAAGAACTAGTAATCCATAGGGAAGAACTAGTATTATATTAAACAATTTAAGATTATAAGCCGATTTAACAAAGAACAAGCCAATTTTAGTACCCCAACCATGTTGATTTAAGAGTATGTTATCCAAAGTATAAGGTATAGGTATACTTCAAATTTTTTTTCTACAATATAATTAAAAAGTACGTGATATAGAAACTTTAAATTCCAAGTGTCTTGATTATGGCTGATAGATTCCAAACATTAGAGATATATTATCATCCAAAAGTGTAGATAAAGAATCAAAAGACATCCAAAGATCCCACCAAAATATGATAGATTAACCAGATCTGTGATGCCCCAATATGGGGGTTAAGTATTGATATCCCACATTGGCTAAAGAGAGAGTGACTGACCTGTTTATAAGTTATTGTCACCTCCCCTTTTTTGTGATGCTCCAAGATGGGGTCAAATCTTGGTATCCCACATCAGCTAAAGAGGTAATGACTGAGATATTTATAAGTGATTGTCACATTCCTTGTGATGCCCTAATATGGGATTCAAGCATTGGCATCTCACATCGACTAAAGAGGGAATGATTGGGTTGTTTATAAGTGATTATCATCTCTCACTTGCACAACTTGTTTTAAGTTGTAAGGCCAAAGCTGGAGTCCCAGTCGTTATAAGATCATATATGTCTAATGAACAAATTTTTTTTATGAATAGCTTTCCAAGTTGTAAAGGAGTGTGAGTTAGCAGAGGCATAAAACAAATAAGAGTTATGAAAATACTTGTTTTTTATAACCTGATCTATTGCACAGTCATTAAAACTGTTAGTGTCTTTTTGTATAAAACATTAATGTTTCCCATCATCTATTGTTGCTGATAGGTTTACAATAGTAGATCTGCATGAATTGATGAACTAGTTGATGGTTAGTTATTTTAATCGAATTTTTCAAGTTTTATGGGAAACTGTTGGTTAACCATAAATTTTACCAAGAATATGATGGTTACCCAAAATGGTTCCTAATTAAGAAAGTTGACATAGAAGTTTTTGCTAACTATGTTTGCATTACCACCATATATATAATCTCTCATCTCTCTCAATGATCTATTGAAATGCTAACCCTAACCTTGTTAATCTGCCATTGATGGAGTTTCAACTTTCTCCATTCTCTCACCCTCTTTTTTTATTACGCGCTGATTAATGCTTTTAGGGTTCCTTGACTCCCTTTTTCGTTTGGATTTCATATCGCATTTTGGGCTGGATTTTGGTCCTCTATCCATTACTATGTCAATGGCTAAGGATAGATTGCTCTCCTTTTTATGCTGTTTTTTACTGTAATTGTACCCTTGGAAGTGGGAATATTACGTTTGCAGTACCATTGCTAGACATAATGTAAGCCTCGCTAGCTCTTTTACATTTTTATATTTTTCAATCCTGTTTGTTTTCACTTATCATTTTGCCTATAAATACTAGTAATAAATTCTTTGATTTTCATATTGAAAGAAACTCATATTGAAAAAAATCGGAGAAAAATACAACTTTTAGGCTTTCATTTTGATTTGTGTATTTTGTGAGTCTAATTTGTTTCTAGATTTTGTGTTTGATTGTGACAGCATTTATGGTCTCGGTGTAAACTCCATGGGACGGTCACTCACCCATTCTCTCTCTCTAGTTCATCGAGAATTGCACAGGTAACTTAACTCCTATCCTCTAAAGTCTAGTTTTTGGCATTTCCTTGATTTTTGTCCTTCTAATTACTCTAATTTCGGTCTAAATCAACTCTACTTCAAAAGTACATTCACTTACCAAAATAAAATCACCTAAGTCACCCCTTTTGACTTAATCCTAACCGTTGAAATATTTTTGGGCATGGTCCAATAACCGATCCTAGTCGTTCTAGCTACCCTCTAGCCTATAAATAAGCTCTTCCATTTTACTTCAAAATTCATCTATTAAACATCTAAACACTCTCAATTTCTCTAAAGTAGAGAATTAATGGAAGGCTTTGATCTTTCAACCTCTCTCCCTTTTTTTCTCTAAGAATGCCTATTGCTCTCTTGAGTAAAATGTCAATATGATCCATTAACAAGTAGGCTCTAGTGGTCTAAGGCATTTAGCAAAGCTTGATCTTTCCTTGAAAATCCCGCACATGCCAATCAAGAGGTGTAACACCATAAAAGTCATACTTGAGTTGCTCCCTAGAAGAGCTCTTCAAGAGATATAAAAGCTTTCTCTTTATTCTTTAATTTTAGTAAGCATGTTTTCATATGAACCCACATAAGTATTTGATTATTTGTCTTATATGCTTAGAGTAAAAATGTAGTTTTTTTATTTATTTACCGTTTATGTAAATATTTACTACTGCACGCTTGTGTATGATTTAAAAAAACATAAATAAAAATGATTTTTTTCTCAATTTATAAAAGTTTTTCCAAATGAGTAGGGGCTAGGCTCAGGCATAGGTGGAATGATGGGCTATAATCCTTCATTTCGTACATTGAAAGCATGAACCTTGAACTTGTAAAATGTAGATTCTAAAATAGAGTTAAAAGAGGGTTTTTTTTTTATCTTTCTTGCAAAAGGTAAGTAGCAATTCTTTACCCTACAAGTCATAGGCTTCGATCCATGATCCTTTTGTAAGTCTTTAAAGAACGTAAATGGACCCTAAGCAATGAGGCAAGAAAAGAAGTGCAAAAGGCACACAAAGGGTAAGCTCTTGTGTGCCTTCTAGGCGAGCACTTTACACCATCGAGCTACACCCTCGCTCACCTCCTCGAGGAGAGGAGCTTGGGAAGATTTGGAGTTGGTTGGAGAAGAAATAATATCAATCCTACATAGAGCATAATCAAGCTTATAATTTCTCTCACCATGTTTAAAAATATTTGCATATCCTACATATGAGAGAAACAAGTTTTAAAACGCAACATCAGTTCAAGGTCATCCAGTAAAAACTCCCAAGTGGTTATGAGTGGACCTCGAAAAAACTCATGTGTAAGGGTTATTAAGTGAACTCGTGAAAAATCAATAAGGGTTTGGGTGTTAGAGAGAAAAAACACTTATATCATGTTTAGAGTCAGCACGTGAAAAATCCAGATTCATTGTGATCCCTAGAGAAACAATAAGTTATAGGTGAACTTGTAAAACTCTTGTGTAAGTGGTGATCGGGTTTTTAGTGGAGGCTTTGAGTATGTCTTAGAGAAAATTGGATGCAGAGTTGAGTGAGATCTTGATATTATTGAACCACTATAAGTGGACAATGTTTGCATCTCTATATCCCTTAATTCTTTAATTCTTCCACATCAGCTGCTTATTGTAGAGATTACGTTGTTTAGAACTTACTATATCTAATTTCTCTACACTATCTCTGCTAGGTTATAACTTCACCTATATTACTCTTAATTAGCAAGTAAAAAGATCTTTCCATTTGTGGTGGAATCGGAAAAAGGTTTAAGTAAGCTATTGTGCTTAAAATTGGAAAACACTCGCTTCTTTGGGTGTTCACCTTTTGGGCAACATCATCATTTGGTGACCACATACATGTTTGTATTCTGATTTCCTTTTTTCCTTAAATAAATTCAGTATATTCAATTTTTGATGAAGATTAATACATGCTCTCTTTCATATATTAGAATTTTGAGATTTTCTATAAGGTTTCAATGGTGCCATTTCCTTTAACATATTTTGGTTGTCAATTCAGACACTAGAATTAAACAATTTTTGGCATTAAATAGTTTAATCTTTTGCAACTAAATAATAAAGAATGTTAATCTTACTTTGTATTCAGCGTAAATTCTTATTCAACCTTATTGGTCTTAGGCTTTGTATGCTTCCTAAAGCATCATGGACATGTAAATATTTTTTATTACGAGGCTGCAATGTTTATTTCTCTTGTAGCTAGTTTTTGGTTTTTGATGCATTTAGCTCTATGGTGCATAATCATTTGAAATTCCATGATTGGTATAACATAGTTATGAATTGTTTTATTTTTTAAAAAATGAATCATTAAATTATATAATAATCAATTTGTTAGGATTTGTTCTGCATACCCACAAGTAATAAAATCATGCAACCATAAAGATAAAAAATTAAATAAATACAAGCACCAAAATTTACGGGGTTTGATCTCAATAGACCTACGTCTATGGTAGCAAACTCCACTAATAAATCAATCACAGACAACTTTTTGGATGGTAAAAAATTCTTAAAGCCTATTTATAATAACTTGTATCCACATCCTTTTGACACATAAACGATATGAAACTAAGACTACTTATAATAAGACTCCTCTCCAATATGGGATTCGAAGAGTATCCCAACAAATTCCTCACTCGACTTAAATCTCCAAACACTTGGACCATTTGAGCAAACTTCACACGCTTGTTGGTCTTCTTAGTCTTCTTGTGAATAAACAAGATTCCTTTAAGTTCATTAACTTTACTATCTCCAAGCTTTCTATTAACAGAGTGACCATTCAAGATGCAAATGTGCCTCGCATCCCATTTACCTTGAATAATCACCTCATCATACTTGTACACCTTGAATCAATCTCCATGACTCGAATATGTGTACCACGTGAAGCTAACTCACCCAAGGAAATTATGTTGTAGCCATATGTACGTATATACCTCACATTAGGGAGAATTTTGACAACACCGCTGTGGAGCTTAAGATGAACTCTCCCAACGCCTTCAATATTTATATTCTTTTTGTTCCCTACAGTGAATTTGTCAAAATTTTCATCTTTCTTCAAAGTGTCAAAGAAACCCTCATCCTTGCATATGTGCATAAAAGTAACGAAATCCAAAACCCAACTATCTTCACTCTTATAAGAGTTTTCTTCTTTCACATCATCTTTAGTTATAAGTACAATTTCCTTTCAATCATGATCAGAAACCAAATTTGCATAGGAGTCATCCTTTGAGTTTTTCTCAAAACTTTTTGAAGCTAGTTATGTCCTCTCTTAATTGTTTATAATAGGATTGAACGTGACCCATTTTTCCACAGTAATAACATTCATTTTCATTTTTGTCTCTAGGCTTAGATTTAGATCTCCTCCTTGAGCAACAATTCCCTCTCCATTGACTCATCCCTCGATTAGAACTCTTCATAGCTAGTGCTTAACCATCACTAGACAAGCTCTCGTTTCCCATCAACCTCTCATTTTTACGCAAGAGTGCGGCCACATCTTTTAAGCTCAATGTATGGTTTGTAAGATTTTGGCCATGATTATAACAAGAATAATGTCTTCTGTTCATCCTTCAATGTTTTTTCTGTATTCAAAAATTGAGAGACAACTTGTTAAATTCATTCAAGTGATCACAAAACTTGTATCTTCTTCCATCTTTAGAGAGTAAAGGTTTATCTTGAGACATAATATGTTAGTCAAAGACTTTGACACATAGATGCTCTCAAGTTTATCCCAATAACTCTTAGGTGTAGTTTCCTTCAACACATTATACTTGATCTCAAGAGTAAGAGCCAACTTGATTAAGCTCATAGCCTTTCTCTTAATCAACTGCCACTTTCTATCAGTTATCCTTTATGGCTTTTCTTTCTCTAAAGCTTGATCTTGTTGCACCAAAAGACCTTAAACTGTACCCTACCACAAAGTAAAATTGTTTTTTCATCAAATAAAATAATCTCAAATTTAGGTATACCTAAAAACATGGTGGCGTAGACGCAACAAATAGCAACAACGCAAGTAGCTTCTTCAAACAAAATTATCGATCTGCTTTCGGCAGCAAGCAACCCAAGCCTTGATAACACTTCTCGGGATTTATTCCACACACCCGTAAGTAATAAAATCACATAACGACAAAGAGAAAATTAAATATACACGGACACTAAAATTTTCATGGTTCGTTTTCAATAGACCTATGTTCATAGTAGCAAACTTCACAAATAAATCAACGGTGTTGGAAATCACCTTGAAAAGATGCCCAGATGGTGATCTTCCAAACACTCAAGTCTAGAATGACTTGTAGAAAGAAATATAGCAATCGAAAGCAAGAAAGAAAAGAACACAAGCGATTTGTTATCGAGGTTTGGCAATGTGCCTACGTCCCTGTGAGTTCCTCTGAACTCTCTGCACTAAATCAATGGTTCTTTACAATTCAACAACCTTCTCCAAGAAACCTCAAGTTCTTGAAGGAACAAAGAAGAGAACAAGAAAGATTTTATCACTTTCTATGCTAATCTCTCTCTCCTTTACAACCAGCCTCTCTACAATGAGTCTTTCTTGTATGTCTATGTCTTTGCACTCTCACACAATTCTCTCTTATATGTCTATCACACACACACTTATGTCTTGCATCACAATGTGTTTAACATCTTATTCTTTGAGATTGAACCTAGGTGACCCTTTATATAGTGCACCAACTTCTAGTCCAATCTTGTGTGTCATTCTCCACCCTTAGATCTTGATGACCAATCAATTATGGCCCTCCATCAATCCTACGTGGTGCTGTGCATTTTAACCTTGCATCCACGCACCTAACAAGAGGCTGAAACAAGTTGTCCATGTGTGCATTAGTGTGCCTAGCGCCTAGGCACTGAACAGGGGGCGGAGCGGCGCTAGGCAGAGCTTCTTTGCACCACGTTCTGGACGGTGCGGCGCTGGTGAAGGGGCGGTGCGGCGCACACTGATGCTGCCTTTCACACAGTAGTGCGCACTACTTTGCTTTGTTGATTAGGGGTGTGCACACACACCCAAACTGATGCACACATATGTGTTCACTCCTTTAACATGCTGTATTTTAATCTTCCAACCTTGGTTTAGACTTTAACCATCTTTGAACCATGTTGTAGACATGTTTAAACCTTAGACAAATACCAACAATCTCTACCTTTGTCTAAGCATTTAAACCCGAACCATTGTGCAGAGAACTTCAGGATCCAAACTCATCTTGAGTCATCATTCAACCGACTCTATTCCTAAGAAGTCCAAGGCAATGATTGGACCTTCTCAGAGGTAGAACCTTGGTGCTTAAATCTGCAGGACTTTCCTTCGTGGTCTTCTTGTTAACATGAATGCATCATTTCGTATAATTTTTTGGAATGTAATGATACCGAACATCCATATGCTTCATCCCCTTATGGAACATCAGATTCCTCCACAAGTGCCATACACTTTGGCTATCCGAAGATACCGCCACCTACTTTTTTAGGACCTCCCACTCGTCCAACAACCCTTTACACCCCATAGCTTCCTTTATGACTTCCGTAGCTGCTATGCATTATGCCTCGGTTGTTATGAGTGCTACCACTGGCTACCACTGAGCCTTCAAATACTTCAGCAACCACTTCATCCTAAGCTAATGCTTCTTTCCGGGATTACTCACAAATCTGCTGAAAACATCCATTGCCCAAGAAACCCTTAACCAATTTCTCTCATTTTCTTGGATTATATACATCCCAAGGATCTTTTGTGTAAGGCTGAGATCCTTCCTCTCGAACTCCTCACTAAGTTGAGATATAAACCTTTCCATTTTTTTCTTGCTGTTCCTAACCAACAACATATCAATGACATAGATGAGGATACTCACCATCTTCTCCACCTTGTGTCCAGGTGAGAAAGTTTCTGTGAAATCTATGTCTTCTCTTCTTGTGAACCCCTTCGTCACCAACTAAACCTTATTTCGGACTTCATCTCCTAGAGGGTACCCTTCTTTGACCTTGTAAGTCCACTTACAATCCACAACTCTCTGATTTCCCAGAATGTGCACCAATTCCCAGAAATTGTTCTTCCTCAAAGAATCCATTTTTTCCTCCACAGCTAGTTTCCATCTTGGCGAATCCTTACATCATATGGCATCAATATAAGTCTCTTGTTCACTCATCTCTCCTTCTGTCCAAAGAGCTGCTGCATTCGCAACATCTGCAAACCCATATCTTGAAGGTGATCCGACCAGCTTTCTTTCCCGGTCTCTTGTGAGCTGATAGTCCTTCCGACTCCCTGCATCATCCTCTTTTAGTTCAGCCTCCTCACGAGTGTCCTGAGCTTGGCATTCATCAATGGGCTCTACCTGATCTGAACCCTCTTGCCTTCCTTGCTCTACCTGAATTGAATTCTCCTTAATGCTATGCTCCACAAGAACCAAACTGGTCTGTTCACTAGCCCCTATAGGATTAGTTTTCTCCAAGTAGGGAAATAACAATTCATTAAAAATAACATCCCTACTTTTTATGAGTTTCAATCCTTCTAAGGACCATAACCTATACCCCTTAGCCCCTTCCCCATATCCTAGAAACACATATTTTCTAGATCCTGGGCTAAGCTCATCATTCTTTTGTTGTGCATATGAAGCACACCCAAAAGTTCTAAGGTTATCCAACTCAGGGGGTTTTCTATTCCACATCTCTTCGGGAGTCTTGAGCTCTAAACTCTAGAGGGTGATCTATTAACCAAATATGTAACAGTAGACACAGCTTCCTCCCAAAAATATTTGGGTAATCCGGATCCATCTAACATACACCTAACCTTTTCCATAAGGGTCTTATTCATCCACTCAGCAACTCCACTTTGTTGAGGGGTTTCTACAACCGTCCTATGTCTTAGAATCCTATTTAACCTACAAAATTGATCAAGTTCTTGGTTAAAAATTTCTAAGCTATTATCGGTTTTTATCCCTTTAACTACCCTGCCCATTTGAGTCTCTACCAGCCCTTTCCACACTACTAATTTATTCAAAACATCTGATTTATTTCTAAGTAAATAAACACACACTCTTCTTGAATAATCATCAATTAAAGATAGAAAGTAAAAGTTACCTCCCTGTGTTGGTGTTCTTGCTGGTCCCCAAAGGTCCGAATGAATGTAGTCAAGAATCCTCTTAGACTTGTGCACTTCGGTGTTGAAGCTGACCTGGTGTTGCTTCCCAAGAATGTAACTCTCACAAAAATCCAGTTTCTCTACTTTGTCACCACCAAGTAGATTATCCTTGCTAAGAACTTGCAGGCCATTTTCGCTCATATGTCCCAAGCGAGTGTGCCAAAGGGCTACCTTATCCATCTCAGCCATCAAGCTTGCTGCTTGATCATTGATTTTTGTCTTTCCGATCATCTCATAGAGTCCATCATTTCTTGCTGCCTTGATCACTACCAAAGATCCCTTGGCCACCTTGATCTTTCCTCCCTCTACTTTGCATGTATATCCCATAGAATCCAGCTGCCTCAATGAGATCAAATTCCTCATCAAATCTGGGAGATACCTCACATTCTCCAGCAGCCTTACCATTCCATCAAACATCCTCACCTGGATGTCTCCCGTGCCCCTCACTTGGTAAGAAATATCATTCCCCAAGAAAACTCCTTTCATCATTGGTTTCCTTGAAATTCTTGAACCAACTCCGGTGAGGGCACATGTGATGAGTGCACCCGAAATCCAAGATCCATTTCCCGTTGCCTTCTTGCCTCTTGCTCACACTTGAGCACACATCAAGAACTTTATCATCTTGCTGTTCTATCTTGGCAACCGAAGCCTCTCTATTTTTGGTATGGCTTCCTCCTCTATCCCTTGTCATCTTCTTGCAATCTTTCTTGACATGACCCTTCTTATGGCAGTAGTAGCAACTCTTCCCTCCAAATCTTGGTTTGGAGTGCTCTCTCCCATGGCTCTCTCCTCTACCTTTGTCTCGGTAGTAGCCATGTATGTTGCTATGCACTCTCCCATGGCTCTCTCATCTATCTCTGTCCTGGTAATAGCCATGTATGTTGTTGTGCACTCTCCTATAACTCTCTCCTCTACCTCTGTCCCAGTAGTAGCCGTGTATGTTATTGTGCACTCTTCCATGGCTCTCTCCTCTACCTCTATCTCGGAAGTAGCCATGTATGTTGTTGTGCACTCTCCCATGGCTTTCTCCTCTACCTCTGTCCCGATAGTAGCCATGGTTGCTGCCATACCAAGTTGCTGGCCTTCTTTTAAAGAACATCCCTCTTCCACTTGATGCACTCCTTATCTTGGCACCAAGATTTTCTTGCAACTCTTTATTAGGATCAAAAGATTCGTTTACGAAGATACCTCTTATCTGGGAGAGTCTTGGTAAGAAACAACTCATTTAGTTTCTTCTATATTGCAGTTGGATCTTCCGAGTCTTCGCACTCCCTTGTGACATTGTCCGACATGTTCAAGAAGATGGTGTCGTATGCCATCTTCTTCATCTCATTCCGCTGGTCTTCCGTGGTACTTGCTAAAAAAGCATCATCTTCTCCAAGAGCCAAGTCCGCTTTCTATTGCACTAGAACTGCCTTGATCTTTCGCTTCCACAGAGAAAAATCTCCCTTTCCATCAAACTTCTCAATACCAAAATTTAAACTCATATTGCGGAGAAGATCCCTTGATTTATGCAGCACCCATAAATGCTTTCTAACTTCTTCTAAACCTCAAGAACACAGATCGAAGATGGATCTTAATACCATTCTTGAATCACCTTCAAGAACACGACATAATCTTGATCTTTACTCCGTTCTTGAATCACCCAATAAGTTGATCTTTGATTCTTGGAGTCTTTGCTCCGTCACCTTCTTATTCTTGCTCTGATACCCAGCTGTGCTAGATCTGATACCACTATTGAAAATCACCTTGACAAGTTGCCCAGGTGGTGATCTTCCAAACACCCAAGTATAGAATGACTTGTAGAAAGAAATACAGCAATCGAAAGCAAGAAAGTAAAGAACACAAGCGATTTGTTATCGAGGTTTGGCAATGTGCCTACGTCTCCGTGAGTTCCTCTGAACTCTCTGCACTAAATCAATGGTTATTTACAATTCAGCAACCCTCTCCAAGAAACCTCAAGTTCTTGAAGGAACAAAGAAGAGAACAAGAAAGACTTTATCACTTTCTATACTAATCTCTCTCTCCTTTACAACCAGCCTCTCTACAATGAGTCCCTCTTGTATGTCTGTGTCTTTGCACTCTCACACAATTCTCTCTTGTATGTTTGTCACACACACACTTGTGTCTTGTATCACAATGTGTTTCACATCTTATTCTTTGAGATTGAACCTAGGTGACCCTTTATATAGTGCACCAACTTCTTGTCCAATCTTGTGTGTCATTCTCTACCCTTAGATCTTGATGACCAATCAACCATGACCCTCCATCAATCCTAAGTGGTGCTGTGCATTTTAACCTTGCATCCACGCACCTAACAAGAGGCTGAAACAAGCTGTTCATATGTGCATCCGTGTGCCTAGCGCTTAGGCGCTGAACAGGGGGCGGTGCGGCACTAGGCAGAGCTTCTTTGCACCATGTTTTGGACGGTGCAGCGCTAGTGGAGGGGGGTGCGGTGCTACCTTGCTTCAAGCTGCATCCTTACTGGGCGGTACAGCGCTGGTGAAGGGGCGGTGCGGTGCACACTGATGCTGCCCTTCACACAGCAGTGCGCACTACTTTGCTTTGTTGATTGTGCACACCCAAACTGATGCACACACATGTGTGCACTCCTTTAACATGTTGTATTATAATCTTCCAACTTTGGTTTAGACTTTAACCATCTTTGAACTATGTTTAGACATGTTTAAACCTTAGACAAATACCAACAAATGGCAATACAACTTTTTGGATGGTAGAAAAGTTGTGAAAACCCTTTCAACTCTCACTATACCAAAACCTCGTTACACCCTCTTAAATAACCTAACCTTTGGTTATCCTAGTGCTACAAGATTTGAGATAACTCTAAAATAAAAGACTTTTGGAGCTCTATTTATAATAACTAGTACCAACATCCTTTTGACATATTGACGATATGAGATTAAAACTATTTACAATTAGACTCCTCTCCAATATGAGATTTGACGAAAAATTGTTTATATGAAGTATTGATTGTTTGTAAAATACCTATTTACATAGAATAAATTAAATCATAATTTTATGAGAAAAATAACCGGTATGTGTAGTGTTAATAAATTATTTAGCTTTTAGTAAACGAGTTAAAATAAATTTAACTTTTAAAAGCTACTTTTTGGTTTTATTTTTTTTTAAATATTACAATTTTTTAATATTTTTTTAAAACTAAATTAAACGGTAGCTCAAAGCAATTGTGCACAAAGCTCTTTTCTCTTCGGGTAAATCATTGGGACTTCGGTAACATAAAATTATGATAATCTCCTTGGTCATAAGTATAGCTTGTATTCATAAGTCAGCTAAGCAAAAACGTGATGTCAGCATTCAATTTTTTTAAATACTCAAACTGCCCTTCTTCCCTGAACTCTGTCTTCCTATTTTCTTTTATCCTCCCTCTTCTTCTCTGTAATTTTTTTAAATGCCCAAACCGCCTTTTTATGTGTGTTTCCAAAGAAAACACACAGAAAAGAGAGAAAATGTTTTCTTTAATTTTCTCATTACCCAAACACTCTTGTTTTGCAAATTCTCATCGCTCCTAATTTCTTAAGATGAGAACTGCTTCAATAATTAGGTATAGATCTTAATTCCTCTAATCTTTTGTGATTTTAATGTAAGAAACTACAAATTTACAATGTTTGGCAAGTGAGAATACGAAAGAAAATCTTATCTTCTCTTTACTTTTCTTGCAGAAAACGAAGGATCGAACTCTCTTAACATTTCAAGGAGAGGAAGCACTATTAGTTTATGTGTCTTTTCAATCTACTTGGTTTCTCATTTTAGATTTAATGGTGGATTTTTTATTCTTTTTTCTCTTTTTTTTTTTTTTTATAATGGACCATTACGACTGTCTCTACAATCTTTGTCTTAAGATCCTATGAAGAATATAAATCGCAAGATATGCAGCGCAGTGATAGGATTCGAACCCGAGACCTTATAGGTCACCGCCATCTCAAAAACCGAATTTACCACTGCACCATATGTCCTGGGTTTTTTTTTTTTTTTCTCTCTCTTTTCTCTTGATAATATGGTGAGTGGTTACAATTGTAGAGAATATCAATTCAAAGAAAATGATGTGTGTTCGAAGAGAACATGAAAAGAAAATTTTCTTTATATCTTGCCTAGAAAATATCAGTAGGGATTTGATATTAATTTATTTTAGTTTATTTTTTTAATCCTTCTCAAATTTTGGTATCTATTGTCATCTTAAATAGAATGAAAGTTATTATAGTAAAAACAACTTTTCGTCTACCACATGATTCGCATCATCCGAAAATTTTTAACATGTATCGAAGTTTACGTATTTGAAAATGTAAGAAAAGATAGGTATCCATAATTATTAGTCTCGATAATTTACTTTTTTTTGGGACGTGTTATTGTCACTGTTTATGGCCAAACTCTCGTAAATATAAAAGGCTTAATTTGACAAATTTAGCCTTATTTATTATGTCTTAAAGTCTTTTATAATTTAAATTTATAACTTAAAATTTGTATAAAGCATTGTAAGCAAGTTTCATGTCATTAATTACATTAACTTGAATGGGTTTCGTATCATCTGTATTAATCACGCCATCTATTAGTCAAAAGGTTATGTTTTGTATGATACTCTAGTATCCATATGCATCATCTTGGCAGGAAAAAAAAAGAAGAAAATCTTTGGCTTTACTTACTGTGCGTTTGAAATTTATCTTTTACTTTTCTTTGAATATACATGCTTAAAGAAGATTTGAGTTTAAAGAAAAGTCCCAAATTGAATCAAGAATGCAAGAAAGCAAAATCTAATTGAAAAAAAGCAAATCTACTAAAAATATATATAATTATTTAGCGAGATAAAACGCGGAAAGAAAAAGAATTCAAGACCCAAAAAAGAAAAATAAAAATGGTACTTTGATCATCATAAAAAGTAATATTCAGTTAAAATTTTGATTTTTTAAATAAATTCATTTTGGAGCTATTTGATGAAAGAAATAGATGTTTTGAGGTGAATCGTAAGTTTGAAAAAGTTTAATATGTTAGTGTCATTTCAACAAATTTGAAAATAGTTACAATGTAATTTGTCCAAAGAAAAAACCGTTAAACTGCGTTAATTAATTTATTTTTTTTTATGAAGAATTGATTAATTATTAGATAAAAAAAACAAATTATATGATGTTGGAACGCTAAAACTGAATTTCACTTTTTTTACTAGATAATACAATGAAACTAAGGGTCATGAGCACCATAAAGAATAATTAAAGAAGGTAAAAATTAAATCATCAATAAAATAACAATAAAATATTGAATATGAGAACAAGAAGCAATTTACCACACTAGTGAAAAACCATCACAAGATGAAAAAAGAGCAGATTGTAGTAGCATTTTAATAAATCATTTTATCAATAAATTCTTTCAAATATTCATAAAATAAAAAAGTTACTATATACATAAAAATTACTAATATTTTAAGTATGAATTTGATATGTTTCCATAATCAATAGATGAATATCAACATAAGAAGAGAAAATCTGAAACTATAAAAAACAAAATCACCCACTGATTAATTGCTAGTTTTTTTTTCCTCAAAATTTAATTGCTAATCTAAAGAACAAGCGATGAAAAAATAGTTGTGATATCATGAATTGGTTCTGTGAGAGTTATTACGGAATCGAAAAGACTTATTAATAATCATAAAAAAATTAAATAGTAACTTAAATATTTAATTTTTTTTGAAAATTTTAAAATAATCACTATTTAATTTTTTTTGTAATTACTAGTGAAAATTTTCAAATCCGTGGAATTACCGCTTAGGAAAAAAATTAGACAAAAAATCTTACTTGCCATACATTATTTAATAAATGATTAAACAAAAGATATTAATAAAGTAGCTATAATAAATAAGGGTAAAATTGTCAATTTTTTTTTTTTTTTTTCATTTATGAGGTTGTGCCAACAACAATTTTGGACTGTGATAATAGGTTTTTTTATTTTAATAAATGTTTTAAAAAATATATTTTGAAGGGTATTTATTTGCATTTTCATTTTTCAGATTTTTTTAATAAATAACAAAAGAACATTTACAAGCTTAGAACTAAATGACAAACGTTCTGATTTTTTTTTTCAAAAAAGAGCCCACATGGAGTGAATCAAATCCCCACCGAATAAGCTTGGGATTATTATATGAGCGGGAAATGTGTTTATCTCTCTTTTCAAATTCTTCTCTCTTTTCAAATCGCTCCCTTTCCTTTTTCCCCTTTCTCAAGTTTCTATCTCTCACTCTATCTAGCATCTTTTCTTCCTTGCCGAGATTGGGAACTGCCCTGTTACTGCCTCTTAGTCTAACTTGGTTCCAGATCCTAGGTATGTAACGCTCAAATCAGGGTTTTGATTTATTTATTTTTGCTCCCTTTCTCATTTCTCTCTCACCTCTTTTCTTCTTCTTCCTCGCCGATAATGTCGCTGTCGCTGCCGTTTCATCTAACTCGATTAAAACAATAGAAGGCTATATTTGAGAATTTCAAGTTAAATGTGGTTGTGGGTAATTATTTATTTTTTGAATTTTCAACTAAATTCGAGAATGCTTTTCGTAATATTGTATACAACTTTGTTCAATGGCTGATTCGGGTGTGGGTTTGGTCGCTTCGAAGTGGAAGAAAAATTAGCTGTTAGGAGCCTCCGCCCCTTCTGGGGTGAGGAGAGGTGGTGAATTGGGTGTGTCTCGCCTTCTATTGAGAGAGGAGGTTTTGGTGCGGCTTGAAGAGAGAGAATAGAGGAAGAAAGATCAATACCAGTTTAGAGAGCTGTTAAGAGGGATATGCGAGTTTTTTTTTTTTTTAAAGATTTGGGGCCGTTTAGGAAACACCTCCACACTTACGACACTTTTATAAAATATATCAAGGAAGTAAGGAAACTACTTTAAATGATAATTTAGCTTTTACTTCTTGCCGCTTCTCTTCAAGTTACTGATTTATGCTTGATGGTGCAAATTATGATTACAAATCAAGCAAAGAAAGGGTTTGAATTTGACCAATGCCAACTTGGCTTTCCCTAAAATGAGATATTAAGAAGTTATACTCTATTAGAAGTTTAGTATCCAGAATTTACATTCTTCATCATTGTTGCTCATTAATCAGTCTTAAAATGCTAATATTTTGGCAGATAATACATTTTTGGAATCAGAATATGGGTGTCGAAAATTATCACGTAATCGAGCTTGTAGGTGAGGGCTCTTTTGGGAAAGTATACAAGGGAAGACGGAAGTACACAGGCCAGGTAAATGTTGTATTTCCAATTTCTTAGAATGTTATTTTGTTTATGCTCTTACTTTTTTTTCTCAAACTTTGTTGTCATTGATCTCAGACTGTTGCAATGAAATTTATTATGAAGCATGGAAAAAGTGAGAAGGACATACATAATTTAAGGCAAGAAATTGAGGTAATAAAGTTACTTCTTTTTGCTTAATTAAGTGCGCCTAAATGTTTGATTTGTACCTTGTAGATAAGTGTATAAATACTAGCATAGCTTAGAACTGGATGGCTTATGCATATCTTTCTTTTGATAGTATTTTCGTATACATTGTTTCAAGGTTGAAGAGTAACTTCTTACAATTATTTTTTCTAAGTTTTCTTTCTAACATACCTTGGCCTTTCCTGCTCATAGAATCAGTTTTTAGAGATACCAGTGCAATCTATTAAAGAATTATATTTACTGGGATTTTTTAAAAGAATAGATAAAATGATTGTAATTTCATGGCTTTGAAAATGAACACCCAAACATACTTTCTTATTTTCTAGTTTCAACCTTTTTCTAGTTAATGATTGAGGTGGCATAGTTATGGTCTACTTATAGATACAACTCAAATGAACTTTACATGGTCAATGATTTCATGAAAAATTTGTAAAAACTGTATAAAAAGATTGGATTTGAATCAATATGTGATTTGTTTACTTGAGTATGAAACTTCTTTGATCATCCTTTATTAAGGTGAATTTAGAAAAGCATCTTGGTTCATCTGTTTTTCTGGTGCATGCTTTCTTCTATTTTCATGTCTAGATCTTGCCTTTAACTCTTGTAAATGTCGACTAAAAGTTTTGTGTCATTGGGTAATATTGTAGTTTTCACTTGGATGAGATTTGCCATCATTTTCTAGTTTGTTCTTAGTCCTAGAAACTTCAAAGAAACAATTCACCTCAATTGCACAAGTTGAGGATATTCTTCTCTGTCAAACACAGGAATCTCAATCTCGACATGTAACATACATGCTTCTCTTAGATCCATATGGGTTGTTAGTTCATCACCTCATGAATGTTGAACCAATATGAATGAGTTGTTGTTCTCTACACCAGTGATGTTGAAGATTCCATTAGGCCTCAACTGTTGAAAAAGCTGGTTGGTTTATTGTGTATCATATGCAGAAGGTTCTTGTATCTGATGATAATGATCTTTGATCACTAAAAATTTATTATGGTTTTGTGTAAACTCATTATTCTTTAGCTCAAGACTTTCTAAACTCTATTACCAGGGGAATAAATTCCTTCCTTAGTCCAACCTCACCCTTCAACTATAGACATCTTCTTGTTAATTTACCATCCTTTGTCCCTTCAAATGAACAAGTTTTCTTACAGGAATATTCAACTGTTGACCATCGACTAGGCCTCCTGATTGATCTTAGGCTCTAACCCTTTTTGAATAACAAACCTGTAAGAAGAATACCTAGGCTTCTATTGCATTGGAGGTTCCCACCAATTTTTCTGTTACTCAGGCTGATACCGTTGCTTCTGCTTCATCCACCTTTGCTTAGCTGGTTTCCCTCTAAGGTTGAACACCCCTAAACAAATGCATTTTGACACCTTAAATGTTCTGCTAATTTCTTAGTGCTGTTCATATATGGTGTACCCGTCTAGGCGTGCATAAATACCAGATATTTCTTAATGGAGTCCTGTCTTTCTTTATTATTTAAACTTCGATTTAGAAACATGCCTGTTAATCCTGATAAAAACGTAAGCCCCAAAATTTGGTCACACAGTTTTCCTTTTTAAAGAAAAAAGTTCGATTTTTTTCCACTCATCTGTATAACGCTGATCAAACCCTTGCTGATTTGGAAGGTGTATTTGCATGTTAACCCTTCTCACCCCTTGCTCTCTCTCTCTCTCTCTCTCTCCCTATATATATATCAACGATTGGTATAAACATACAGAATTCCAGATTCGATCAGCTTCTCCTCAACAAATAAGTGCTTGGGCTACGGTAACAAGACCATACTTTTCATGAGAAAACTGATAAACTGGAAAGAGATGTTTTGCTTTGTTAAAAGGATTTTTGAGACTGTACAGAGTGGAGGTTATGCTTGTGACATTTATCAGGTGGGCACAGACTCGGTGTGTGAATCTTTTACCCTGATTATCTGAGGCTTGTATAATTTGCTTACCGTTGAAGATTCACCACATTCATTCTCAAAACCATTATTTTTTTGAAATGGTGGACAGGAACCAATGTTAGTAACTCCCTAGTAGAAGCACCTGCATTGTGCCTGACGTTTAGACCTTAATATGATATAAAATTAAGTTGATACTGAGCAGTTACTTTTACGGTAAAGATGTCTGTAGTTCGGCATTTATCCACTTATATATTGCATTGATGAAGCTTGAAACTTCTACATTTTACTAATGGTTTATTTGAGTTTATTGGTTTTCAGCTGATTTGATGATGTCTTCCTTGAATGTTGCAGATTCTAAGAAAGCTGAAGCATGAAAACATCATTGAAATGCTTGATTCTTTTGAAAGCCCACAAGAGTTCTGTGTTGTCACAGAATTTGCTCAAGTAACTATTTCCTTTCTCTATCACCTGCAGATATTGATTTTTGACATGCTTTTACGTACAGTAGTGCATTGGTTTGTAAAATATTACAGATGCAAAAAGACACAGAATTGATTGGGAACATCATCATATGGATGAGTACTTGATGGTGTCTTCCGCTTTGCAGGGTGAATTGTTTGAGGTCCTTGAGGATGATAAGTGCCTTCCTGAAGAACAAGTTCAAGCAATTGCAAAGCAGTTGGTACATCCCTCTCCAAGATATTGCTTGCATCTCATTTATCTATTGTAATTTTTTTATCAGTCTTCTAGTATACCGTTTTATTTGTTACAAATTTCTTTTTTCAAAGTTTTCTTCTGCTAATATTCCAGGTTAGAGCACTGCATTACTTGCACTCCAACCGTATTATTCATCGTGACATGAAGCCACAAAACATTCTCATTGGTGCTGGATCTGTTGTTAAGGTAGGTTGGTTATGTATATCTTCGGTATGTGTACACAACCAACGTATTCTGTTTTGGTTGCTGAACTACTTTTCTATTATTGTATAAAAATTTAAGCACAGATGTTATTTTCGAATTTCTATGCATTAAAACAGAGGATTAAGCCTCAGTTCTCTTTTCTTTTATTTGGTTGCCTAAATTTGCTTTAGTTCATAAATTATTCTGCTAAATACTTATCAGTGGAATCTTACTGGTAAGTTCTAATGTTTTCCTATAACTTCTCCCATGTCTATTATGTTATGAAGACCAACTTTGTAATATAAAGATAGATATTGCGGCATGTAGGTATCCAAACCCCACATAAAATTTGAAACTGTTGTGGAGGTGAAACTCCTCTAACTCAATTATCTGTTGTTACGTGTAGAAATTTTGTAATCCTTTCTGATTGTTAATCTTGGAATGGCTTCTTTAAGTTGCTAAAAGATAGTGGAGATAGATAGTATATCTGAAGCTGGGTAGAGATCTATCATGGCATTTATGGGTACACTGAAGTGTAATGAATCAATCTTTGTGAAGAACAGTACTGTTTCAGTAAAGAACTTACTTTCATTTGGAACAAGTTAAATGTTTTTTTTTATAATTGGATGTGTTTGCTTGATGTTTTATTATAATTTGGAAAGAAATAACTTTTAATTCAGCAAGTGCTAGAGTGTCCATTATGATTAATGGCGAAGTACACACAATTAAAAATGTGGAGAAATTTCAAGACGTGACTATTTTAATATTTAGCACAGAAGATTGTGCTAAATATTATCTTACTTGCCAAGAGAAACCATAGAAGGTTGAAAGTAATGTACAAATTTTAATATTTATCTTGACCATAGTTTTAGAAAGTAAAAATGTTAGGCGAAGTATTTTAGCCCCATAAGGTGAAATATTGAGATCTAAGTTTTTTGGAGTGAATTGTTCATTTAAAAAATCTAAATAAATAATGGCATTCATTTTAAAAGTGTGAGCTTTATGGGTGTTAACCATGAGGCTTCTTCAAGAAAGTAGATAAAAGATACATCTCATTCTTAAGCATACTCTTAACTTGATGGAAGGTAATGCTTTTGTGAAGTCATACTTAAGCCTCACCTTGAGGCGTGTCTTAAAGCACACCGCAAAAATGTGTTGAAAACATAGATCATGACTAAAAATTAGAAGGATTTATGCTGTCTGGCTTAAGCGGAAGTAATATGGTTAAATATTTAAGCATATGATTTTTTTCAAAAATTTAATGTTTTTGGAAGTTACAAGTTTGATATCCCTTCAGATGGGTTAAATCTTGTTGGGTTTTATGCCCTTATATAACTTTAGCCTTTTAATCAAATAATTTATCTCTTCAGTAATTTGTGTTTGCATTGCTAATTTGATAAGTTGACTTCCTCTTGTTATTTAACTATTCAGAGGAAATTTTCACATCGACTCCTTGGTCTCATCATAATGTGTTTGTATTATTCTTGTCTAAAACTGTTACAGATTTCCCATATGATCATTATTTTGCAATTTGTACTTGTGGAGTAATATCTCAGAACTGTCTTTATGCTCTTGAAGCTAGTTCTTACCATTCATTAGGTAATTGCATTTTCTAAAAGAACTCGTGTGTATCGATGCATATAGGCTTGGTAAAATACATGCAAGTTTGATTTCAACAAAAGTGAAATGAAAGTTTCAAATAATTTAACTCAACTATTTCTATTCTATAGCAGGTTCTTTTGATCTATTCACAAATGGGTCATGCGTGCACTTTTTCTACGTTATGAGTGTAATGAGTGCTAAGAGAAGGCCATGGTTGTGCAAAGAGAGAAAATTTAAGATAGAATTTCTAGAGGAATAGTTTCAACGAAATGTGTATATGTCAAAGACTCAAAGATGATATTTAATTTTTTTTCTCTAACTTTGTTACCTCTAATTTTGTGAATATCTATAATGATGGACAAGTCAATTGCTCTGAATTCATATCATTTTTTCTATCGGTACTTTCACTCATCCTTGTATCTTTTATATAAACTGAAACTGACTGAAGTGCTATATGAACTTAAGTATGAAAAGATAAAGTCTTTCATTTAGGCCCTTCATGCCTTAAATAACTTGTTATTTCAGTTTTCCAGTAGTGGCTTTAACTATAATCTCTGCCCTATTTGTTGATCTTAATGAGATACAACTCATTTGAACTTAGTTGAGTGAACAATACATACAAAAAATCCTTCTGTGGCATTCTATACTTTCTCAACATGTTTTTTTTGGTAAGTCTATACTTTTTAACATGTTAATTATATCATTGATCATTGAGATTCATGGATACTATAAATCAATTTTTGGGGAATGGCATGGCCTCTTTGTTCCCTCTTCAAAAAAATTGAAATGTTAGTTTTTTCTGCATGGAACTGTCCCAAGACTATGGGAAGAGCACTATTGTATAGATGTCTTATAAATAGCCCTTGTTTTCATGTTGGAGTGCCTCTTTTCTCTTCTGCTCCTCTCCGGCTATCTTTTTTTTCTTTTTTTTTTTATAAGATCCTTTCCTGTTATCTTTTGCATTGCTTCTCAAAACCTCTGGGTGAAACGAATGCAGTAGTTGGGTGCGCACCACATGTTCCACCTACTCTAGTTTTTATTGATTTAATATCTTGCTGCCATCATTATACATTTGCGATTCTATTTACAAAGAGAAGTCATGATTATTTGATCTCTGAATTATAATTTCCAGAGCTAATTTTATTTCTTAATATCATATTATCACTTTTATGCATGTCATGCAATTGGGTTCTTGCTTTTCAAATTTTCTTCAAAGAATATATTATCAGCTTGTAAATTGAGTTTTGTTTTATTCATCTCAGCTTTGTGATTTTGGGTTTGCACGTGCTATGTCCACAAACACTGTTGTTTTGCGATCCATAAAAGGTTTGTTTATTTTGCCTTTCTGGTTTGTATCTCTTGACAAACTGTTCCAGAAAAATCCAATGAATTTTCCCTTCCATCTATTATTCAGTGCTGAATTTATAAAATATTTTTCAGGCACTCCTCTCTACATGGCCCCAGAACTGGTACGGGAACAGCCCTACAACCACACTGCTGATTTATGGTCACTTGGAGTTATATTGTAGGTGAAAATTTCCTTATCCTTGAATGAAAAGCCCCTTGGCTTTTACTTAAATTTATTTTGTTGCTGCTAAATTAATAGACGTTGACCTCATGTTCTCTTTGTCTTCAATTTTTCTCTTTAAGATTGTAACTTAGTTTAAGAAGTTATACAGATTAATCATTTGCTTGAAATCTTGAAATTTCTTGTTATCGACTTTCCTCCCCCAAGTTGTGTTTTAACTTCAATTCAGTTATGCCTGAAAGTAGTAATGATGCTGAATATAGGGATAGTGTTTTCAAATGGTAAATCAGACTATTCTCTTGTGATGATTGTGATGCATGATTGCATGAAGTTGCTGTTTGTCTCAGGATCAAAAGCTGCATGCCACGGTGAGAATATAATATGAATAGTGGAAATTGAATATTTTTTAGCCCTTTTAAAATATATGAAACGAGCCTTCATAATGTTGTAATAATCACTGCTAGTGGTTTCATATAGTGATGTCCAAGCAAAGCCAAGCTAGGAGATTATCTGAGCCCAGTGGCACATAGAAGTCATTTTCTTTTTTAATAAAACCTCTTTTTATTATGTCTCACTTGAAAAAAGTTTAAGTGTGACTTTTTGGCAAAAGAAAAAGAAAAATCTTTTGGACGTAAAAATAAAATTCATATCTTTTTCACAATCAACAAATATCTCATGACCCATCTAATTCTTGTCTCTGCCTTCTTTTCCAAATATTTTTCAGCTTAAATTGAAAATAACTTGCTTGTCTTGCCATGGCCCCAACAGGTATGAATTATTTGTTGGCCAACCCCCATTCTATACAAATTCAGTATATGCACTCATTCGTCATATTGTTAAGGTACATCTGCTAGAATCCTTTCCAAGTTTTGTTTGTTCATAGACACAAATATGGTATGCAAAATTGAAACTAATTTTATAATAAACTATCTAGGATCCAGTTAAATATCCTGACGACATGAGTCTGAATTTCAAGACCTTCCTGAAGGGATTGCTGAACAAGGTAGTTGAATTGTTTAGATGCTTTATCTCCATCTAATGGTTGGCTTCAACTCTGAGTTCAACTCCAAATTTGATTTGGAATTAAATATCATGAAAAATAGGTACCACAAAATCGATTGACTTGGCCTGCTCTTCTTGAACATCCATTTGTTAAAGAAACCTCAGCTGACCTGGAAGCCAGGGTAATTTTATCTGATATTTGTTATAAAATTATTTTATTATGTTGGAAACTAGATGTAGTTTAAAACCTGTTCTCCTCTTATCACAAAATAATGGATATTTTTTAAATTTGATGAACCATTTCCAGGAGATGCGTGTTTCAACTGTTGCAGCCAGGGGATGTGATGCTGCATGGAGGGGTGAAGGAAACATTATTCAAACACCAATTGGTCTGACTGTTTCTAGTCTTGGGAGTATAGCCTTTATCTTATACTTCAAATATTTAGGCTCTGTTCTTAACAATCATGAGCTACCTTGTCTTAGGTAAAAGTAATTCTCCTGCCGCTTTTGAGAATAATACTGCTCCAAGCCTTCAGCCTGATGCTCAACTAAATAGTCATAATGTGGCCCCAGGAAATTCTTCACCTCAGGAGGATTTCCCTGGATTTTCAAGTCCTAATGGTGTTAAACAGTCAGGTACATGAAGTTGTGATTTGATAAAATAATTTGCTTTCAGTTTTTTATCTGATGTTTAGGATAGGTTATCGTTTCGATGGTTGGTGGAAAAGGGTAAGGTTTTGCATAATTTTTTGTGCCATTGCTTTTTCTAAGTGAACACACATCATAAACTTTCTAAATGTTGGATGATTATAGATTTTAAGTTCAGGCCTTGTACTGTTCTAAATTCCATAGAGTGAGTGGACATTGTGGCTCCATGTTTTTTCTCATGCACTTCATAGTTCCACTCTTCCATATGCTTGCAATTTGCCTCTAGTCTTGAACTATTGTTTAGTTAAGTTTGTGTTCCTTTATCAAAGGGACTAGGCTTGATCTTGGTTTTAACTTATACATTCGGTCAAGCAAGAAATAGTGCCCCTTCACCCCTCCTTTGCTTTATTTGCTTGTTGGTCTGTTAATATCATAGTTGTTGGTTTTTTCCCCTTGTTTATTATGCAAATGCGTTTTCCTGGTATTTCTTTCTTTTCCATTTTTTGCCAATTCAATTAACTTTTGGGTTTTGTTGAGTTTCATTTTTTTTCTAAAAGAGAGGGGCAACGAAGTCTTTGAAGCTGTCAATTGAGCAAGAAAATTGAGGTTGTATTGAGGAAGCTGTCAATTGACAACTCCCGTACTTAATGAAAATATTACTCAATAGAATTTAGTGCATTGTAATTGAAATCCATTTTGCATCTAGTTCAGTTACTTTATAGATTTATTAACAAAAAACTTGCATATTATTTCCATAATTACTTCCAGCGTACATTTGGTTTTAAAACATGTTCATCTAATATGTCATTACTTCTATTCAGGTAGCCAGGCATTAGACAGATTAGAGAATAACTCTCGCACACTTAAAGGTGCACAAATTATTGGTCAAGATAATGAAGCACTAGCTCTTGTTTTGCTACCGCTGAAAAGATGGTCAAAAGAATCCCAAAATTGTAGCAGGTGAAATTCTGTTGCGTGGCTCACTATCTTTAATTTATTTGTGTATTCGACCTTGACAACTTGGTAGCAAATATTAGATATGACTGAGATAATTTTTATATCTCTGCTTAATGATTTTTTAAATTTTTGTCATGCAAAACAAACTCAACTTTTGTTGCCTACAGCCAACATTTTTGTAAATTGAATGTAAGCACCATGCACTTAAAATGTGAAACATTTTGTACTTAGATAAATAGGATTATTTGTATATCACACAGATATAGAATAACTACATCGGTTGAAATTTTGAATCTCATTTGAACATTATAGGTTTCATTTTGCTTATAATATGTGATGGCTGAGGATTTCTTATATGATGTTTTCCATCGTTTGTATCATCAGATAATTCATTGTGAAATGCTAAAATGCACTTTTTTTTTCTTTTTAAGTAATACCATGGAGACTTTCCTATGAGATATATGGGCAAAGTCCTTACATGATGAACACTGAAGAAAACAGTATACAATATCTCAGGGCATGCAGGAAGGATTTCTTCATTATAATGCTTTAAGATGTAGAAACAAAATAATTTCATATATTGGATATCTAAACATGACTTGAAACTATCTTATGCATAACTAGACATGTAATTACTAGTTAGGTTCACTATTACGTGGTATGCTATTTCTAGGAAGAAGAGATGCGTAACTGTTAGTTGATAGGCATCTTAAAGACCTGAAGAGCAAGAGAGGACTTGGTAGTTGAGTCATTGAGAAATAACTGGAGAAAACATGATATATATATATATAGGAATTATATTTATAGTCTGCCTATAGTTATGAACATTTTCTGTTAATTATAGCATGTGATATTTTCTTGTTGAAGTCAGCATAAAGATGTGTATCAGTATGTATTTGCAAGATCTAATTGCTTCCTGAACATACAGGGATCAAGATGTGCTTAACTCAAGCCAGTCACTGAAAATTCTTTCCAACTTAGTTGCGGCTGGTTCTATCAATTCTAGCGGGCTACTTGATGAACTACTACGTGAACTTCTTGATTTCACTGCCATTATTGTTAGCTTGAAATCTTCTGAGGTCAATGACTTAATAGCAAAGGTATGTCAGTAGTTTTCATTTAGAAATTTGTAGCCTTCAGTTTATACTCTGATATGTGCCATGTCCCTTTGGCATAATACTTTTAGTTGTCTTTGAATATCATTAGCCAGTCTCAAAATTTCTGTGGGTTTTACTTGCTTTTGAGTTATATTCCAAGTTTTCAGGCTTATGGACTACAATTTTTTTCTTCTATGATCGCTGTTCATGAAAACTCTAGACATCAGTAATTTCTTGCAAAATCTTACAGCATTGCATCAATATTTTTTACAGCATTGCATCCGCATGACATTATGCACCTCTGCAACGATGTTTTCTTCTTCTTTTTTCCTCACCCAGGCATATTTCTTTTCTTTTCTACTCTTTTGAAATCATTGCTGAATTGTAGCAATTTTTTTTAAAGAATTGCATCTGCATGACATTATGCTCTTCTTGAACGATGTTTTCTTCTTCTTTTTTCCTCACCCAGGCATATTTATTTTCTTTTCTACTCATTTGAAATCATTGCTGATTTTATCCATTGACTTTAGGGAAGTTAATTATTTATTTTCCAAGTCTTGCCCGCGTTGGAGCATTCGTAAGGACATTTCCCTACCCATTAAGCGGACAGGGGTTCAAGGCGTGTGTGGTTTTTTTAAAAAAATTATTTATTTGCTATTTTTTTAAATAACTGGAGAGTTGAATAAATCTATGATCATCAATTCTTTACTTAGTGTGTTTTCCCTGTTTAATATAAATGCTGGCTGACACTAAGTTGGTTTCTAACATTGCAGAGTTTTTCAATCATTAAAATTTTGGTAGACAATAGTGGAAGCAGCATTACAAGTTCATATTTCAGGCACTGGGTTGCTGTAGTTGAAATTTTCTCACAGGTACTCTTTTATGGTTTCTGTTAATCTCTTGAAACAATATATGCTTCTGCTACCAGCTTTCTTATCTTGTCCAATATAAAGGTTGTTGCGTGCAATGGAGATGCCTCTGGAAGAGTTCAGTATGAGTCCTGTGCTTGTATTACAGTCGTGCTATCTAGAGTGGCTCAGGGTCTTAAAGCAAATACTTCTACCCTGGATCCTGATGCTGTTTCTACTCCCGGGGTGAAGGAAGCGCTAAAACGGGTTTTGGAACATGCTAAAACATCCCAGTTAGTGGATCATTTGTGTCTCTGTTTAGCAAATTCAGGCTCATGTCTCAGTTCAGGTTCTTCAAATTTGCTGCGTGCTGCTTGTGAAGCATGTACGGCAATCTGGTCACTGATAGATGCTTCAGAAATTCTTTTCACACAAGAAAATGGCAATTTATTTCCACTAGAAGCATTGTTGAGTCATTCTTTAGTCCGACTTGACATAAGGGACCATGACCAGGCTTCATTGGTAGGGACAGAATCAGCAAAAATTGTTGATGCAGTGACAAGAGTGTTTCTGAGATCAAAACATGTGCAGCTTGCTATTAGCCATTGCCTTCATCAACGTCTCGAGGCTCCATTGTTTGCGGGTATTCAGGTGTTTCCCCTAATTTGCTGATATTTATTCTGTAGCATTGAGTTGTTGGAAAGGCCAGTTAACTATAATTTATTCACATTAGTTCTTATCGTTTTTATTCACATCATGCTTGCATGTCTTTTTTGTAGTCGTCATATAAGTTTAGTTATTTTCAATCTTTCAGCTCTTGTCAAGATGCTGCCTCCGTAGTGGAATAGTTCCAAGTGTACTTTGTGGCCTGCCCACTTCCCTACCTGTTTCTACTGTTGTCAGTGGTGGAGGGGATGGTACTTTTGTTTCAGAGATATTTTCTATACTATCTTTTTGTGCTACCTCTTTAAATAAAGATTCACAAATGGGTGAACCAAATAACTTGAAGTTCAAATTAAACAATCCTCATGGTCTGGTTCTGCATTCATGCCTTCTCCTGGCAACAGTTGCTGAATGTTTGAAGTTGACTGGAAGAAAGTCTGCATTGTTTATGCTTACAACTTCTCCAAAGAAGCAGCTTTCTCGTCTTTCAGTCCTCGCCCATCATTTTTCTTCAGATGATAGAATTAAAACTTCTCTTCAACCTCATTGTGCATCAGCTATGCTGGCTCTTGCATCCATTCTATCTCTTGAAAGTGGAGCTTCTGTTGAGTCTCCTGTCTCGGAAATTGCAGTGCCTTTGATTCCTCGTACTGCCACGCTTTGTGATCACCTGAAGATTTCATCAGGCAATGAAAATGAAGCTGTCTTTCATAACACAAATGGTCTTCTCTCCTATTGGCATGGTCTTAGGGATGGATGTGTTGGCTTGCTAGAATCCAGACTGAAGTGGGGAGGACCACTGGCTGTACAACAGTTGATTGCAAGTGGTATCCCTTTGCTTCTTATGGATTTGTTAGCCAACAATCATTCAAATGCTACTTCTCAAGGAATTGACAGCACAAATGATCGAATTGGGTTATCCCCTATTGGAGTTGTATGGACAGTATCATCAATATGTCATTGCCTTTCAGGTGGAGCTGTGACATTTCGACAAATTCTGGTCAGGAGTGACTACATGAAACTCATTTCCAATTTGATATCTGATGTTCATCTGAAGCTTGTAAAGTGCTGGGGTGGGCCAGGTGGTGGGAAGGATGGAGTCAGAGACATAATAAATGCAATAATTGATCTCTTAGCATTTCCTTTCATTGCTGTACAGAATGCTCCAGGTTTGCTGTCTGCCACTGCTTCTGTAAACAGTGGGTTCATTCTCAACATGGGTTCACCTGGTGGGAGAGTATGCATGGAAGACAAGGATATGGTGAAAGCAATTGAGGAAGACATGGGAAAATATATAAGAATCCTTCTGGAGGTTAGGTTTCAGTTCTTTTAAAGGGAGTATTGTGTTTCTTTGTGATAGTTCTATCATTTGAGTGCTTTGTTCTCCGAGTGGTGCTCAGTTGAAATGATACAGTAGATAACTTGCAATTCAGGCATGATGCCCACAAATGTTGTTGAGAGATGCTTGTTTGGCAAAATATCTTTTTGATGTTTTAGTTTTGGGATTAATGATGCTTCAAATTCTCATAACACTATCTTGAAATTGAGAAACCTTACCATCTCTCATTCAACTGCTTCTGAAATTTTCAGGTGGGAGTGCCTGGTATGATTCTTCGTTGCTTGGAACATTTGGAGTTAAAAGATTTGGGAAGGCCTGTTGCCTTTCTTGCCAAAATGATAGGGCATCGACCTCTTGCACTACAACTTGTGAGCAAAGGCTTGTTGGAGCCAAATAGAATGAGAAGGTTGCTCGACTGTTCAAATCCAAGAGAGGTTACACTTGATGTTTTGATGATAGTATCTGATCTGGCACGTATGGATAAGGTCAGATTATTTTCCAAAGAGGTTTAGAACTTTTCTTACTCAAAACAAATTTATCATTCTTTAAACCTCTCAATCAAACTCACTGCACCTTAATCAAGAAGAACAATTGTCTTTCATTATACTTACTGATTAAGGTATCCTCGTCTCCCCTAAACAAGAGAATGAAAGAGATGATTAGGCAGCGTTTTCTAAATATGAATTAATTCTAATGGCGTTAAAAGAGGTCATCTCTCAGTTCAACGGGAAAGTTTTACAGCCTACCTTATGCAATAAAGATTAAAGTTAGAAAAATTTTAATTTAATTTTTATAAGAACTAAAAGTTTTCAAATAATATTAATATCATAAGCTGAATAAATTAGGAAATAAGGCTGGGCTTCAATGGTGCATGCTACTTTTATTTTTTGGTGTCAGACAGAATATGGTCTTGGCTGAAATACTTCGGGTGAAAAATAGATTTTCTTAGCATACATTATAATTATTTCTATTAGCTACTTTTTATTTGACCAATCTTCTTATGATCGAAAGAGTTTTAATTGTTTTGTTTTACAATATCAGTTTGTGATCTGTTTCAAGATTTTACAATGCAACTTATCCTTCTTTCTATTTTTGCTCTCAACCAAAAGAAATAATAATAATGTCACTTTTCTTTTTCTCATATATGGCACTTTTAGCTGTGTTTTTAGCGTTATTTCCAAAGTATGGCAAATCTGACATATTTTTATCAATCATTTCTGTTAGCTCAGGATAAAAATTCCTTTTATTATATTATAGAAGCCAGTATCTGGTTTACTCTTTCCTAGGATGTGCCCTTTTTGTTACCCTTTTATCTCTCTTATCAAAAACTGTTTTTCTGAGATACATACATTATACATATAAACCAGCTGTGTCTTCCTCTGAATTCCATTGCTAAAATCCTCATCACTTTAAAGAAAAATGAAAGTAAAAGTTACTCCTATAATTTTTTCATCGATCAAAAAAGGTATTTGGACAAAATTCATTCTTAAAAGTTAATTATAAGATCTCAAAATGAAATCCAAACGCCATCTAAAATAGCTTCTGCTTATCCCTCTTTTTAAAGAGAAACAACCAGATTACTTAACAAAAAAGAAAGAAAAGAGTTAACAAACAGATTGTAAAATGGTAATATTGAAAGCGCCCCAAGCTCGTCTAATTAGTTTTGAATTATATGGAATGCAGGGTTTCTATGAGTTCATTAATGGGGCTTCTATTTTAGAGTCACTAAAAGAATTTCTGACCAGTGAAGATCCCAATATACGTGCAAAGGCTTGCAGTGTTCTCGGCAACATGTGCCGGCATAGCTCCTACTTTTATAGTTCACTAGTAAGTAATGACAAACAAATATCTCTTTGCAATATGCTAATGCATTTGAAAGCTTGGTTCTAAAAGATATGTAAACATTTTAGAATTAATTTCCTGGATTGTTGATACAATGTCAGAGATTGAAGTTGGTCAATGAGACACTCACATGATGAAATAATCTGTCAGGCTGAATTTAGTGTTTCTTACCATTCTATATGACAATGTAGGCAAGGCATCATATTATCGGTCTCCTCATTGACCGATGTGCTGATTCAGACAAACGTACACAGAAGTTTGCATGTTTTGCTGTAAGATCTGTTCTTTTTTAACTCACATATAAAAAAATGATTTATTTTTTTTGTAAGATAGCTTTGCCATTAAGTATGATGCATTGTGTCCTTAAAATCTGTCTGTGTATTTGCCCCCCTCCCCACAAGATCGGCAATGCTGCCTACCATAATGACATGTTGTATGAAGAACTCAGAAGATCTATACCACAACTAGCAAATGTGCTGCTCTTGGCTGAGGAAGACAAGACAAAAGCAAATGCCGCAGGTGCACTAAGTAACCTCGTTCGTAACTCCAACAAGCTCTGTGAAGACATCATCTCCAAAGGAGCTATGCAGGTTTGTGAACATGCTGTGCTACATCTCTGATTGTTAAGAAATAAAGGGCATTTTTCAGAAATGGTAAAGAAGGGTAATAGAGCTCCTAACAAATTTAGCAAAATCCCTAAATCTTGTAATTTTAAGTTATTGGAATTGTAAATGATGATAATATATCCCTTTTGCACTTTGCCGTTGCTGCTACTTAGCTATAATTTATATATTAACTTTCTATTTGGAGCAGTACATACTAAAATTGGGACTTCAAAGTTTACAGCACCTATCTTTGTTGAGATCTGAAAAATGACAAAATTTTCCATTTTATTCGCATTAAGAACCATATAACACCAGCCCAAATAGTTAATACTACCATTTAGCTCCACTATAAAATAGCTAAGATACTGAATGAGTGGTTTTCTATGCTGCAGGCTTTACTAAAGTTGGTGGCTGACTGTTCAGTGGCAGCCCTGAACCCAAGTAGAAGAGATGCTGTAAATGAATCACCTCTTAAGATAGCTCTCTTTTCCTTGGCAAAGATGTGTTCACACCCACCCTGCAGACATTTCCTCCGTTCATCAGACTTATTCCCAGTTATTGGAAGGCTTCGTCAATCTCCAGAATCAACTATTGCAAATTATGCCTCAGTTATAATCAGCAAAGTTGCCGATGCTTGAAGCCTAAGTAAGAAGTTTATTTTCAACATTTAGATTTAATTACATTGATTCCACTAAAATCAGTGATGGTAATCCTTGGGTTAATCTGTAGAGGCTGGAACTAGAAAGAAGGAAATGGAAATGAAAGGAAACTCAGCACAGCAGAAAGTTTGCTGTGCCGTGGATTACTGTAAAGTATATCTTTGTATGTATATGGACTGGTTGTTCACTCTACAAGAAATATGAAGCTTTTTTTTTCATCTTTCCCTCCCCGGGAAGGAATATGAAGTCATTGAATTTCAAATTTAACATGATTTCTTTTATGCATAGGCATGCCGCGAGAGAAAGAGAGTTTATACTAGGGACTAGTCCATTTCCTCAACTCTGTCATTAACTTTGCATTTGTATCGAGGGGTAATGGAAGGGAAGGAAAGGAAGGGGTACTTTCCTTTTCCTACGTTCCCTTTAATCCAAACACAAGCTAAGGTCTTTTGTTAGGTTTCTTTTTTATGAGAAATAACCTGCAAACAGGTAACTATGTTTCAATTTGCAATTGCTGTGCTCATCATAATTCATTGCCATTTCGTCTTTTTATTTGTAGATAAAAGTCATTGTCATTTCATTTTCAGCTTACCCTTCCTGTTTGCATCCTGCATTAGTGCATTGTGTAATGTATTTTGCTTCCCAAATTACTGCCTTCTGATTTGATTTATGTGCTTTTGACCATTGAGCCGGATAACCCTAGGAACTTTCTATCCAGTAGGCTAATGTAAAATATGTCACGTTCTCATTTTTTTTCCCATTTGCTTGGTAAAATACCATCAAGAAAATGGAGGTCTATAGCAAAATAATATTTTCTTTTTTTCTCTCAGTTTTAATTTGCTTGGAAGCCCCTGTACATGATTAAAAAAGACAAGAAAACTTGTATTATGTTTTCATTTTCATGAAAATATGTTTCGTTGCAGAAAAATAAATGTTTTCTAAATAATGAAAAAGGTACCAAAATCAGAAAATGATTTAAGTGTTTTCAGTGAACTTGAAAGTAGAAAATAATATCAATATTATTTAATGAATTTTTTTTATAACTTTAATGAGATATGATAATTATTATGTTTATTTTTTTGGCTTAATTACATATATTTTATCACGTGGTTTGGATGAATTTGGTTTAAAATTTGAATAATTTTTCGTGATAAATCAAACTTTGAGATTTAGTTTGTTGGCAAATTGAACCTTAAAACTTGAGAAAATTAAACTTTGACTAGAATTCATTGTGTGATGTAGGGGAAAATTGCATTTCCAATAACATCATGACATGTGGTAACTTTTAAGGATAAAAAAGTAATTTCACAATATAGACATGTCAATCAATTAAATCATTACACTTGATAAATGACATAATGGTAATTCCACATCAATATCTTGATCTATGAAAATTTTATTCTTATCATAATACTTAGTGATCAATCAGTCTTTTAATTGAACTCTGCTCCAAAATATCTTCTTATTATCAAAGGTACACATACACAACTTACAATTATATAGTTTCTCAGCTTTATTATTCTCTTATTAATGTCATATATTCTTTATTCATTTACTTTTTTTATAAAATAAATTGCGTTGTTAAATAAATTATAATTATAATGCCCTTGTTGGATTGGGTTTTATAATTTGTGGAGTATATTAGTACAATTATGGGATGGAGTCCACACTTGGCGTTCAAGGGTTTGGGTCATGCACATTGCCATTGTTGGTGAGGAAAATTCTATTATTTAATTTAATGACTTTCAAAACTTGACCTGCCACTTAGAGATATTTAAAAAAATGTGTGTCAATCACGAACAAGTTTTATTTTCTGCATGTCTACCAAGCGTTTGCTTTTTGGTATTCGGTTGATTAATCACATGGCACATACAGAATTAAAGAGGATACTTACAAGCTAATTTGAGTCCTTTTGATAGTTTTTTTGAAGAAAAAAAATGTTGTTTTTTGGAAGTTGCAAAAATACAAACGCAGTATTGATACTTTTATGAGGTGTTTTACGTTGAGACATCAAGCTTTAGAATAAACCTAAGTGACAGAAAAGTAAATTGGAGTCTAAGGCATCGAGCTTTATATTAAGTAACAATGCAGAGCACTATTCTAGTGTCAAATTGCTCAGAGTTGGAAGAAATGGGTATGTTCAAGATGTATGGCCTTTAGGCTGTGTTTTGCTTAGGCTTCTTATTGGGAAACAGTTCACTAGTAAGCTGGTTGATTGAGTCATCGTCAAACTTGGTTTGTTCATTTTGTCCTTTTCACTTTTTTTTCTTCCTCAAACATGGTTTGGGGTTCATAAAAAAAGGCAGCAATTTATTGAGTTGTTTTAGATACTTTAGATGAAGGATTGTGGAACAAGGAAAGATTACTAAACAAAGGTTTGAATGACAATGAGAAGAAGAAACAAGGATTCTTGAAACGTTGTTATTGCTATACAAACCTAGCAACGAATTTTATAAAGGAATATAGATGCAGAGTAGAGAGTGGGGATTATGGAGAACATTCTTGGTAACTTAATGAAATATGCAATTCCGAAAATTAGTACCACATTGTCGATTGCCAAAGGCAAAATAAACGAGGATTATACATTTTATGTTTGTGTTGTAGCCTGCATAGTTTTATTATGTGGTTTACTATCTCATATTGAAAGGATCAAGTACATATATGTTGTTTTAATATGTATGTATGTTGGGTAATATATTTTATCAGTCTCGGTTTAAAATAGTTTCATCAGTTGATATAGATGGTTACTGTCAAAGTGGTCCATTTATTGATATTTATGAGGTTATTTCATGTTGTTATTACGAAAGGTTTATCGAGGTTATTACGTTCAATCACCTGCCCAAATGGGGTAATTACGTGTTTTTAATTCAGAGGTTGACATGAAATGTTTGGTGAAATTTATTTCAGTCTAGATTGTCTTTATAATCAAAAGTGTGTAATGATGCGCCTAGAATCTGATTGTTGAAATTACCCTGCTTATTAATATGTTGCATTTTGGTTGTTGAACAGTTTTCATTATTGTTGATAACAATAATGCTACTAGAAATTTTGATTAGGCCAAATAATAAAATTAAGTCTACTTTTATGAGAGTGTATAGAAAATACGAAAATTAAAAATTACAGAAAATATGTAACTTTCTTAAATTTTCTAAAACAGATTTTCTAATTCATATTTGCTCAATTGGTGCAGTTTGATAGGTGCTTAAATATTCATATTTAAGCCCTCTTATTTACATTTGTTAGGTTCTTAATTACGTTAATTTTATCTCTTTTATTCTATTTGTGTGTTTTACATGTTTTTATAGGGTCTTGGAGAAAAAGAAGCAGTTTTGGAACTTAAAGGAAGAAGCCTGGAATCCCTGAAGCAGTCTCTGGACAAACTGCGATCGATCGCAATATGCAATGCGATCGAGCGCACATTACGATCGTGCGCGCACAAGAGGGATTGAGCGTAGCACTGCGATCGAGCGCAAGACACATGGGATTGAGCGCACATGTACGGCCGTGAACAGTAAACTACAGAACCCTATTTTGGAAATAAAAGAGTTTTGTTTTTATGAAAGTTTTAGGAGCTCATGGACCTCTTAGGACTTCTCAAAGACCTATAAATACACCTGTAAAGCACACACGAAGATCATCACAACTTAGAGAACACTTCTCTTAGCTCTTACTTGGAGTTGTAAGCTTTGGGAGAGAATTGATGCCTCTTCTCTCGGGTTTATTCTTCTCTTTATGTTTAGTTTATATATGATATTTTTAGACAACATGTGTAACTAACTTTCTTATAGGGCTCGATTGAAGCCCTAGTTATGCTTTCTCATATATTTATTCATTGATAAATCTTTGCTAATAGCCTTTATTATGTTGCTTAACTTGATTAATGCCTGTGCTTATTTAAATTCCTCATATGTATGTGTATGGCCAGTGTATGCATGTAGTATGGACCTGTTAGTTAGATTAATTTGGATGACCGAGTCCTGGGTCTAACATTAGTAACGAGGTATATCTTATCCGGATACCCGGGTTAATCAACATGGGAAACCGAGAGTAGATACCATGCCCTAAGTCTCATGTGGTTGTCGATTTCTATAGTACTTATGCTTTCTTAAGGAACAACTCAAGCAGATACCATGCTGAATCCCTTAGGGAAAAAAAGATTTAAAGTAGATACCATGCCCTTAGGTTGGCAACTAGTAGGTATACATGATAAGGCTAGTGCATTGACCTATTACAATTGGGAAAATATGACTAGTGGTGGATATCAAAGCCCTATGTCTTTATTATTATCAAATCACCTTTCAACAGTTATTTATCTCTTTTTACTTGAGAGAAACTGACTCTAAAAGCAACTTTACCAATCCCTGTGGAGATGACCTTGCTTTCGCACACTATACTACACTGTTGACCTTGTGCACTTGCAAGTAAAACGAGTGCGATTATTTACTTATTTATTTAGGTATATAATCGCTCAACAAGTTTTTGGCGCTATTGCCGGGGATTGCACTAAAAGTTCCTTTTAGGATTACTCTCGTTTAATCATTATTATTATTACTTTATTTTTACCATCTTTGTTTTATCAAAACCTAATCAATTCATTTTCTGTTTTAGGCACGTAAAACCCTAAATCACACTTTCTGTGGTACTTGCGATCGATCGCAACCTCTTATGCGATCGAGCGCATTTAGGGCAGAGAGTTACCCGAGCAGCAGAGTTGCACTGTTGCACTGAAGCCGATTTTCCTGATTTATGCACGGACTACGATCCCGACATCCAACATTCTTTCCCTTTGATCCCAAGCTTGAGCGAACTATCCGAAAAAAGCTAAGGAACAACTTCGAGGAGAACGAAGAAGAAGTCGAGAATGAAACACAAATGGCGGAACAGCTCGAGAACCAGCAACCACCTGCACGAGTACCGATGAAGTACTCCTTCATCCCTCGGAACATTGATCAACCATCATGCATTGCATATCAACCTGAGGCGGCAGGAAATTATTACATATCTCCGCAAATCTTGAATGCTTTGAATCATTTTAGAGGCACTCCTAACGAAGATCCACACTTGCACCTCCGAGAATTTTTCGATCTTTGCAAATTCCAGCACATACAAGGACAAGACCAAGAAGGAATAAGGTTGATTCTGTTCCCTTTTTCCTTGAAAGATAATGCTAAACTTTGGTATCATTCTTTTCTTGCAGTTTTCGTCCACACTTGGGAGGAGTTGGCAAGCAAGTTCCTGAAGAAGTACTTTCCAGCCCAAAAGACAAGCCAAATGAGGAAGGAGATCCAGTCCTTCCAACAAAATGATGGGGACCTCTTCTTCGAAGCATGGGGACATTTCAACGAGCTGCTACTGAAATGCCCACACCACAACCTGCCTCAAGATGAACTGGTACAAGCATTCTATGAAGGTTTTAATGATACTAACAAATGTATTGTTGATTCAGGTTGTGGAGGAGTCCTGATGGAGAAAAGCAGTGAAGAAGCAATGGAGCTCTTCGAAACCCTCAGCGAGCACACCCAGTAATTCTCCTCTCGAGGTAGACATGTAACCAAAGGTAAAGGTGTCTATGAGATAAATTTGAATAGAGGATCTTCCCCTCAAATGGCAGCAATGGAGAGAAAACTAGACTTATTGGTAAAAGCTATGGCTGCTCAAAATGCCTCATCCAGCCTACCATCTACCCCACTCCAGGTATGTGCAATATGATCATAACACTGATACTTGTCCTTTGTATTCACTTGCAAATATAGAACAAATAAATTATGTGGGACCTAATAATTATCCGCCGAAGAATAACCTGTATGCAAACACATACAACCCCGGATGGCGAAATCACCCAAATTTCTCATGGAGCAACAACCAAAACAATCAAGGACAGCAACGAAATCCCCAGCCTCCTGCTCATGCTACTCCCGAACCAAAGAAGAATGACCTCGAAAGTCTAGTGAGACAAATGGCTACTCAGTATCAGCAATTTATGACGTCACAAGAACAGTTCATGACTCAGCAAAAACAGACCACTACAGCCCATGAGCAAGCTATTTAAAGATTGGAGGTACAAATGGGACAACTGGCTAAAGAGCTAAGTGGTAGGAAGCAAGGGGAGCTCCCAGCTTAAACACTACCCAACCCTGGGGGACATCAACAATTAAATGCCCTGAGAAATGGCAAGGTAATAGGGTCCGATGAATCTGCAACAGCATCCAAAGAAAAACCATTGGTGTCAAGGGTAAGTGAAACGGAAAAGGTGAATGCACCACCTTTCCCGCAAAGGTTAGTAAAACAAAAGAAAAACAACAAACTAATTGATATTTTTGAAACCTTGCGGAAAGTAGAGATTAATATTCCTTTGTTAGATGCTATTAAATAAATTCCTGCATATGCTAAATTTCTGAAAGATTATTGCACTAACAAAAGGAAGTTCATGGAACATGAGATGGTTGCCTTAACTGAAGAGGTAAGTGTTGTGCTTTTAAGAAAATTACCACCTAAACTGAAATATCTGGGTAATTTTACTATTCCTTGCAGGTTAGGTGACCAGCTGTTCGAGCATGCACTATTGGATCTAGGAGCGAGTGTCAACCTGCTGCCATACAGTGTATACGAGACATTAGGTTTGGGGGAGCTTCAACCAACCTCCGTCACTTTGCAATTAGCGGACAAAAGCATCAAACGACTGAGAGGTATTCTTGAGGATGTGCTGGTAATAGTAGGTAAATTTGTTATACCTGTTGATTTTATAGTATTAGATATGGAAGAATGTACTCTTCTAGTACCTCTCCCCATCATACTAGGACACCCCTTTATGATAACTCCTGACACTAATATTAGTGTAAAAAGGGGCATTGTCACTATGAGGGTAAATGATGAGGAGATAGAATTTAAAATATTCAATACATTAAAATCAACCAACAATGATAATGAATATTATAATGTGAGCTTCATGCAAGGTGTTGTTGAGAAAGCTTCTCAGGTCCATCACACCACTACATTGGAGACCATCCCCAAAAATGAGGACACAAAAGTGGATAGTCGGCCTGAGGAGGACAATGTGATTAAAGACGTCAATAAAGTTGTGCACCTTTTCAAGAACACAACAAAGCCTTCAAGTAAGTATGTTATTCAAATTGAAACTCGTGCACTTACTGATACTACTTTTCCTTATTTTTTTGACCAAGCATCAAAATGGGAAATGAAGCAACCATCAAAAGCACTTGAACCACCTGATGTGGGCTCTAAGTGCTTTCTTCCAACCGACTAGCATGGTAGCACGAGAGTGCTTGAGCAAGTCTAATTCGATTACCCATTGAGCTCAAGCACCTCTATTAAGGTTAGTGGTACTGAGGCCACTAACAAATGGTAAGGTTGTACTGTTTCACAATTTATCATTTTTTTAACTAAAGGTAAGTTGTTATTTTTGCCCAGACACACTACTTGCGATCGATCGCATCATCCAGTGCGATCGAGCGCACGTGTGCGACCAAGCGTGTCCTTACATATGCTCGAGCGTACAAATGCGATCGAGCGCACCCCTCGTGCGATCGAGTGCACTTATGGCAGAAGGTTAGCTATAAGTTTGAAAATTCACTCCCACACACTCACATTTTCCCCCTGTTGACTCGCACTCACAATCTCTCTCTCACTCGCCCTTTCCCGTCTACCCACATCTCTCTCCCTCGCACTCATCCACCACTCTCCATCACCACCTAAACCTATCCCCATCACCACCATCCTCCCCCATCACCACCCTGTACCCCCTCCCTATTCCACATTCCTCCCATACACGAGGTACCCATTTCATGCACACACACACATTTTTCATGCTTTATTTACACTTTCAGTAAATATAAATTATCATATGTGTGATGGGATACTTGTTTTGTTTGCAGGAGGTTAGGAACGAATTCAACCCTTACAAAGCATAGCTTGGTTTTTTGGTGCACACCACCTGTTCGAGAAAAAGTCTGACCGTGTGCGATCGAGCACGCGGCATTTGCGATCGAGCGCATAGCCAGTGTGCGATCGAGCGCACCTCATTAAGATCGATCGCAAATCAGGTAGAAACTAAAGAAAAGTATGTCTAGACCGTTTGTTTCCACTTCTGGTGCATCCAGTAATCGTGCCTCGTCATCCCGACCCAGCATAGAGTAAAGAGAGCTTTTATTCGAGACCACCTTCGTCATCGATGATGTATTCCGGCACATGGACGCCACTCAATGGGCCGTCCAAGAATTCTGACATCGAGGGTTGAAGAGGCTGTTTAAGCCGGTCTGTTCCACCGCTTACTCCCAGCTCGTAGTTCAGTTCTACGCGAGCCTATCATTTGACTGCAGTAGACCAAGAGTTCTCACTTCTTCAGTCTAAGGCACACCCATCGAGGTAACTAGTGCAGATATAGCCGTTGCTCTTCATTGCACCGACAAGTCCCCTCTTGAGGATACAGATATCAAGGAGCAGCCGGAGTCCTTTGCCCTGGCTGAGATCATCACAGACATGTGCGCTAACCAGTATGCCGACAAGCATAACAATGTGGCCAGCCGGTCCAAGTTGCCTCCACGACTGTGGCTTGTCGACACGATCCTGCAGTGTAATGTGTGTCCATTAGGGCACAAGATACAGCGGCGATACCAGTTTCTCCAATCCTTATATGCCTTCCATGGAGGCCATTGGTACTCCATCCGAACTGTTATTTGGAGCCAGCTGCACAAGTTTTGGGATCATATACATGGTCGTCAGACTACCACGGCCAATGCTTGGGGCCTCCATTTCTCGTTCCTACTCTCCTCCATCCTCAAGAAGAAGGGGATTAAGAGGACCCATAGCGACGGGCCAGTGCGAGAGCATCCCTTCTTCGGGAAGGCTCAGTGGACACACAGTATCTCGCATATGCCACGAGGAGCCCCAGTACCTGCTCCAGCAGCTGAGCGAGTTGAGGAGGATCGTATGGACACCGAAACCCCGGTATTTAGCCCAGTACGAGAGGAAGACCATTCGGACATGGAACCCACCGAGTCCCAGCACTTCCTAGCTGAGCTGTCCTCCTTCCGAGGTGAGGTCGCTGCCGCTACCACACTTGTCCATCAGCGCATCGATAGTCTGGAGGCCCGATTTACACGACAGGAGGTTATGCTACAGGCTATCCTTGATCGCCTACCTCCGGCACCTGGTCCCTCTTCGACTCCACCACTTGATGACCAGTAGTGAGAGGGTACCACGTCTGACTGAAGACGTTAAACTTAGTACTCATGGGAGGCAACCCAAAGTATATCATTTTTTATAGTTTATGTTATTATTAGTATTTCATAGTTTACTTTTCTTTTATTGTTTATTACTTGTTTTCCATTTTATGTTTGCTTTTTTTCTTTTTCAAGGATAGTGTCAGTGTAGACAGTTGAAGTTTGGGGGCGTGCTCCAAGCCATGCCAGCCATATAACTCTCCATCTCCCAGGTCAGATCCTTCCATGCTACTCACACATTGGAGACTATGTATTTTAAGTTTGGGGGTATGGGGACACATTCACACACTCACTATGTCCCACAGTTTTTTTTTTGTTGCTATTTTTATAGTTAAATGCATGTTCATTTTGTCCAATAAACTTTTTTTTTGATATCTAAACAAAACTTTATGATTCGACTTCATCAGCGAGCTTAACACTTTGAATATATAGGCCAATAATCAAGTTTTGAACCTAGATCACTGCCTTTTAGGCATTTAAAGATTCACAAATTTAACTTAAACTATCACGAGCACATTAGCACATAATTGTGTGGGGTATGCCATGTTATTTGGATTGGTATGTTTCTTTTGCTTGACTGTGAACTAGATAACCTATTAGATTGACATTTTGGCATATGAAAATAGAAAAGATTGATTAGTGCTCAAAAAGAAAAAAATGCTCCTAATGATCAATAAAAACAAATCTTTCGCTGAGTAACTGGCCCTCTTGCCTCAGTAAGCATTGAGTGTCACGTCAAAAGGTGGAAAATTCTAAGTGATCATTAAAAAGAACTTTCCGCTGAGTAACTGGCCCTCTTGCCTCAGTAAGCATTGAGTGTCACGTCAAAAAGTGGAAAATTCTAAGTGGTAGCATTAAAACCAGTTAGTTTCGTAGCCTTGTTGACTTGAGCTAGTAAGTCCTTAGGGGTGTCTTTACACCTAATGCCCTAAAACCATCTGGTTTGGGAGTCATTGGTTAAACACTCGGTACACAAGTCAACAAGAAAGCTTAAGGGAACTAACTTGGCAAAAATCTCACAAATAAAAGTCTATGCTATATTTGTTGACTCTAATAGGAAGTTTGGTGAATCTTGAGTCATCGAAACACTACACGTTTGAATTTCTTGGAAACCTAATCTTTTGTGTGCTAGTCACCACACACTAAAATCAAACTTGTGATGTCTTAAACTACCTCATGAAAATGATTTACGTTCAAAACTCTTATACATTATGAAAATATGTTTATACTTGTTAAGCTTGCTCATGAATGTGCATCATAGTTTTGTATAAAATCTAAACTTTTGATTGACACCATGAACATTGGATTTATCTGTATTTTTCGTTTTAGTTTTTAATTTAGTATTGCTAAGGGACTAGCAATATGTAAGTTTGGGGGTGTGATAGGTGCTTAAATATTCATATTTAAGCCCCCTTATTTTACATTTGTTAGGTCCTTAATTACGTTAATTTTATCTCTTTTACTCCATTTGTGTTTTTTACATGTTTTTATAGGGTCTTGGAGAAAAAGAAGCAGTTTTGGCATTTAAAAGAAGAAGCCTGGAATCCCTGAAGCAGTCTCTGGACAAACTGCGATCGATCATAATATGCAATACGATCGTGCACGCACAAGAGAGATCGAGTGCAGCACTGCGATCGAACGCAAGACATATGCGATCGAGCGCACATGTACGGGAGTGAACAGTAAACTGCAGAACCTTATTTTGGAAATAAAAGAGTTTAGTTTTTAGGAAAGTTTTAGGAACTCATGGGCCTCTTAGGACTTCTCAAAGACCTATAAATACATCTGTAAAGCACACACAAAGATCATCACAACTTAGAGAACGCTTCTCTTAGCTCATACTTGGAGTTGTATGCTTTAGGAGAGAATTAACGCCTCTTCTCTCGGGTTTATTCTTCTCTTTATGTTTAGTTTATATACATGTTTTTAGACAGCATGTGTAACTAACTTTCTTATAGGGCTCGATTGAAGCCCTAGTTATGCTTTCTCATATATTTATTCATTGATAAATCTTTGCCAATAGCCTTTATTATGTTGCTTAACTTGATTAATGCATGTGCTTATTTAAATTCCTCATATGTATGTGTATGGCTAGCGTATGCTTGTGGTATGGACCTATTAGTTAGATCAATTTGGATGACCGAGTCCTGGGTCTAACATTAGTAACGAGGGATATCTTATCCGGATACCCGGGTTAATCAACATAGGAAACCAGGAGTAGATACCATGCCCTAGGTCTCATGTAATTGTCGATTTCCATAGTACTTATGCTTTCTTAAGGAACAACTCAAGCAGATACCATGTTGAATCCCTTAAGGAAGAAAAGAGTTAGAGTAGATACCATGCCTAACTCGTTGCTTAGGGAGATCAATAGCTTAAGGAGTAGATACCATGCCCTTAGGTTAGCAACCAGGAGGTATACATGATAAGGCTAGTGCATTGACCTATTACAATTGGGAAAGTATGACTAGTGGTGGATATCAAAGCCCTATGTCTTTATTATTATCAAATCACCTTTCAACAGTTATTTATCTCTTTTTACTTTAGAGAAACTGACTCTAAAAGCAACTTTACCAATCCCTGTGGAGATGTCTTTGCTTTCGCACACTATACTACACTGTTGACCTTGTGCATTTGCAAGTAAAACGAGTGCGATTATTTACTTATTTATTTAGGTATATAATCGCTCAACACAGTTATCAACAATAGTTAAAATTTGAGCATATGAAATATATTTCAATGTTGTGCTATGCTGATATATGGAGTAAAAGATGAGTGAGATCTTAATATTTTATTATTCATAAAATTTACGTTTTGTGTAATCATTGAGATTAATTATTCATATTTTTTGGAATTTTTGGATTAAATAAATATTTATTTATGAACATATGTGATTAATTTCTTATTTCTCAAAATCTGTGCATATATTTTGAAATTTTATTTCACGGTAAATTATTTGATGTGTTGAGATGTTGTTAACAGTAGGAATCTCCTAGATTAATTGTCTCATTTATTGTATTCCTACCTTAAAAAAATGTAGAAAATATGCATGTTGTGAGAAATAATTGATCAAATTATGTAAATATATTTTCTTATGTTCAAGATTTGTGGTAAGGATGCAACTGTTGATTGTTTGGTGACTTATAGATGTACATATTGTTTAGAGTACCTCCTATTGTATGGTCACATGCATGCTTGTCGTTTTGCATATGCTTGAGGTTGTAAAGGACATTACCATTTATCTCGGTTTTGGGAAGTTTCATGGGTTGATGTGGGTGTTAGCTGCCAAAGTGGCACACTCATTGATACCTGTGGGATTTCACTAAAACATGTTGCGAGATGATTTCAATTGCATTATGAAATTACCTGCCCAAATGGGGTAATTGTGTGCTGTAATTTGTGAAAATACATGGAACACTGTGGAAAAATGATGAGTTGGTTTAGAAGGTCTGTTTGCCCAAAAGGGGCAATTCCTTTGAAAACAGAAACATTATCTTCATATGATTCATGTGTAGAGTTTCTAAGAGCTTGTTGTATTTTCTACTCAAAGAGGAGTTTATAACTGTATTCTTAAATTCTTTGTTTTGGAATATATTGGTTATTGCCCTTTTACTACTGTGTTGTATTCTTGTTATGAATCAATATCTTTTTCTGTGAACAATAACCAAGCAACCATTGAAATCCTGACTGGTTCGAATTATAAGCATTAAAAAGCAGATTGTGTTTGGTTTCAAATAATGAGTATACTTGTTTTGGTATTGAAACAGTTGCCTTCAAAAGACCTATTATTAAAGAAACAAATCTTATGCTTTATGTTATAGACACCTAGGTCACATTTCTAGAGAGAGAATTGAAAGGCTGATTAGGGATGATATTTCACCCGCTCTTGATTTTTGGGATATGGAAAACCTGTGTTGATTGCATTAGAGAAAAGTTAACCAAAACCAAGAAAATGGCTGAACTCGTAGTTATGATATTCTAGAAATAGTGCATACTGATATTAATGGTACCTAAAATTTGATGAGGTGGTGAATTCTATTGGTTTTGAGGAGAATAAGGTAAATCAATGCATATACCTAAAGATTAGTGGGAGCAAATTTATTTAGCTAGTTACAACCATTTAATGGTTTTGGTTGCTGAAACTTTTAGTGAATTAGTTGCTAAAACGTTTTAATTAATTAATTGATAGTAATTCATTTAAGTGGCTTATAGCTGGGCATTAACTTTTTAATTAATTAATTGACAGGATTGTTTATCAAGTCTATAAATTAAGCTGGTGGAATTATTGGGCTTTTATTGTTCAAAAGTTAAATATTGTTTACATGATTTTGACCAACTAAGTAGTAAAAGGTCTTTATCTCCTCGGATGATAAATCAGGCATATGTTATTTCAAACAGTTTAATAAGTTTAAAATATAAGAGAAAGTTAGCAAGTAGTAGTCGAACCATTGACTCCTAGACCCTTGTAATGTTTTAGTCTAGTGTGAATGGACTCAAATGCTTTTATTAAACTTATTCTCATTTAATATATCTTATACTGCATCAGAATAAGTTAATGGTTAAAGTAAAAGTATAATAATTATTATTTTTAATTTCAAATTACTAACATTCAAATTAATAACAATTATTTAATAAACTTAAAAAAAACATAAATTCTCTTAAGTTTTGTTTTAAGCCTCAGTTAATAAGTATAAGGGTTGAAATGGATGGTTGCCACCAAAGTGGTTTGTTTGTTAAATTTTTAAGATTATTTTATACCGTTTGAGGTTTGATTAATACATTCAATCGCCTGTCCAAAGAGAGTTATTGTGTGTGTTAATAATTGATAAACATGAAACTGTTGTTTGAATGCATATTAGTTTAAAATATCTTATCAACCTAAAGGTGTTAGGTGTTTCGAAAATTGGTAAACATTCAGCTGTTAGTTTCTTGTAAGAAATCCTAAATATGTATTACATTTTCTGCTCAAAGAGGAGTTTGTAATGATATACTTGGGATCTTGTTGTTTTACTACCCAAATTTATTATCATGATTGCATTATATTTTTTTCCGATTAATTTCATTTGCTGCTAACAATGGTAATGTCATAATTAAGATCCTGATTGGATCAAATTATAAGAAATGAAAACAAGATATAAAGTTTGCTCTAGGAAATGTGTACAATAGGGATATATATTTTTTTAACTATAGATATTGGGGCTATGCTTGCTGATCCTTTGACCAAAGGTCTTGGACCTTCAGATTTTGTCAAACATGTAAACAACATGAATATTGTTAGTTCGTTTGATGTATTTTATTAGTGAGAGTATGATTTTTGTATGTCAATTCTATATGTTGTTTCCTTTGGATATCATTATTTTTTTCTTTGATTGATATCATACTATGAATATTTTGTGCATATTTTATATATGACATGTCATGATGTATTAAAATTATAAGACTTGGTGTTGTCTTAAGAATAACTTTTATATCATTTTTGAGTATGTCTCGTAACACATATTGCAAACTTGAGTCTTATTGACTGAGACATACTGGCTTCTAAGAGAAGTCGTGGGGTTACTCAAGCTTCTAGGTGAAGCCCTAAGTTTTTTCTAGCTTTTGGGTGAAGCAGGTTAATAAAAGAACCTGGGATTTCTCTAGCTTCTGAGTGAAGCAGGTAATAGAGAAATCATGAACCCCATAGGGTTTTCTCTAGCTTCCAGGTGAAGCAAGTAATAGAGAAACCCTAAATTTCTCTAGCTTCTTAGTGAAGCAAGTAATAGAGAAATCGAGGACCGATAATGGAATGACATTTTTGAGATCAAATGTTGGTGCTATTTCATTGCCACGCTCCCATATCTGCATCTAAGTCGATGAAGTTATTAACGTTTGTGATTATGGATTGGTCTTATGTCAATTGAGACAGGTTGTTATGGTCCTATGTTGATGACTTTATTGGACTAGATCATGTTTAGGTGTTATCTCAGGAAAAAAAATTTCAAAAATTGTGGCCACATATTTTTCTAAAACGTTTTTTTAAGACATCTAAAAACTACAACTAATGTTTGCCCAAGTGGGAGAATGTTAGAATATATAAAATGTTCTAATATTACTAATGGGCTTCTATTAGTTTGTAGGGCTTTGTATTTATAAAACAGACTGGAATAGGTTCTTGAGATGGATTTTGTGTGCTTGACATCCACTTGATCTCGTGGGTGGGCCAGATACACCTAATGGTTTTAGATGTGGTTGGGCAGTGGTGTGGGCTTGACAAACCTAATGGGCTATGATGGACAACCTATTAAGTTTATTATAAATATAAGCTAGGTTCCCTCTCCTCTCTTAACCTAGGCAAGTTTTCCCCATTATAAAGTTGTCGTACAGAGAGAGTAAGGAGATGAAAAACCCTAGCTAGACGGTCTTACACACATTGGTGTGTTGAGATCCGTATGGTGTTACCGGAATAACAATATGTCACAAACGCTAGGTATGTGATATTAAAAAAATCAAAAATTAGTATTATAATGCATGTAATAGATCCTTAGAATTATTAACATCAATAACGGATTTTATCCGTCAATCCATCGTTGATACTCATCACTGACGGAATTCTGTCGATGATGAGTCCCTCGATGATACCCTTCTCGTTGATAATTGTTTTCACCAATAGATAAAAAAATCTCTTCGTGAAACTATTATCACCAATGGACAATCGTTTGGTTATTTTTTTTTTCAAAATTAATTTTTTCTCGGTTTTACCTAAAAATAATTATACACGACGGAATTATCCCTCGGTTATGTTAATTTTTTTGTCAAAATTATCACCGATGGATTAGTTCATCGGTGATAAGAAATTTTTTATAATATTTATTTTTTTGTTTATTTTCTAAAAATTTATCACCGAGGAATAATCTCTTGATGATACTCAATTATCTTATTTTAATTTTTTCCTGTTTAAAACCTGTTCCAAAATGCATTCATAATTACATAATCTCCCTCATCAAGTGCATATTAAATTGATAAAAATTATTTAGAAAATACAAATTAAATCTCTCAACAATACATTAGACATAAATATAAAACAATGTTTTGTCTTGACATTAAATCACAGGTATGCTAGGTTGGTGTCATCATCGTCTCGAGTCTCAAGATCATCCTCCGGAGCAACATGATCCTATAGAACAAAACAAAAGGCATAAGATATATATACATTACATATATGTATAAATTAATGAATATGAAAATTAATAGCAGTTAAAAGTTTTAAACTTGTACTATTTAACCCAAATCAGAACTATAGATCCGAAATAGATTCCGTTTGTTCTCACGAATCACATTCGACTCCACGGATGTGCCAGTACCTCTGGTTCGTCCATTACACGAGTATTTTATATTTTCACTATAAAAATCACTAAGTGTTAAAATTTATTAGACTGAAACACACACTTTTGCAAATCCAATCATTCGAAATGGATTCCGTTTGTTCCCACGAGTCACGTTCGACTCCATGGACATGTCGGTACCCTCGGTTCATCTATTACAAGAGCATTTTACATTTTTTCCCTAAAAATCGCTAAGTGTTGAACTGTATTAGCCTAAAACACACACTTTTGCAAATCCAATCATCCGAAACAGATTCTGTTTGTTCCCATGAGTCACGTTCAACTCCACGGATATGCCAGTACCCCCGGTTCGTCTATTACACGAGTGTAAACCAAGGTTCAAACCCAAGAGAGGGGTGAATTGGGTTTTAAAAAACTTTTGCTAATTACTTTGTAAGTTTTCAATCTGTTAAATGCACAAAGCACACAAACAAATAATATGCTTGAAAGTAAAAGAGTTTAAGGAAGAGAAGATGAAAACTCTGTTTATAGTGGTTCGGCAATATCAGATTCCTTCCGACCCTATGTCCGCTCTCTTAAAGGAACTTCCTTGAAGTAATCCACTAAAACTTTAGTCGTACAACTTCACGGGTGTTCACAAACCTTACAACCGATCTCTTTCTCACGGAATCTACAATGAAGTGTTTAATCCTAAACACTCTAAGAGTTGTACCAACTCTTTCCCTTTACAATAAAAGTAAATGGTAGAGAGACAATAATAAGTGCTTTTACAGATGAACAATATCTCTCTTTCAATAACAAGCTTGAAAAATGGCTCAACAATAATTTTTTTAAAGCTTTTGAGAATTAATGAGCTATCTTGTGAATTGAGTGTATTCTCTTCTTGTTTTAAATGCTCATTGAAGTGATTTTATATAGACTTGAATCAATATGGCCGTTTGACACAGACTTGGTAGGTTTTGGGCATTAAATGCTCAAGTCCCGCGTCTTAAACGGTCATATTTTTGAATTACTAGTTGACTGTATCCTTATACCAGTCGACTGGGTCCTTATACCAATCGACTGGGTCAAGTGAAGAATTTTCACTTTTTAGGCTAAGGGAGAGTACCAGTCGACTGGGTCCTCAACACCAGTCGACTAGGAACTTTCTATCCCATATCCCAGTCGATTGGTATAGGTACTTAGTCGACTGGGTTGTCCTTCAACTCAATTTTCCTTTTGAAAAATAGTTTTGACTTAGAAACTTTTTGTATTTTTAGTTTTGTCAAAATATATTGTAAATTGAGCCACAAATCAAGCTATATAATTGAACATAAGAGAATTACAATTGTTTCAATTACCTTAATGCCTATTCTAGATCTTCTGTCTTGTTTTGGTGCCTGAATCCCGTTGAGTTCTTGCATATTGTTACCGTACTCAATGCTTTTACCGCTTAAATACTTAGATAAAACTGCTAGTGCAATTAGAGTAGTTTTTGTCATTATTAAAATCAAATACGAGTAAACAACGAGTATTTTACATTTTCACCCTAAAAACTGCCAAGTGTTAAACTTACTAGAAACATCCGAGATAATCCGCTACATTTTTTCTTCTTTTTTTTTTGTAGTAATGTAGGATCATGATTGTCAAAATCAAAATTAATACTTTGGATCATTTCCATCTCTTTGAAAAGTTATTCTTCAATTTGTGTGATCATGAGATCATGTGGATTTTGTTGTTCCATTGTATATAGACGAAAAACCAATGTGTTATGTTTGTGGAATAGCCACTCCATGAATTGTATATAGACGAAAAACCAATGTGTTGTGTTTGTGGAATAACCACTCCATGAATTTGAATTGAGAAAGCTTGAATAATGGAAGGAATTAAGGGAGGACAATGAAAGCACCAAATGTTACAAACTAGATTTTGGGTAGAATGATGATTCTTGGTGGTAAAGAAGATGACAATGGATTTGATGGTTAATTGTAGGGAAAGTGATGATAATTGGCAATACTTAATGGTTAGTGACCAAACCCCTAAGAAATATAGAGAGAGAAGGGACAAATCACAAAATATTTCTTGATTATTTATTGATTCTACAAATGGGCGTACAATGCCTTATATAGTCTGTGATGGTATGAATACAAGGAGTAACTAACTACCATTCTAACTACCTAACTCATCAACAATCTAATTAATCCCTTATTCAACATACTCTCTAATTGTAATTCTATTCGTATCAGAGATGGTGGAGAATTTGAAAGGGTGATGAGATTTGTGTTTGACAACATTCTTGTCATCATTTCTTTGATGAGATTGTTGAAGGAAGGAAGAAGCTTTTGGATTTTTTCAGCCATGAGTAGAAGAAGACATAGAGATTAGGATGGTTATTGATTGAAAATGTGATGTTTAAGATGCCTTGATAAAAAAAAAATAAGGTAAAGTGTCTTACCCATGCATTTTGTGGTAAAAATATATAGCTTTGTTGATAAATTCATACTTTTTATGATAAAAAAATTAATGGTAAAAAAAAAAACTTTATTGTCAAAAGTATGTGTTTTACCATCCAAAATGTAAATGTTATCACCAAAAGTATGTGTTTTACCATATAAGTAAGACACTTTACCTTTGCTTTCAACTAGACACTCAAGTAATAACCTATTGAAAAGAAAAGAATATCACAAGGTAGAGAGGAATCAGTTTGTTGGGGATTGTTGTACCTTTGCTTTAATCATTCTTCTCAATTTTTTTCTTGTATATTTTTTTTTTCTTTTTTTGACATTTACTATAAGGTGAAGCTTTGAAGATGTTTTTTTCCTCTATAAAAGATCAGAAATGAAAATAGAGAAAAATAATTCTAGGTAGGACTTAAGAGATGTCTTAATTAAATTATTAAGCCAAGAAAGAAGAACGGGTAAAGTTTTCTTATATGGCCGCCATTAGGTTGAGTGGTGATACCATGACCCGGTTATGTGGGAGTTACCATGGAATCGAGAAATTTCACTAGTAATTACGAGAAAATTGAGTAATAACTTTAGTATTTAATTTTTTGTAAAAAATTATTTGAAAATTTTACTATTCAATTTTTCCATGATTACTAGTGGACTTTCCCGATTCCGTAGTAATTCCCACGGAACTGAGTCCATGGGATCACCCACATTTTGTAAATAAATATTAATTAAATATGTACAAACAAACATATAATCTATAAACTTAAAAGTTCATTAATACGTTAATTTATATTTTTGGTTCAAAAAGCTATAAAATCAAAATTAGTTTAAAAATTCAATATATGAACCAGAGAAAAGAAACAAGATCCTTCATGACTTTTTCTGGTTATTTTGATACTTTTAAGTTGATTTTGGTACTCTCTACCAAACACCTATTCAAAACTTTAAATAAGATTACTCAAGCACTAAACAATTTTATTTTTTAAAAAAATATTTCAACACCAAATTATAATACTATATTTATTAATTGGTAAGTTGATGTTAGTAATCCCAAACAAGCTCGAACTTAAACACTCTCAACATGTACCTAATAGAGTTTTTCCAATACGAGGTTCTTAAAAATCTTAGTTCCTTAAATAGAGTTATTTTAATCTTAATTTATTTAAATGTGGTTGTTTTTGTCACATCATCTAATGTAAAATGAATAAATTACGTCAACGATCCTTATAATTTTACATAAGATTCAAATTAATTTCTAAAATAATTATCTTTACAAGAGTATTTTCCCAACTCTTGACATATGAGTTGAGATTAACAATTCTATACAAAAGTTGTTGTGATTGAAGACTTAGTTGAGACTGCATTAATTGTAATATACGTATCCTGAAAATAAGGGTAAAGAAATAATTTGACATATATATTGAATTAAATAATGCATACATGAAAGATTTACTATTGATTTGAAATAATTTTTGAAAAATGACATTAAGAATTTTATTGAAAGGAAGGAAGGAAGGAAAGAAAGAAAGAAATGATGATGATATTATTGCATGCATTTTTATTTGAATATTTTATTATTAATGATTGAGATGTCTTAATATCAGATTGATTAAATAATGATGATAGAAAGAGGAGGCTCATAATGATATGATAGAATTGATTGAATATAATATGATAGACAATGATTGTTTGTATATTGTGAACCTTATGATGAGGTAAATTATGATAATAAGATGATGATATTGATATTAAAATAATAAACTTGAGCTAATTAAATATATGAGAAGATAATTAAGATGATATGTATATGAGATAGAATTTTAAAATAATATAATATGATGATTGATTTTATATGATACGAGAAGAGATAGATAATTGAATTATGAGTTATGACTAGAAGTATACAAATCGAGTACTTTTAGTAAATTTAATTTATTAAGCTTGTGAAGCTCATTCTTCATTGTTGAAAAATTTCAAGCAGCGGACAGGACTGGTAGATTATTGAATTGATACCCAAAATGAGTAATTTAAGTAAGTCCCATGGTTAATGTCCTCATGCATTATAAGAAAGAGAAAGAAAGGAAATTTTAAGAAAGGATGATCATGCATTTTGTTATATTTGTATATACTTGTTTTTGATAGGAAAAATATGATGTATCTTCTCTGTAAAGAGTTGAGGCTATAGATGTAATTATTATTTTATATTGATGTATGTTTTTAAATTTTTGCATATATGTCGTGCTGGGATAGTAAAATGTGGCGATACCGTCTCGAGGTGGCTAACCTGAGATGAGTTGTTACATTAATACACTCAAGTAGTTGTCCATCTAGAGTAGACATTTCAATAGTACCCTAAACATAAAACATATTAAGAGCGAACTGCATAGGAGAATGTCATATCGATAATCGATAAGAATAAAGGCAAAAGAATCCAATCGAGTCACAAGGAACTGAAAATAGAACCATGATGTCAAATAATTTCAAAAAATGAAGGCTATTTCATAAGCTATCCAAACAGTATAATATCTAAAACAAGCCTTTTCCGTTATACAAAATTAAGAGCTATAACTTATAAGGTGTAAACTTTTTTTAATTCCTATGGTGAACCATACTAATTATGGTTTAATTAATTTACTCACTGTGCTAAAGTGACAATCAAGGATATTAATTAATTATCTGACATTAACAAATTACCACAAAAGTGAATCTTGTTCCAACAACTTAAAAAACAAAGCATACAATTGCTTCAATGAATTGAATATGGATCCAAAATCCAAACAAACTAGTATTAGTTGATATCACAAATTTAGAAATGGTTCCCAACAAATAATTATAGTATCTAAATTACTGGTTACTTGACCTTTTAGTTGGTCTATAATGCATATTTTCTGGTCTTTATTAATTTCACTTCTTTGGTAGCCGCATGTGCCATACCCGTACCTTGATATAAGGGTAAAGAAATAAATTTGGAATATATATTGAATTTAATATGCATACATGAAAGAAAATAAATTGAAAGAATTTGTGAAGAAAGATATTAAACATTTTATTTGAAAGGAGTTAGAAATTTACAAAGAAGAAAGTGATAAGTTTGAAGCAATTTTGATGTATGAATTTGAAAATATATTGAAGAAATGAGTTAGAATACATAAAAATAGTGAAAAATAAATTTTTAAGGCTTTAAAGGGGGTGTCGATCGACTGGTAACTGGTGGGCGGTCCAGTGATAAATTCAGGGAGGTTGACTGGTAATTTTTGGGTAGTCGACTGGTAAGAAAAAAATTCAGTATATAAAGGTTTTTCATGATCAAAATCCATTTCTTCTTCATTCAAACTCTATTTTTTCCCTCTAGAAACTATCCTCTTTCTCCCTAGAAAAACTTATAAACACATTCAAACACTTTACAATTGAAGAATTTGATAATCTCGCCTTGAAATTGAGTAATTTATGGAAGGATTTTCAAAAAATCTGAAGAAAGCTTTGAAATGGTAAAGTTATGAATTTAATTACGCGAATGTTATTCTTGAAGAGATATTTTCTATTTTTCTTAAAAAGAAGATTTAGATTTGGATTTAAAATGAATGGAAAATGATTTTGTTGAAATCTTTGAAATTAAAGACTGTGAACATGCATATATGAGAAATTAACCTGGAATAGGGTATAGAAATTTAAAATATGAGATATAAAAAAATGAATGAATACGATATTATGATTAAGTGGTGTTGATCAACAATCTGGTGTAATTGCTGAAATGAGTAGGAAAGGAAAAAAGGTAACATACGAGTAGCCTTAAGTGCTACGTGGTGAGTTGAATTTACTGTTAATTTGTGAGACAATCATGAAAATCTACGTGAAATTTAGATTGATAATAATATGAGTTAATTATTGAAATAAATTATGAATATGCTTATTTGATGAAATGTATATGATAGGTGATAATTGAATGATTAAATAAGAAATATGAATATATGATATGCTTGAAAACAAATATATGAGAAGTTAATGAGATTATATCCTTAAAAAGATAAGTTGATAGAAATTGATGAAATATATATTGAAAAGAGAAATGAATTTCTTGAAGTTATGATTAATAGATTGATATTTTATATCAAGAGATGAATTGATATCTTTGAAGGAAAACTATTGATGAGAAACTGATGAATTATACGTTGATATATTATATGAAGAGATAACTTGATATATATGATGATAAAAGAAAGTTTTTATGAAAGAAAATGACTTGGTCTGTATGATGTTATGGTATGCTTACTTGTATGTTATTGATCATATATGCATAGAGGGAAAACTAGAATCCATGGCTGGTCTAGATGAAGCATGTCGACATGTGAGAAGATGTTCCTAGATAATATATTAGAGATTGGTATTCACATACATTGATAATATGGAGTGATGTATAAAATGATGTGATGAGAGAGGAAGAAAGAAATGAAATGATGAAACAGAAATAAAGAAATGAAACAATGATAAAATGAGGATGTGGATGCATGCATATATTTATTTTAATTATTATTAAAATTCTTAGGCATCAAATTGATTATGAAATGATGATATAATTACGAGTCGCATGAAGAGACAAATATGATGAACAAATGATGAAAAGATCATAAATTGATTGTATTATGTTGTGAACCTCATTATAAAGTAATCTACGATAAAAAAAATGATAAAATTATATTATAAATGATGACTATTTGTATGATATAAACCTCATGATGAGGTAATTATGATGAAAATGATATCAAAATGATAATTTTGAGTTGATTAAATATACGAGAAGAAATTTGAAACGATGTTTATATGAGACATAATTTGAGAGAATGTAAATATGAAGATTGAAACCATATGATTTAGGAAATGATTTGAGCTATTTATATGAGAAGTGATAGATGAATAATTATCTTGAATTATAATTATGACTAGAAGTATACAAATCAAGTACTTCTAGTAAATTGATTTCATTGAGCTTGTGAAGCTCATTCCTCAATATTAATGATTTCAGTTTGCAGGCAGAACCAACAGATTTTATTTTGAGACTAAAGTAAGAATTTAGTTAAGTCTACGTGGTTTGCGTCCTCAGACAGTATAAGAAAGAAAGAGAACGAAAATTTTGAGAAATACAAATGTATGTTCATGCATTGTAAATATTTGAATATTATGTGAGTATAATTTGTAAAGAGTTGTAATTCATCTGAAAAGAGTCGAGGATATTGATATAAATATTATTTTTCAGTCGATGATGTTTTAAGTAGTTGCATGTATGTGTCGTGCTTGAAATCTAAAACATGACAATACCACCTCGAGGTGAGCTCACCCGAGATGGGTCGTTACAATATGCAAGCAAAATGGGGACAAATAGTAACTATCAACTACCAGATTCCCGTCACAAAATCATGGTAAAAAATGAATATAACAATAACAGAAGCATAACAATTTGTTGTTTCGAATGAAATTAAGTACTCCATAAGAATTGATCAAAAGAAAGAGATGGTGGATCTAGTGGAAACATATCGAAGTAGAACAGTACACATCAACATCCGTTACTTTTTTGTAAATCAATAAGAAGAGAAAAGAAATTGTTGCAATTAAATAAAAAAATATGAAAACTATAAATCAAAGAGCAAAAATGATAGGCCGAGAGATGATCTAATTATATACAGGTTTTCAGTTCTAGTATTATGGTATAAAGTAGTGTTAATACCTAATGCTAATTAGGATTTGCATATTTATTCATTATTAAAGTTAAGAGGCAATCAAGGTATTTAATTAAGAAAATCATAAGGTTAATTTTTTTCATTGATTTAAGTTTTTTATTTTTAAAGTAAGTGTGGGCTATAGGAATAAGGTAAAGTTCAGTAAAAGAGAGTTGTAAGAATAGGTTTCTTAGAAATTAATTTGAACCTTATATTAAACTACAAGAACCATTAATGTAATTTATTCATTTTGCATTTGATGATGTAACAAAAACAATCTCATTTTAAAAAAAATAAGATTAAAACAACCCTATTTAAGAAATTAAGATTTTTAAAAACTCCATACTAAAAAAATACCTAATATGGATAATTATTATATCAATTAAGAATTAAAAGTATTCATATCAATTGTAGTTACAACCATGAATATTAATGTTCATGCTTTCAATAATAACTTAACATTTTTTATATATCCATTATTTCCATTCGGCGGAAATGACAAAATATTTATATTTGAATATTTGCTCAACATACAGTCCAGTTATGTATTTTTCAATATTTATTTCGATTTGCTTAATTCTTAGCTACTTTTTTATGAATTTTAAAAAAAAAAAAAAATTTCAAGTCCCAATTGTATTATCTTGATTTGAATAAATAACCATTGTTTTTAATTAAAATAAATAACGAATTGAACGGGGTTCCTTCCTCACAATGGTGTATAAATTATTCTCTCAACTAAGGCCTTTATTTATTTGTGTTGGCCTAGATTCTAGACTAGGTCTCAAGTTATGAGTATTAAATAATGAGTGCAAGTCTTTTTTTTATATAATAAAAGGGACTTTACTCATTAAAAAAAATAATGAGTGCAAGTCGTTTTCCTGTTACCTACCTATTTTGGTAAAAAAATATATATAAGTGGAACTTTCATGATCGCCCAAGATTAGTTTAAGTAATTTGAAAAAAAAAATTAATTTAGGTAATGACAATAAAACAACACTGCTGATGTCGAAAATTGGTTAGTTCGTTAAATTTTGGAGTCGGGTCTGATTTATTTTGGTATGAATCGATTTGGTTTAGTCTGAAATTGTCTAGTTTAATTCGATGTACTTGAAAAAAAAAATCAACTTAGGGTGTTTTACTCTCAGGGGAATCCTCTAATGCTTAAATCAGATTATGACTAAAAGAGAGGTGAAAAATGAAAAAAAAAAAATATAATAGGCAGGTTCTATTAAACTTAGGGTACTTTTCTTTCAGGAGAACCATCAGATGCTTAAATCAGAATATAACCAAAAAAAGATGAAAAAAAAGGTAAAATAGCCTGATGCCATTAATAAAACTCTTATTTATATAGTTTGTGTGCATAAAATTACCATTTTGACTTTAATACAATTATCAATTTATTGTTATGCCCTAAACTCGCTAAATGTCGTCTTTGGGTAAGGTGATATATTTGACTTATGTCAGCAATGGAGTTCAAGTTCTGAACATACTATTTTTTTTTTCTTCTTCTTTGCTCTTCCTGGGCGTGGTCCTAGTCAATTCTCAGTCTGCATCACAATGAAATCTAAGCATATGCATTCCTAGTATGTTAATGGCTATAATTAGCACAATCCTTCAAAATAATGGGAAACTATATCATATTCATGTTTTTCCTTAGATCTTACGTGCGTATACTTAAAAAAAGGGTTACTACTTTATTAAAGATGAGGAATGATTAATGTAATCATGCTATGCTTTCAAGAAAAAACTCCTTTTTTTTTTTCAATTTTAACTATTGAAGTTTAGCAAACAAATTATTTTACTAATAAATAATTTTTTTTAATATTCTTCTTTTAAAAATAAATAAATTGGTGATAGATTTAGAGATGGTTAGATAATAAGAAAAGTATAAATTCGGAAATTCTTATGATTTTGGTATAATTTTATTAAATGTCGTACTTCGCTTTTAAAGAAAATATTCTAAATTCAAATCTCTCGTAATCAATTAAAAATTTTCTAAAAATTAAAATAATTTTTATAATAATTAAGCAATTAAATAATATAAGATTCATTAGATTAAACAAAAAAACAAGCAAGAGTATCACGTAAAAAGCGAAAACAAATAAAAAAGGGTAAAAGATTTCTATTGGGCAACGATATCATAAGAGCACCAAATGTTAAAGTAGAAGCAAAATTTTCTTAATTGACAAAATCATCCTTGCATTTAGTGTGATAAAAGGTTTTTTTTTTCCTTCTTAAAATCCCTTCAATTTCTCTTTCCTTTCTTGCTGGGCAAATCTTTCTCTCTCAAAATCTGTCACTAAAAAGTTATCTTTCGAGGTTCAATTCAAATTAGTCCTTAATCGTCCGAATCTAAGATACTTGAAAAGAGAAATTGTTCGAAATGTTGTGCTTCGAGAAGGATATGCTTAAGTAAGCGAATGACGTAATAAAGAGAAAATGTGAAGAGAAGAAAATGCTTGGGAGAGATGAATGTGCACTTGGAATAAACATGTCATTTATATTAAGAATTTTACCATAATAGAAAAAGCTGGCCCGGTCTTTCGAAGTGAAATTACTCTTTTACTCTCGTGTGATAAGAGCTTTTAAATATCTTTTCTTTCGACATATTTCATTTCTTCTAAAAAAAATAAAATGACTTCATTACTTTTATGAGTGTCTATGTGTCGATTTTTTATTGGACGACACACACCAAACTAATTATCAAATCAAAACTTCTTTTTTTTTTTCTCTCTCAAATCTCTCCCTCTTGAAATCTTAATTTTTTTCCTTGTTGGACAAGCTAACCCTGTTAACATGTATTAATTTGCATCTCTATTTATACTTTTCTTTCTCGAACCTGAAACTCTTGTGCTTCGGTGTAACGTAACGTTGCTTTTTCAAATTAGTTCTAAGTTATGGAATCATATTGTTTTATGATATGCCATAATTTATCTATAAATAAATTAGAAGAGAGAGAGATAGGTAAAGAAGAAGAGAAAGAAAAAAAATGAAGGGTGGTAAATCCTGCTGAGTGAATGCCTTTTTTTATTTTTTATTTTTCTATGCGTAAAAAAACAAAACTGAGAGAATGAAAAGTGATAACCAAAGGAGAAAGAACGTTAGGTGACGAGAAATGGAGATGTAGTTTGTTAATGAATTATAACTTAAGCGCACTTTAGTTTTGGAAAATATTTTTTATTTTGTTATTTTTATTTTTTAATTTTTTTAATTACATAATTTATATTTTTTTAATATAATATCAAAAAATTGGGATAAAAATATTTTTTCAATATTATGTTGAAAATAAAATTATTATATTTTTTAAAATTATATTAAAAATACTTAGAATTGTTGAAAAAATTACTAAAAAAATGAAGATCATAAGTGAAATATTTCCAACTAAACGAGCCTTAAAAGTGTTTAGTGAAAGTTTTGAGTGCGAGAGATTTGTGCGGTGAAAAAAAACTGAAGTGGATTTTAAAAAAATGCGTACTAATTTTTATTGAACTAAATGCTAAAATAATTTTATAAATTTTAAAATTTATTTTGATTTTAATAATTTATGTTTTGATAATATGATTACTTATTTGTATTTGGTTAAAATATATAATAAGAGGTAAATAAAAGGCTTAATTGTAAAAATCCTTCAAAATTTAAAATTAAATAGCAGTTTGTTCCTTTGGTTTTTAAAAAATGTAATTTAACCGCTGACTTTACCAATTCGAAGTAATTCAAACCGGTGGTTTGATTCCGACCAAAGTCTTGCTAAAAGAATTACTGACAGCCTAATATATTTTTGAACTTGTCACTTCAATTAGTTAATTACCCTACCGCACGTGTAACAAAAAAAATTGAATGTGTCTCTTTATCTGATCAAAATTGAATCAAAATTTGATCAGAATCAAAATTATTATTTGAATTATTTCAAATTGATAAAATCAAAAAGCAATCTGTTACTTAATTCTAAATTTAAATTTTTTTTTATAATTATTCTTAAATAAAATTGAAAAAGTGAGCCGGAGAAGAGGAGGAAGAATTGAATAATTAGGTGGTTGATTTTAGCGAACGTGGGGGCAATACTGGAATTAAAAAAATGGTCCAGGGTTACTGAACTGACTGCCAACCTAATATGTTCTTTTTCCTATGAGGGTTGCTCTGTTCAATTAGACACAACAAAAGCATCTCTCCTCTGCGTAATGCTACCGTGAGGGAGAGCTCATGCTAATCTTGCATGCACTTGAAAATGAAGCACATTTCTAATCAAGGTGGGTTCCACAAATGATATTTTAATACTATAAATATATAGTATTTTTTTTATAGACTACTCCCATTATATTTCATATCTTAAACAAGTGAAGTATTTTGGGTAATTTACAAATTCACTTTTCGAGCTCGCGTTTTAATTATAACTCACTATTTTAGGTTTATAAATAAAAAAATTTAGTTCGATATGAGACACCAATTAAGTAAAGCTAAATTTTTTTTGAAATAATAGTTTCTTTTACTTAAAATTAGAATAATTTTTAATTAAATGTACTTGGATCTTTTTTATGGATAAATAACGTTATTGTGTGAATGAATAAAGATTAAGTGTTCATCGTTTAATTCCATAAATTTACAACATGTATTTTCAGTTTGAATAAAAACCAAAATTTCTTTCATCTTAATAGCAATTTATCACCGACAATCATTTTTTCGATTTAAAAAATCATTCAGTCTGAAAAAATATTAATAAATTTGATTTGTTAAGAAAAATTACTTAAAGTTTAAAATGAAATTCGTCCAAACCTAATCGCAGGTTAATTTTAAAGTTATTCAATATTTTTTTCTTCTCAATATAAACTAATAAGTGTAATTTCCTACAAGGAAAAAAAAGTTACTTACATAAAACCAAATTAATTTATTATTTTAAAATTATTCTATAAAAGTGAATAATGCTAAAAATGGAAAAGTGACCATTAAAAAAGAAGTTCATGGATAAAAGATAGAGACAGCCACACCATATCATTTTTCCCACTATTCTAGGGTTCCAGGGTTACATATGGAGCAGCAGCATCTATAATGGACCTATATATAAAGAGTAATAAAGTGTAGAAAGTGCAGGTAGAGAGAGAGTTTATTTAATGATATGTATGGTGAGAGAAAGTTTTACGCAAACGGAGAGGGAAAGTGAAAGCTCAAAGAGAAAGTATTAATGTACGTGGTAGTGAGAGAAAGAAGGGAAAAGTCCAGCAAGCACAGAACAGCACAGTCTTTGTCCTAGTCCTAGAGAGAGAAAAAAGTTGAATGAGAAACCAAGATTAAATATTTTCTTTTTATTTTAATTCGAGAGAGTGAGGGTTGGTTGTTGTACTTGTTGCTCTTGAACGGGGAGAGAGATAGCTGCAAAAGAAAGAGAACTCAAACAGCAAAACCCTAACCCTAGGAATGGTTCATTGTGCTGCTGCTCTTTGATGGTGACCCTGTAAGGCCTGTACTTTTCCATCTCTCTCTCTAGTTGCATAAATGAACAGGGAATAATTCACATTTCTTTTGAATATATACTGAGAAATCAAGCTCTTGTACTTGTTTTGGTGCCTCACATTTTTACTTTGCTGGATCTTTGTACAAAAAACTGAAAATTGAGGTTTACGTGAAGTCGGGTTGCTTTAAACAAGAGGATTCGGTGTTGTCTTTGTTGGGTATTTTGTGGTTCTTTGCATTGGTTACGGTTTCTGCATAGTCTGGCTTTGTGTTGTTCTGGGGAAATTTCAGTACTGATTAAGCAGAGCGTTTTAATGATTCTAATTGTAAGTTAGCTCTGTGAAAAGGGTGCTTGACGAATCATTTGAAGAACGTATAATATCGAAACGGAGCTGAAGAAGATATAATTTATTGGTATTTTACAGTCGATCGTTTTGTAGAAAGTTTTTGTGGGAAACTTGGATTTATTACTGTGGAATTTGTGATTTGGTTTGATACCGGATCTTTGCGCTGGAGCGGTTAGGTTTACCGGGGACGATGTCTTCGTTGAGTAGGGAATTGGTCTTTTTGATCCTACAATTCTTGGATGAGGAAAAGTTCAAGGAAACTGTTCATAAGTAAGTTTGTTTCCTTTTGTAGATGTTCGTTTCATCTTAAGGTTCTGTTTGGCAGCTGAGAAAACTTATGAGCAGAAAAGAAATACAAACTTTTTACGTATGGTTAAATTTATGAAAGCTCACTTAAACTACGCTGGATTGTTAAATAAGGGTTTAGTTGAATTGAGGCTTATGGTCTTTTGCGCTGAAGGAATTAGGCATTGTTTGGTTTGCATTGCGGAATACCTTTTCATGCTTCTGAAAGCTGAAATTGCATTGGTTTTAGCTCTTTAAAGCTGAAAGTTTACTTTCACAGTGCTTTCTAAATGGTGCCATAGTTCCGTTCTCTCATCTTGCTTTTTCTCAGCTACCAAATGGAGCATAAGAAGTTGAACAGCTAGGGATTCCTAATCCTCTGTTTTATGCGTATGTGTTATTTCTGGGTTGCTGAAATTTCAGGTTGGAACAAGAGTCTGGATTTTTCTTCAATATGAAATACTTTGAGGATCAAGTCCAGGCTGGTGAGTGGGATGAAGTTGAGCGATATCTGGGTGGGTTCACAAAAGTTGAAGACAATCGGTATTCAATGAAGATATTTTTTGAAATAAGGAAGCAAAAGTATTTAGAAGCTCTTGATAGGTGAGTTGTCAATCGTGCTGCTATTTGTACCTTGTATAGTTGTATGTGAACTTTTAGCAACTGGATCCAAAATGTCTTGAAATCCTATACCAATTGTTGCAATGAGGACATTTTAAAAATTCAATACTATTTGATGTGGTGAGGACATTTTGAAAGTTTGTGGTAGTTTATGTGAATGTGAAGAGAGTTTCCAATATGTGTCCATTGCTATAGCTTTCAGCGCTTGTTTTCTGCAACATTTTGCAATCTGAAATTTTTGTTTGTAGGCACATCTGTGACATGCTAATATTCTGTTTCCTGCTATCAGGCAGGATCGAGCGAAGGCTGTCGAGATTCTTGTCAAGGACCTTAAGGTTTTTGCATCCTTCAACGAGGAGCTTTTCAAAGAGATTACCCAGTTGCTCACTCTTGATAACTTTAGGTTTCCACTCATGCTTTTTTGTTATTATTATGGTCTTGTATGCTATTGGTTTTTAATTAAGCTTTGCTCTTTTGTGTCATCAGGCAAAATGAGCAGCTATCGAAATATGGTGACACAAAATCAGCTCGAAATATTATGCTTGTGGAACTTAAAAAGCTGATTGAAGCAAATCCACTGTTTCGTGACAAGCTGACATTCCCAGCCTTTAAAACTTCCCGACTAAGGACCTTAATAAACCAGAGGTTGTTCATGCATTTTCTTTCATTTAGTTAATTGTTGTGTGCTGTTATGTTGCAGAAGAGTTTTCTTGTACAGAAACAAATGCAGTTGTCAAATGTATTTTGAATAAATCTTATTATAACCCCTTGGTTGCTGTGGATTTTTAATGTATATGCATAAAATTATTGATAATTATTACATAGATTTGTATCTTATACTCTAGTTTCCCTTGACGAAAGTTGTTTTTGCTATAATCTGTTTCCCTATTTGGATTTTCAGTCTAAATTGGCAGCATCAGCTTTGCAAGAATCCTCGTCCGAACCCCGATATTAAAACACTCTTCACAGATCATTCTTGTAATCCTACAGCTAATGGAGCTCGTCCTCCTCCTCCCACAAACAGTCCCCTTGTTGGACCGATTCCTAAGGCTGGAGCATTTCCTCCAATTGGTGCTCATGGTGTAAGTATTCTGCATCTAGTTATTTGCTGGAGAAAACTTGCAGCATCCTGACATAATAGTAGCAATGATTCTTGCTGTGCAGCCATTTCAGCCTGTTGTTTCCCCGTCTTCTGGTGCAATTGCTGGGTGGATGTCTACCAATAATCCTTCCTTACCTCACCCAGCTGTGGCGGCAGCCCCCCCTGGTTTTGTGCAACCTTCTAGTGCTGGTTCAGATGTTTATAATTATGCATTTTGTAGTGTATTTAGATCTCTGCTGCCTCAGGATGTCTGATGAAAGTACTTGTTTTTATCTGATGTATACAGCTACGTTTTTGAAACACCCAAGGACACCTGCAGGAATGACAGGGATGGATTATCAGTCAGCTGACTCAGAGCACTTGATGAAGCGTATTCGCACTGGCCAATCTGATGAGGTGTAAATGAAGAGACACTTCTTTCTTCTTTTTGTTGCTCCTTTTTGTTACTAGCTAAAATCTCAAGCTTGGTAGCTGTTATAAATACAGCTGCTCCTTATAAGGTGGCTGTAGTTATTCTATTTTTTTTATTTCTCTTTTTTCGTATGAAGGTATAAATGTTTACTTATGATATCTGTAGGTATCCTTTTCTGGTGTAACACATACTCCAAATGTCTATTCACAAGATGACCTTCCAAAAACTGTTGTGCGGACACTTAATCAAGGATCCAATGTCATGAGCATGGACTTTCATCCCCAGCAGCAAACGATTCTTCTAGGTTGATACACATTTCATGTACAATCAGCTAATATAAGAGAAAGATTAAGAGAAAACTTGCAGTGGACATTTTTATTGAACATTGATTATTGGCTTGCAGTTGGCACAAACGTTGGTGACATCAGCCTTTGGGAAGTTGGATCCCGGGAAAGGTTGGCACATAAACCTTTCAAGGTTTGGGATATATCAGCTGCTTCAATGCCTTTGCAGGTATTGATTGTTTTAGCTTTGTAGTTCCTACGAGGTATTGCGAAGTGAACTTTCTTATTAGCCCTTTTAACTTCTCTTTTCCAAGTTGACAATGGGTTAGAAAATGGTTTCTATCCCCTTCCAAATCTATGACACCTTCCCCAACTGCCCTCCCCAAAGGCAAAAAAAAAAGGAATATTGTACTGAATTCCAAGCCTTTGGGAACCTGCACCTTTTTATTTCATTACTTGGCTGGTAATGACTTTATGAAAATTGAGTACTAGTTCTCCTTGATTAATCTTGGCTAGTAATCCATTTCTCAGGAATTTGGAATGGAAACTGATTCTGCTTAATTAATCTTGATAATTTTACCAGACCGCGCTGTTGAATGATGCTGGAATATCAGTGAATCGGTGCGTTTGGGGGTCAGATGGACAAATGCTTGGTATGCATGGATCAATATGTTGTTTGCGACTAAATGTGACTTCATGTCTCTATTATTTTATCTTACATTTTTGTGTTTGTAATCTAAATTTTGCTTTCTCCAGGTGTTGCATTTTCAAAACATATTGTTCAGATATATACTTACAATCCTAATGGAGAACTAAGACAGCATTTGGAGGTAAGTGCTTCATGCTGAAAATTATAGTATTCCTTAGAAATGGAAAGAATATAGGTTACTGACTTTTTTTATCTCTTTTAGATTGATGCCCATGTTGGTGGCGTTAATGATATTGCATTTTCTCATCCCAACAAGCAACTGTGTATTGTCACATGTGGTGATGATAAGATGATTAAGGTATTCACTTTTTGTGCGCGATATAGTTTTGCATGTAAAGGAAGCATCGACCGTCCTCATTGTAGTTTCTTTTATGACAGGTGTGGGATGCTGTAGCTGGACGCAGACAGTACACTTTTGAAGGCCATGAAGCTCCTGTATATTCAGTCTGTCCTCATTACAAAGAAAACATTCAGGTTGTTTTTCTTTCTAAGTTGATTACTAGCTACGGACCTTTTATTTAGCAATTCTGCGTCTTATTGACTAGAGTGCAGTATCTTTTTTAGTATAAGAAATTCTTGAAAGAAATAGGATTGCCACCCTAATTTCCAAATCTCGTATTATTTAAACTCATTGTTTCTTGATGTGCAGTTTATATTTTCTACTGCCATTGATGGGAAGATTAAAGCTTGGTTATATGATTGCTTGGGATCTAGAGTGGACTATGATGCTCCTGGACTTTGGTGCACCATGATGTCATATAGCGCAGATGGAGCCAGGTAAAGCTTATTTTTCCTAGTATGAGGTGATGAGATTTTTTGGTATTATTTTTATGCATGTCATGTTTCATTATCATAATAGTTGGTTGCTTTAGAAACTCTTTTAACAACAATGACAATGGTAAAAGCTTTTTTTTTGTCCCGGAGGTGGTGGTAGCCTGATAATTCATTTTGACATTTATTGGTATATTTGTGCATATTTATATGATTATACATTGAAATGTCAGATAGTGTTTAGCTGCATTAGAATTTCTTTTAATACAACCTTATTTTCCCGTGATCCTTTCACCCTTTGAAATATAAAATGTTGTGTACTTAGATGGCATATCCCTCTATGCCGTTTTACATGATACTAATTTTTACAGTGCTACACAAACATGCCTATATGAATAGAAATGTTGCATTGTTTCATGCAGGCTCTTCTCATGTGGAACAAGTAAAGAAGGTGAATCTCATTTAGTTGAGTGGAATGAGAGTGAAGGTGCTATCAAACGAACATATTCTGGTTTCAGAAAGCCCTCTTTAGGTGTTGTCCAGTTCGACACAACAAGGAACCGGTTCCTAGCCGCTGGTGATGAATTTCAGATTAAGTTTTGGGATATGGACAATACCAACATCTTGACAGCTGTTGATGCAGATGGAGGGTTGCCTGTTAGTATTTCTTTCTATTATTCTTATTAATACTATTTAAGTAGAATATGGATTAGTCACCATTGTTCACTGAGAATTACATTTTGCAGGCTAGTCCTAGACTGAGATTCAACAAGGAAGGTTCTCTCTTGGCAGTCACAACAAGCGACAACGGTATCAAAATTTTAGCCAATAGCGATGGTTTGCGCTTGATAAGGATGTTGGAGAGCAGGTCTATTGATAAAAATCGAGGCCCTTCTGAACCAATCAACTCTAAGGTAGTCCTGAGCAAAAGTTGAGTGATTTGTTAGTTCTAGCATGTCTGAGTGATGTTATGTATATCAGGAAAGTACCTTTAGCTTTTTAAATTCTTAAATGCATCAGTTTTTGAAAAGAAACAACCAGCGCAAAGAAAAAGTATGTCACCCATTCAAACATAATTCCAGGTCACGGGTGGAATTTTGAGTTCTAATGTGTACAGAAACTATTGGTAGCTTGAATTGCAACTACTCATGAGATCGGTTTTGTTTTACAATGACTCTTTAGGTAGTATTCTTTACATGGATTTTCAAGATAGGTTTGTTTGAGTCCTATGGTGGTGCTATTCTTTAAGACTAAGTCTTGTGAACTATGCATCCCCCATTATTTGGAATCTAGAGCAATTTGGAAGATGATTAATGTTATCTGTTTTGTACTTCGATGCAACTAAGCTTGGTTATGGTATCACATGGTCAGCTGGGAGTAATGAATAGGGATGGCAAGGGATGAGACTTCTTTTTTCCTTTTTTTTTTCTTTGGGTGGGTGGGAGCTACAAGGAGACATACATCCGTTGCCTGCCTCACAAATCTAACCAAACAACAGTGTGGCAAACAACCAAAGGATTAAAAAGCCAACCATGTGAACATAATTAAACTCAATTAAACCTGGAATGGATATCCTTAGGTGCCAATGCTTAAGAGAAACAGAACAATGAGTAGAACAAGAAAAGACCTAAAACACAAAAGAACACCAAAAAAAGAAAAAAGAAGAAGAGAAGATTGTGGCTCTCGGCTGTTGTTGAGTTTAGTTGGATTCTTCTGAACTTGATGGTGTTTGCTTCAATTCACATTTATCATAGAGTATGAGTTTAGTTGGAACATGAAACCTGCCTTGATTAGGTTGGGTTTGCTTGAATGCTGGGGGTGGGTACAAATTGCCATCTCTACTTACAATTCTTTCAATTTGTATTTCGAAAAAGAAAAGCACCACAAACCCAAATCTTCAGAAGAGATAATTACTGGATGTTGATTACATTTCATCAGTGGAGGCAAATAACTATGATTTGTCTTGGAGAGGTGCAGCACAATGAAAAGTTAGTTTTTTTCTGAGGAAAAAAAGGGTACTTAATTGAGCAAATTACTGTAGAAATTTTGACTCTAATGGTTGCTTCAACTGGATGTGGGATCTACTGAGAAATGATATTTGTTCAGCAATATGTTGCATCTAGACCCTTGGTTTGGGTGGTGAATTGGTAGGGCGGGTTGTGTTTGGGGTCTGCTAAAGCAAAATCAAAGAAAAAAGTGCTTCAACCGAATGTATGGTTTGCAGATTGGGGCCATATGATTCGTAACTTTATCTTGGAGAAGTGACACTAGACAAAGACAGTTCCCAAGGATCTTGGGTTCATTGTTTAGCAGTACAGAGAATATTCTTATAACTAATGGCAGACTATTATCTTTGATAAATACACTAGGTCTGGACATTTGGAACTTACATTCATTGCCAATGTCATAGGAGCTGTTGAGATTTTAAACCTTCATGAACCTTATGGAGAGCTATATTTAATCATTTCACATTTAGAGAGTTATAGTTTTTACTTAAAGCTGGTGGTTGGAATTTCTCTGTTGTCCCTCTTCCCCTTTTATCCCTTGGGAAGAATTGTTTGATTTGTAAAATGCTCAATTACATATTTGTTTTACTTTTATGATGGGTAACTTGTGATGTTTTATCCTTTTTATTTTTTCTTGTTATCCTATTGTGGCATAATTTCCTCATGATTTGCTTGCTATGCTTCTTATGGAAATATCTTCTGAACAATCTTTTCTGCAGCCACTGATCGTTAATGCTCTAGGCCCTGTGGCAAATGTTTCTACTGCCATTGCTCCCCCAACGCTGGATCGCCCAGATAGAATCCCACCTGCTGTGTCTATCAGCAATCTTGTAAGTTTTGCAATATCAATTCAGTTGCATGTATTTGTTGGTTCTGCCGGTTCTCGAGTTTATAAGTCTTGTCACTGCAGGGTAGTATGGACAGCAGCAGGCTTGTTGATGTTAAACCACGAATTCCTGAGAATGTGGACAAGATTAAGAGCTGGAAAATTCCTGATATTGTAGATCCATCTCATCTGAAAGCCCTGCGTTTGCCTGATGCCATAACAGCTGGCAAGGTGGGTGGTGCAAGAATGTGATTGCTCACTTGTTTCCTAGTGCAACCTCACTTTAATTGGAAAGAAATGCTTAGGCTTCTATGAAATTGGTTTGCTTCCCCCTCACCCCCTTGTTCTTTCAAATGTGTGATTTCATTGGTTTCCTTTGGAACCTGGCCTCGTAAATGATATCTACTGCTGTACTGCTTGATGCCTAGTCTACAATGATATCCATCATTTAAGAAACCAACTATGTCCCTTGATATGTTTTTTTTTTAATCAGTATGTCCCTTGTATGTTAGGCATTCCATGGAAGGAAATTAGAAAGGTAACATATTTTGTCAGATGTTGAGTGGATTAGTCTATACATTTGACAAATAAACCATATTCATCAATGCATTAAAACGTTTAATGGAAGAAAACTCAGAATGACAGATGTTTGTAATGTATTGAAGCTGCTAGCTGGAAACCAGCTTTTGACAAAACAACTATATTCATCTATGTATTTGACATTTAATGAGAGGAAACTCAGGAATGAAAAATGTTTGTCAGCTGTTGAAGCTTTATGTGTGTGTGCACCTGTACGCCTACTTGAGTATCTTGTTCTATACTAGTACTTGAAACCTTGAGAAAAAAATAGGGACTTTTATGTAAGCAATGACCTAGAAAGTTATTATCATTTTCTCAAATTTAGTCAATATATTAATCAAATGATAGGAGTTATCTGCCTTGATATTTCTGCTATAATTTAATTACTGCGGAATACCCAATTTAGAGAAAATGCTTTGCCCTTGTTGATTATGACTAAAATTATCTTTGTTTTATGCTATATTAAACCAGATGGGGTCTATACTGTATCAAGCTTGGTGACTTCCATGTTTAGACCTTTTTTTGTCTTGTAATTTATTTATTTTTTCTAAGCTTTTTAAATTTCAAATTGCCTTTGAGAGTTGATGTATTCTCGGGGGACCCATATGGGATCCATGCAACAACCTTACTCTTTGAAGTTTCTGAGTTTACATCAACATTGTTCTTTGCTGTGGAAGAATTTCACAAAGTACTATAAGAAATCTAGTCTCTGCGTGTCCTTTGTATTCTTACTACCACCATGGCTGATATGGATTTGACACTATATTTATTGATCAGTCCAAGTGACAGCTTTAAGAGCGACCTTATGGTAACAACATATTTAAATTAAATTTCACTTATAAAAACATATTTATATTAAATTTCATTATATCTAATTCTGTTAATTTCCAAGTTTGGCTGTCATCAGTGTGCGTCCAAGTGAGATTTTACGGTAAACTTATGGTACCAAAAAGTTGATAATATATCTAATTCTGTTGGTTTCAAAGTTTGGAGAGAGGGAGCTCAATAGCTTAGGATACTTAACTTTTGAGGAAAATTGAATGCAGTAGTTTGTTTTGACTGTGTAGGAAGGTGGAATAGGTGAGCAAGGTCCTCTTAATTGTGCCCCATAATATGTCTCCACTTCCTTCGTATGAAATTCATAGAGATGGTTTTAGTTTGAATTATTTTCTTTGGATAAGAACTACTAGTCGCTGTACTACTAATGAGGATATTTGTATACCAGAAAGGAAAAATGCAAGAACTAGTAAGGGGATTAGTGTAGCTAAGATAGAGAAATAGAAGCACTGGCTCACCTGTAATAAGTATGTATTTGTTAGACTGATCACTATGTTATAATATTACCTAAACTCTCTAAAATCAAGGAAAATGATATGTAAATTGCAGGTTGTTCTAGATTTGCACATATATGTATTAGACATGCACATAAGGTACTTGTTTTGTAGGTATTTCTAAATTGTCAAGAGTTGAGGGATGTCGATCATGGTTGCAGGTTGTGAGGCTGATTTACACTAATTCTGGCCTAGCTTTATTAGCTCTTGCTTCTAATGCTGTTCACAAGCTTTGGAAATGGCAACGTAGTGATAGGAATCCGTTGGGGAAGGTTTGTCTTATTTCTGTTTATATATAATTCTGTATTTTTTTTCGAGGAAGATACTTATAATAGCTTTGCACCTTAAATCTTTCAGGCTACTGCATATGTTATGCCACAGTTGTGGCAGCCTCCGAGTGGTACTCCTATGACCAATGACATAAACGACAATAAACCTGCAGAAGAGTCTGCCGCATGCATTGCGTTATCTAAAAATGATTCTTACGTCATGTCTGCATCTGGTGGGAAGGTCTCTTTGTTCAACATGATGACATTTAAGGTCTATTATGCAGCTTTTACTTGTTATCTTAGATGTCTGTATTTCATTTTATGTTGTTCATCAATCTAAAGTTCTCATTTTTTTTCTTTTTTTCCTGCAATCAATTGTTTATATTGATTTGTCATAACTGAATCAAACTGGTGACTGCATTACAGGTCATGACAACATTTATGTCCCCACCTCCTGCAGCCACATTTTTGGCATTTCATCCTCAAGATAATAATATAATTGCCATTGGGATGGAGGATTCTACAATTCAAATATATAACGTCCGAGTTGATGAGGTTAAGTCTCTTTTCTCTGCATCTTTAATATTATAATTCTTCAGAATTAGAAGTTTCAAGACAAAATTTGGACACTGTTGCATGGTTATATGGTTGACGCATGCCAAGAACTTCGGAAACCATTTAAGCACTTACCCTTTGATGATCTTAAGCTTTTGGAGGGGTATCTAGTTATGGAAACATGCTTAACACTATATATTCTGTGGCAGGTCAAAACTAAACTCAAGGGCCACCAGAATCGAATAACAGGGCTTGCATTTTCCCAAACTTTAAATGTCCTGGTCTCATCCGGGGCTGATGCACAGGTTAGTGTCTGACTAAATCAATAGTTTTGATAATGTGGTGTTTAAGGATACTGGTTCGTTGTTGCCTTCCATGGGAGTTTTTTTTTTATAATTTTTTTTGGGTAGCTGAACTGTTTCTTGAGAGATTCACTATGAATGTTTTTTCTGGATATCTTACTACAGTGTTAAGCTCGAGTTGTTTTTGCTTTTTTTTGTTGCTAATTGGAGCATGTTTAATTTCAATAATAGTCCAATTTTCTCCTTTTTGGATAGGAACAAAGCTATAAATAGAGACTTTAACATCTTATGACATATGATTTTATAAATATATAATATACTAAGTGCTGTCCTTAGCTGAAAATACTTACAAGTATGATCCATGGAGTGATACTTCAAAGGAAGATTCTGTTGAGCGGAAGTTTGGTTGCAATCCATTAGCACTTGCGTCATTGTGGCTCTATTAGCTGCAGTCGTGGCATTTAGGAGCCTCTTCTGTTGAAAAATATTCTAAAAATCAAAAGGAATTTATGATGTCATAAAAACCATGAGTACTAATTATTAGAAAGACCCTATACTTCTGGGCTTTACCGGTTACATTTGATTGAATTAGTACTTTTGTAATTGAAACCCATTATAATGGAACGATTTGAAGATCTTCATCTATGATTCTTTGATGGAAGGCTAACGTACTTGATAGATAGCTATAGAGGAACTACTTGAGCCTATTATCTTATCCGTACTCCACCAGAGATTGTTGTTGTTATCTTCTTTTCTAAATTCATACTTTGTTTCCTTAAATCCCTGAAATAAAATTTTCAATAAATTCTTTCCATTGTAAGAATGCCAACCTTCACATATAGAGATGTTGGACATTCTTGAAAATCTTGATATATAATTCAATGTATTCAATGGTGTTCTTGAGACATGCTTCGCTCAGTGTGAGACATTCATAAAGCCCCTTTAAGGCATTAGGCTGTACTCTAGAAGGCATACACCTTAATGGGTTGGTATATGTGTTCCACCGAAAACATTCCTTTTGTGCTTCAGTAGGCCAGGCGCGTGCCTGATGAGCGGGCCTCAAGTAAGACAGAAAGAGAGATACAGTTGCTGCACCTTAATTCTCTGCATTGAATTTGGTCCAATTAGCATATTAAAAATCTTTATGGTAGTATTTCTGGTGTTATTGTTAATGGTGGTGATCGTTGTGATGGAGGTGGTATGTGGGGTGTCATTGAGTCTATTTAGCAAGAGAGTTGATTTGGAGGATTTGCAGGATTTTCTTTTGGGTGGTAGCTTTAAATTTTGGGGTTTGGTTTTGTGAGGGAATTTGGTAACTTTTAGAGGGTGATAGGCCATCTGCTTGTTATCCTAAATTGACTTGGTGCCTGTTGGGCTTTAGCTTCTGCAAGCTAAACGCAGAAGCTAGGCATCTGTGTTGTGAGTCCAATGAGAAGTGGAAGCAGCTTCCTGCAAAAAAAATATACAGGCAGTGGCCTCAAAAACAGATGCCCCAGATTGGTGCTTTTGCATTACCTCACTGCTAAAAAGCCAGAGAAAGTGTTTAATGAATTTTTCAACTTTCCTAAATTACCCCGGATGCCACAGGTATTTACACCATCATATAAACCTTTACTTTCTCTATCCCATTATTGTTTCTCTCTTTTCTCTCTTTCTCTTCAACCTTTGTGCTGTGCCCGTCTTCCTAAAATTGCTGCAATCCTCGGTTGTGCTGCCACATGGCCCGTACCCCACTCATGGGTGCATTTTGAGCCCTCAATTTCGCCTCCAATCTCATGACCGCTGCTTCCATTTGGAGATGTTATTTGGTGTCCATTTTGCTCAACTATTATTCCTCTGTGCATGCAGTTAGGGGAACTGCAGTTTTCATATAGTTTTTTTTTATATATTTTTTAATTTTTATGTATACAGTTTTCATATAGTTTTTGAAACTTCTTTAGACTATCTGATTACTGTGTTGACCTAGATAGGCTCTCATCGTCGCTCATTGTTCAATTTGAATTTGAATTGTTTAGGTTTTAGAAGTGATTGAGGATATTTTTCAATGTGAACAGCAAACAAGTGCTTTGGGTGTGTGCAAAAATGATGAATTTCATGGAAATGTAATAGTATTCTCTTTGGTCATATGCCAAACTCAAAGCATAGCCAGCTAAGAAGGGAATAATACCAACAAGAGAGGTTGGGAACCCACTTAATGAGTTTGGTTTCATTAGAGCTTTGTTACAGTTCTTCAGATTTAATTCCTTACAAAGGCAAGATAGTACATACACATTCATCTCACTATAAATATTCAAATGTGTTTTTATCAAAAACTGTCAACCATTGAACCAAATTTCGTAAAATGACTAAAAAAACTAGATTGGATGTGTCTTCAATGTGAAGATGTATACAAGACAACATAAAATTCAAATTGACTATCAATTGGGTTTGTTTATTGATTAAAAAGATGGGATTCTTTTTTGGACAAACAAAAAGGAAATCAGGCTTTGGGATTTCTTCTTTTCTGATCATTTATCAAATCAAAATCCAACTAAAATGGCATCCTCTTAATTCTTATGATCTTATCACACCGAACTAAAATAACCTATACATGTAAAAAAATTCTCCATATTAGAAATTTTCTATCACTATTTTTTATTTTTATGTAGTTTAATTGATGCAGAATAGGAAAAAGAATATCTATTATTTTGGGATGTTATTTTTGGACATGTTTTAAGAAAATTAGATTTAGGCAATTAAATAAATATTAAGATTTGATTTATTTTCTTATTTAAATAATGTTTGGTGCCTATATAAGAGCACTGAGATTAAAATTGTAAGGCAGACTGGATTATGAATTAAAAATTGATTATCTCTTTGTCCGTCTCGGTTTCCTTGCTTGTTATGTTCTCCCTTGCTTCTTCTATTTTTCCTCATGTCTATCTTTCTTCTACCTATTGTATTTTCTCTTGGTTAATCTCCCTGCTTCTCCCCTGTCTCAATATGTTTTTGTTTCTACCTATCTGTTCGGCGTCAAGTGGTATCAGAGCCCAAACTTCGATCTCCCACCTGACAAAATTTCTTGTCCCATCCAAACACATCCTTACACCCATATCAGATTGTGAAAAAAAAAACAAATTCAGATTTGAACGCCATTAACAGCCAAACAGAGTGAGCACAGTGGCTGTGCCTTTGGGCCACTAGCTGCGTCGCTGTCTGCCACCCTCGAGCTCGGCGTCACCACCACCCAAAACCCGGAAACGCCTGCACAGTCCGCTACCCCAGTCGCCGTTGCACACCAGTCGAGTCGTTTCGGGTGTACCACGTCCGATCCGGCATTTCCAGCCACCGTAAGGACCAGTCGGCTCCACCACTGTACTGTTAAGCCTTTTCTGACCGAACCCCAGACGCCCAGACTACCCCCCGCCTGATCCGACGCCTATCAGCCGCTGCCCGTTTGATCTTTCACGGCCAGATCCGCCACTTCCACTCGCCTCCCAATGAGCCATTTCCGGCCAACCCAGGAGCCCGGCTCCGATCTATCACGGATCCATATGCATGGATCCGAACCGCACACCTAACTCAGACATGTGCCAGACTCAATCTGTCAACAGCCAGACTGAGCCGAGCCTTGAGCAGCTAGGCTGAGCTGTTTGCTGAAGCTAAGCCGCTTGCTACCTGAGCTGAGCCAAGCCAAGCCAAGCCAAGCCACTTACTACCTGAGTTGAGCCAAGTTACCTAAAAAAAGTCAGGTTTATTTATTTAATTTTTACTTGTTTAGTTGCTGATTTTTGCAATAAAAAAAGGAAAATAAAAAAGATTGCAGAAAAAAGGCAAAAAATTACACTCAATTGTTATAAATAATGGGTTCATGTGAACCAACCTGGATTCTTTGTGTGACCATTCATCAGATTTACTATCCGGTCACCGAAGATATATTACATCAGATTTTTTATCCATATGGTTTTGTAGAGAACTGTTCTCTATCAAACTTGTGCTCTTGTGCAATATTATTGGCTTCAAGATGCATATTGGGCTAAAACAAAGTTGGATGGTCGGTGTATTTATGCTAATTGTTGTCAATTGGAGATCGAGTATTCCACCTTTGCGACTCAAATTCGCAAGATGCAGCTTTCACCAAAACTTCTACCAATCAAGATTTCATTCAAGACAAGTCTGAAGTTGTTTCACCAATCCATAAAGATTTTTAAACGAATGAACAAATCATTGAAGAAAGCTCTACCATTCACTGTGAGGATTTACCTATTAAGTCGCTTCAAAACGAACAAGACCCAAGCCAAGATGAGGGCAATATTTGTGCGTGTGACCTTCCTTATAATGATTTTGTCCTCTCGCAGTCGATTGAGGCTCCTCGACAACTCCTCTTGATATCCTTCTTCTACTCGATCGAGACTGCTACATCTCGAAAATTACAAGTCTTTGCCATGCAACTTCAAGAATCACAAGTTTTGATATTTCATCCCTTCAAAACTTGTGGTCGAGTTTTTTGTAAGTGGAGGAAAAGGATGCAGAATAGGATTGAGAATATTTATTATTTTGGGATGTTTTTCTTGGACATTTAGTTTAGAAAATTAGACTTAGGCAATTAAATGCAGATTAGGATTTGATTTACTTATTTAAATAATTTTTGGTGCCTATATAAGAGCATCGATATTAAGATTGTAAGACAGACCGAATTATGAATTGAAAATTGATTATCTCTTTGCCTTGTTCTGTTCTTCCTCTTGTCTATCTTTTCTCTACCTAGTCTATTTTCTCTTGGTTAATCTCCCCGCTTCTCCCCCGTCTCATTCTGTTTCTGTGCGGCATCACTAATTAATGTTTGTCCTCACTTTCACTAAACTTAAAAAAATTAAATTTCATACTAATGGTTAAATTCTCATTCTTTTAGTAAATAGTGAGTACATCAATAGTCATTGGTGCTGTTTTGAACAAAATTTTTAATTGATGAAAGGTACTTTAAAAACAAAAGTGAGGAATTCAAAACAATTCAATTCGAAAAAGAAAAATTGACAATAGGCATTAGTGGTGCATTCTTGTGCCAAACAGTCAGTAAGAGAAGCAATGTTAATGTTGTACTCTTATTAGTAACTTCAACATGAAAAAGCATGTTTACGAGTTCGGCAGTTAAACGGTATTTCAGCTTCTTTAGTTAAATATAGAAGCACTTCTACCAAATCTCAGCCATGTAAGCACGAATCAATAACATTTTTTCGGAAATTCGTTCTAATTGTGCTTCTCCAAAAGTCGGCAATAGCCACAGCAAGGCCAAATGTGCCCTTTTATTTTTTACCATTCTTTTAGTAAGTAAAATAATTGTCTATGATATGAGTCTTGCCAAGTCTTTTGCTGAGCATTTGAGATGCACATTTCAAACATGAAGCAAGCATCTTCATCATGAGTACTTTGTGTTGGGTATGAGTCCTAGTCCACCTGACTTTGTGGCTATAAAATGAGGTCTTCTTGCCTTAAGGAGACTTCAATTGTGTTGAAACCTTATTGCAAATGGAATAAGGCCACAAAATGCTTTATGAATTATGATTGAGTGATATGCCTCTGCTCACGATTTTGAATGTAATGCAGTGCATTAGCGTTTAAATTTAGGTCATGGGTCCAAAAACTAAACACTTAGGCGTGGTATCACACTCCTTTGATTCTGTAATAATAACTTTTCAAACCCATGATACTCTATTTCGTATTAATTAGTTTCACTTGCAGTTATGTCTCTGGAGCATTGATGGATGGGAGAAAAAGAAATATAGGTTCATACAAGTTCCAGCTGGTCGCCAATCTCCATTGGTTGGAGAAACAAAAGTCCAGTTTCATAATGATCAAACACATGTATTGGTTGTCCATGAAAGCCAAATAGCTGTGTATGACAGCAAACTTGAATGTCTGCGCTCAGTAAGTTTCATCTCCCTGTCTTTATTTTGTAATACCTGACAAAATTCTCTTTAAGTACGCTAATTAAAAGAGGATGAGGAGACATATATACTCACCACTGTGATGGGCCATCTATCTAGCCCAAGAATTTCAACTTAAATAGTGACTGCTATTGAATGAAAACATATGCTAGTAAAGGACTCATCATCATCTCATCAATATAACCTCTGAACAGAGATATTGTGCACATCTTTTTAATTCTTTTGTTCTATTTATCAATTGTACAATTCTATAGAGGTTACTGATTTATTTTATTTCATGTGGAAGGTGGATGCTTTAACTTGTTATCATAAGCATGTCTGATAATAAGTTGAATTTGGTGTGTTGTGAGATCTTCACATCTTTTCTTAGAAAATGTAGTTATAGAAAATGGCTCCCTCTTGTCTCCATTTTGTTGGTCCTATCAAGTAACAATTTTAATGGTTATGGGACCCTGTTGTGCTACTCTACCTGATTGGTACCAGATGATCTAATAGGTGAAGTTTACATTGGGAACTAGAGAACCCTGACATAATATATTTTGGTCAGGGCTTTGTCAAACATTGCTGTTATTTGTATTTTTTTTATTATACTATCAGTGTTATCTTTGTTCCATGGGTCTGTCAAAGGTACTTCGTAGCTGGTGGTGCAGTGGATTGCCAGATTTTTGTAGACAGTGGAGGGGAGGCTCATCAAGAATTGAAAAAACGTGCAAAAATTGCTCATCCTTTAGAAATAACTAATCTTGGAATTGCAACATGTGTTAGGAAAATCAGTATTTATTTGTAGCATTTACTAGGTTCAATGAAGATATTATAATTAATTCCATCATCCCAAGTTTAAGTGTCATATTTGACAAAACAAAGTTTTAATGGGAAAAAGTTTATTGCGGGGACCACCTTTTCTATTTTGTTCTAAATACCCTTAATTCCAAAATGGCCCTGAATTGATTGTACATTTAATTTATTTTGAATTGGTGACAGGGAGATTATTAAAGCTTATGATAGAATTCTTTTTCTTAATTGGTAATTTTTAACTTGAGACCTACTTGAATTTCTATTTTTTTCCACTTGAGCTGCTCGAGGGCTAAGGTTTTGATAGATTTTAAGAATGTAATGTGTTGTCTATATTTGTTAAATGTTTCAAATATTGTATTTATTTAAGTTGATTTTCTATTCTTTTCTTCATACCAGTTCTTATAGTGATTGTCATGGCTCGATTTTGTATTCTTGCAGTGGTCTCCGAAAGACACACTTGCAGCTCCTATTTCAAGTGCAATATATTCATGTGATGGTTTACTGATATATGCTGGCTTCTGTGATGGTGCGGTCGGAGTTTTTGATGCAGATGGTTTACGGCTTAGATGTCGAGTAGCACCATCTGCCTACATACCTTCCTTTGCTGTCAGGTAAGCAAACAATATTTTTTTAAGTGAGCTCAGACATTTGCTTGTTTTGTATGGGCAGGTTTGAATATTTCAGCATTTTATGTTAGTAGTATTTTGTTGATGTTTGAGAAGAAGTTGCAATTGATTACAAAATCTTTTGCAGCAGCAACACTTCTTATCCTTTGGTTATAGCTGCACATCCGTCTGAGCCAAACCAGATTGCACTTGGTATGAGTGATGGGGCAGTACATGTGGTGGAGCCCACTGAAGTAGAGCTTAAGTGGGGTGGCACAGCATCTCAAGATAATGGGTCCCTCCCGTCTAATTCATCGAATCCTTCTCTGAGCGGTCAACCATCAGAGCTCCCTTCCAGGTGATGTTGGCAATAGATAAGCAGGTTTAACCATAAGTATGGAAAAAGACATTGGTTTAGCGACTCCCTTTTTACGTTTTGTAGTCCATTGCTTTATATCACGCCCAGTTATTTATATTCATTGTAAATCCTTTTCCTTCGGCCATTTTCCTGTTTTGCTGTACGAGGTTACATAATTACTGGGGCCAGCAAATACTGGATGATGGAAGACACCCCAGAGGCAGAATTCGTCTTCCAGCAGTAACTGGGAGAGATTTCCATAAATGTTTGCGTAACGGTCTTTGAATGAAATATTGTCATTTTATTATTACCACGCATGTTTATATGTTTTCTAACAGCTGAAAGAGATACCTATGGGTATACATTTGTCTGTATGTGTCCGGATTCAGTTTAGCATTTGTATTGTTACTTGTAGAGTTTGTTTCAGACGACGCATATACTCGTTTGTTCAATATTCCAATGTGCAGCTCATCAATTTTCCATGTGCTGCATGTGAAAAATCGTATCTTATAGATTTGGGATCTGGATTTTGAAGAGCTTTATTAGAAATTGGTTGTTGGTGATTTGGTTAAATGTTTTGATTGAGGGGGAGGAGATGTAACTCTGAAGGAGATGAATAAAATAACTTAAACATGTATGGAGAAAAAGAAAAATGAATCGAGATGGTTAGTAGTAAAAGAGCAGCAACAATACATTTAATATTCCTATTAGAAGAACGGGAAACATTACCTCAACACCAAATTTTCTGGTAAGTATGGCCTCAACACAAACTTTGAGTCGATTGGCTTAAGTTTCAAAGCTTACTTATTTCCTCCCCTGATTGGAATTAGGGTCTTGATGAGTAGAAGAGCTGCCAAGGATTTGGGAACCCATCAATTTGAAGAGCTTTATAATAAGTTTGTTTTGTGGAAGAGATTAAATGAAATCAACCACCCACTGCTAGTTGCAAGTAGTAACTCAATATCCAACCAAAACACTAATGGCCTATCAATTCTTGAAAAAGCTCCAGTACTCATTACTTTAGCCCAATTAGATCCCTCCGTCAAGTGCCATATCTCAACCGGTGAACTTGAATTTGTAGTCCTTTGCTTACAGTCTTATACAAATACTCATCAAATGGACGGGGAATACATGATTTAGGTAGAGTCCTCAATTCTCTTGTACTAGGGTTACATAAGACAACATCCTCCCTAAAATCGGTTAGGCAACAGATGCCCGAAAGAAATAGGGATTTAGTCTTACCATAAATCAGACAAGGTAATTCCACATTCAAATCCTGATCAAGCGCTTGACTGGAGAAAATGGACAGCATATTCTCCCAATTTCCATATTAGATGATCGGTTAGATGCTTGACAATAAAGTCAGGTCTATTGATTAGAGCGTACCAAAACTTGTAAACGCATTTGAACTCCATTAAAGACTCAACAGGAGCCCATGATAGAATTTCAGTCCAAACGTCTTCTCCCATATTGCAGAAACTTTCCATGGCTTATCAGCTACTATCTTCTTTGTTATAGTTTGTGATGTTTAGGGTGTAGGCAAAGATTATGGTTTAGAAAGAGAAAGGATATATATATATATATATATATATATATATATATATATATATATATATAGGCACTTTTATTTCTTAACAGAAAAAAGATAAGATTACAAAAGAATCAAAGCTTACAGGACATTAAACAAACACTTGGAGTACACAAATGAGATCCCATCCAATCAGGTCTCGTAAAGGACTGAGCCAAAAAAAAATTAACAAGCAACAAAATCTTTATGGCAAAAAACGCAAAACAACAAGAACACCAGCATGAGAACAATGGCAAAACATAACCAGAAATACATAGTATTGATGCCAAAAATGTGTTTTGCTGAGCTGGAGGCTAGGACTCAGACGTATCTGCACAGGGAGAGGAAGGTGAGCTAGGGGGTCGCCGGAGGGGGTGCCTCCAAGGATGCTCTGAAGCTTTAGTTAGAGTCAGAGCAAAAATATGTAAGGGACGAGCGCTCCCTTTTTCAGTTGAGCAAAAAGTTGGGCCTTTGGAGTGCATACCTGACCCTTTTTATAGGGCTTCGGAGGCGGCGTTTGGCCTAGGGCGGCAGTGATATGTTGCCCCAACTGGGTTGGGTAATGATGCCTAGGAGGCCCAGCTAGATGGCTGGGGGCCGTCCGTTAGGGCTTTGCCTTACTGGCTTGATCTGAAGTCGTCTATGCGTTAAGGCGGTTTGATGACCTAACGTCCAAATTTGGTTGGGTAATGATGGCCTGGAGGGTGGTGGTGACGTAGAGACCCAACTGGGGGGCAATGATGCCCTGAAGGGTGGCCATGACCTGGAGGTAATGATGGCCTGGAGGGCGGTGGTGACGTGGAGGCCCAGCTGGGGGGCAATGATGCCCTGAAGGGCGGTCATGACCTGGAGGCCCAACTGGGGGGCAATGATGCCCTGAAGGGTGGCCATGACCTAGAGGTAATGATGGCCTGGAGGGCGGTGGTGATGTGGAGGCCCAGCTGGGGGGCAATGATGCCCTGAAGGCCGGTTATGACCCGGAGGCTCAACTGTCCGAGCCTGGTTCTTCCGCGTGTCTCCTTGCAGCTTGGGGTCAAGATGATCCACGTGTCGTCTTCTTATTGGAGAGGTGTATTTTGGCAGTATTAGAGGCCCCCCACTTCCTTGAGTACATTTATGTGCTTAAGGAAGTATTGCAGGGTTCGATCTTCAATGAAAATGATAGTATACCATGTTCTGACAAAGTCGAGCCGAGCAAGTGTGGAGTTATCCATCTGCTTGGTCGTGGAGAGAGGGGACACGAGTCCGAGCACGTGTGGAGCAAGTCCATCTGCTCAGACCTTGGAGCCAGTTGGCCGAGAACACTAAGAGCAATTCAAGTGTTCGGCCTTGGACACATGAGTCCGAGCACAAATGGAGCAATCCATCTGTTCGGACCTAGGAGCCAGTTAGCCGAGAACACAAGGAGCAATCCAAGTGTTCGGCCTCGGACACATGAGTCCGAGCACAAGTGGAGCAATCTATCTGCTCGGACCTTGGAGCCAGTTGGCCGAGAACACGAGGAGCAATCCAAGTGTTCGGCCTTGGACATATGAGTCCGAGCACAAGTGGAGCAATCAATCTGCTCGGACCTTGGGTGTGCACAACTTAGTTTGGTCGTGCGCACTGATTTACACTAATGCTTGGCCAGTCTGTGATAGTGTGCACTACTGCTCGGCCCCGTCCGAGGAGGTGCGCATATAAGCCTTTGCTCGGCCATGGGTGTGCGCAGCTTCGATTGGCCGTGCGCACTGGAACTTAGATAGTGTGCAATAGTGTGCACTACTGCTCGGCCCCTTCCGAGGAGGTGCGCACGTATGCCTCTGCTCTGCCATGGGTGTGCGCAGCCTCGATTGGTAGTGCGCACTGACGCGCACTGGACCTTAGACAGTGTGCAATAGTGTGCACTACTACTCGGTCCCGTCCGAGGAGGTGCGCACATATGCCTCTGCTCGGCCATGGGTGTGCACAGCCTCGATTGGCTGTGCGCACTGATGCGCACTGGACCATAGACAGTGTGCAATAGTGTGCACTACTGCTCGGCCTTGTCCGATGAGGTACGCACATATGCCTCTGCTCGGCCATGGGTGTGCGCAGCCTCGATTGGCCATGCGAACTGATGCACACTGGACCATAGATAGTGTGCAATAGTGTGCACTGCTGCTCGGCCTTCTCCGAGGAGGTGCGCACATATGCCTCTGCTCGGTCATGGGTGTGCGCAGCCTCGATTGGCCGTGCACACTGATGCGCACTGGACCTTAGACAGTGTGCAATAGTGTGCGCTATTGCTCGGCCCTGTCCGAGGAGGTGCGCGCATATGCCTCTGCTTGGCCATGGGTCTGCGCAGCCTCGATTGGCCGTGCGCACTGATGTGCACTGGACCTTAGACAGTGTGCAATAATGTGCACTACTACTCGGCCCCGTCCGAGGAGGTGCGCACATATGCCTCTGCTCGGCCATGGATGTTCGCAGCCTCGATTGGCCGTGCGCACTAATGCGCACTGGATCTTAGACAATGTGCAATAGTGTGCACTACAGCTCGGCCCTGTCCGAGGAGGTGCACACGTATGCCTCTGCTCGGACTTGGGTGTGCGTAGCCTTGGTTGGCTGTGCGCACTGGACCTTAGACAGTGTGCAATAGTTTGCACTACTGTTCGGCCCCGTCCGAGGAGGTGCGCATAGCCTCGATTAGCCGTGCGCACAGATGCGCATTGGACCTTAGACAGTGTGCAATAGTGTGCACTACTGCTCGGCCCCATCCAAGGAGGTGCGCACATAAGCCTTTATGGGTGTGCGCAGCTTCGATTGGCCGTGCGCACTATAACTTAGACAGTGTGCAATAGTGTGCACTACTGCTCGGCCCCGTCCGAGGAGGTGCGCAAGTATGCCTTTGCTCGGCCATGGGTGTGCGCAACCTCGATTGGCCGTTCGCACTGATACGCACTGGACCTTAGACAGTGTGCAATAGTGTGCACTACTGTTCGGCCTTGTCTGAGGAGGTGCGCCCATAAGCCTCTGCTCGGCCATGGGTGTGCGCAGCCTCTATTGGCTGTGCGCACTGATGCGCACTTGACTTTAGACAGTGTGCAATAGTGTGCACTACTGCTCGGCCCTGTCCGAGAAGGTGCGTACATATGCCTCTGCTCGGCCATGGGTGTGTGTAGCCTCGATTAGCCGTGCGCACTGATGCGCACTGGACCTTAGACAGTGTGCAATAGTGTGCACTACTGCTCGGCCCCATCCAAGGAGGTGCGCACATAAGCCTTTGCTCTGCCATAGGTGTGCGCAGCTTCGATTGGCCGTGCGCACTGATGCGCACTAGAACATAGACAGTGTGCAATAGTGTGCACTACTGCTCGGCCCCGTCCGAGGAGGTGCGCACATATGCCTTTGCTCAGCCATGGGTGTGCGCAGCCTCGATTGGCCGTGTGCACTGATGCCCACTAGACCTTAGACAGTGTGCAATAGTGTGCACTACTGCTCGGCCTCATCCGAGGAGGTGCGCCCATAAGCCTTTGCTCGGTCATGGATGTGCGCAGCTTCGATTGGCCGTGCGCACTGATGCGCACTGGACCTTAGACAGTGTGCAATAGTGTACACTATTGCTCAGCCCCGTCCGAGGAGGTGCGCACGTATGCCTCTGCTCGGCCATGGGTGTGCGCCGCCTCGATTGGCCGTGCGCACTGACGCGCACTGGACATTAGACAGTGTGCAATAGTGTGCACTACTGCTTGGTTCCGTCCGAGGAGGTGCACACATATGCCTCTGCTCGGCCATGGTTGTGCACAGCCTCGATTGGCCGTGCGCACTGATGCGCACTGGACCTTAGTCAGTGTGCACTACTGCTCGGCCCTGTATGGGGAGGTGCGCACATAAGATTTTGCTCGACCATGGGTGTGCGTAGCTTCGATTGGCCGTGCGCACTAATGCGCACTAGACCTTAGACAGTGTGCAATAGTGTGCACTACTGCTCGGCCTTGTCCGAGGAGGTGCGTAAATATGCCTCTGCTCGGCCATGGGTGTGCGCAGCCTCGATTGGCCGTGCGCAGTGATGTGTAGTGGACCATAGACAGTGTGCAATAGTGTGCACTACTGCTCGGCCTTGTCCGAAGAGGTGCGCACATACGCCTCTGCTCGGCCATGGGTGTGCGCAGCCTCGATTGGCCGTGCACACTAACGTGCACTGGACCTTAGACAGTGTGCAATAGTGTGCACTACTGTTCGGCCTCGTCCGAGGAGGTGCGCCCATAAGCCTTTGCTTGGCCATGGTTGTGCGCAGCTTCGATTGGCCGTGCGCACTGATGCACACTGGACCTTAGACAGTGCGCAATAGTGTGCACTACTGCTCGGCCCCGTCCGAGGAGGTACGCACGTATGCCTCTGCTCGGTCATGGGTGTGCGCAGCCTCGATTGGCCTTGCGCTCTGATGCGCACTGGACCTTAGATAGTGTTCAATAGTGTGCACAACAGCTCGGCCCCGTATGACGAGGTGCGCCCATAAGCCTTTGCTCGGCCATAGGTGTGCATAGCTTCGATTGGCCATGCGCACTGGACCTTAGACAGTGTGCAATAGTGTGCAGTACTGCTCGGCCCCGTTCGAGGAGGTTCGCACATATGCCTCTGTTCGGCCATGGGTGTGCGCCGCCTCGATTGGCCGTGCGCACTGACGCGCACTGGACCTTAGACAGTGTGCAATAGTGTGCACTAATGCTTGGTCCCGTCGTAGGAGGTGCGCACATATGCAGCTGCTCGGTCATGGGTGTGCGCAGCCTTGATTAGCCGTGCGCACTCGACCTTGGACAGTGTGCAATAGTGTGCACTACTGCTCGGCCCCGTCCGAGGAGGTGCACACGTATGCCTCTGCTAGGCCATGGGTTTGCACAGCCTCGATTGGCTGTGCGCACTGATGCGCACTGGACGTTATAGAGTGTTCAGTAGTGTGCACTACTGTTCGGCCCCCGTCCGAGAAGGTGCGCACGTATGCCTATGCTCAGCCATGGATGTGCGCAGCTTCGATTGGCCGTGCGCACTGATGCGCACTGGACCTTAGACAGTGTGCAATAGTGTGCACTACTGCTCGGCCTTGTCCGAGGAGGTGCGCACATATGCCTCTGCTCGGCCATCGGTGTGCACAGCCTCGATTGGCCGTGCGCACTGATGCGCACTGGACCATAGACAGTGTGCAATAGTGTGCACTATTGCTCGGCCTTATCCGAGGAGGTGTGCACATATGCCTCTGCTCGGCCATGGGTGTGCGCAGCCTCGATTGGCCGTGCGCACTTACGTGCACTAGACCTTAGACAGTGTGCAATAGTGTGCACTACTGCTCAGTCCCGTTCGAGGAGGTGCGCACGTATGCCTCTGCTCGGCCATGGGTGTGCGCAGCTTCGGTTGGCCATGCGCACTGATGCGCACTGGAACTTAGACAGTGTGCAATAGTGTGCACTACTGCTCAGCCCCGTCCGAGGAGTTGCGCACATATGCCTCTGCTCGGCCATGGGTGTGCGCAGCCTCGATTGGCCGTGCGCAATGATGCGCACTAGACCTTAGACAGTGTGCAATAGTGTGCACTACTGCTCGGCCTCGTCCGAGGAGGTGCGCCCATAAGCCTTGGCTCGTCCATGGGTGTGTGCAGCTTCGATTGGCCATGCGCACTGATGCGCACTGGACCTTAGGCAGTGTGCACTATTGCTCAGCCCGGTCCGAAGAGGTGCGCACGTATGCCTCTGCTCGGCCATGGGTGTGCACCGCCTCGATTGGTTGTGTGCACTGACGCGCACTGGATATTAGACAGTGTGCAATAGTGTGCGCTACTGCTTGGTCCCGCCCGAGGAGGTGCGCACATATGCCTCTGCTCGGCCATGGGTGTGTGCAGCCTCGATTGGCCGTGCGCACTGATGCGCACTGGACCTTAGACAGTGTGCAATAGTGTGCACTACTGCTCGGCCCCGTATAAGAAGGTGCGCCCATAAGCCTTTGCTCGGCCATGGGTGTGTGCAGCTTCGATTGGCCATGCGCACTGATGCGCACTGGACCTTAGACCATGTGCAATAGTGTGCACTACTACTCGGCCCCATCCAAGGAAGTGCGCACTTATGCCTCTGCTCGGCCATGGGTGTGCGCCGCCTCGATTGGCCGTGCGCACTGACGCGCACTGGATCTTAGACAGTGTGCAATAGTGTGCACTACTGCTTGGTCCCGTCCGAGGAGGTGCGCACATATGCCTCTGCTCGACCATGGGTGTGCGCAGCCTCGATTGGCCGTGCGCACTAATGCGCACTGGACCTTAGACAGTGTGCAATAGTGTGCACTACTACTCAGCCCCGTCCGAGGAGGTGCGCACATATGCCTTTGCTCGGCCATGGGTGTGCGCAGCCTCGATTGGCCGTGCGCAATGATGCGCACTAGACCTTAGACAGTGTGCAATAGTGTGCACTACTGCTCGGGCTCGTCCGAGGAGGTGCGCCCATAAGCCTTGTCTCGTCCATGGGTGTGCACAGCTTCGATTGGCCGTGCGCTCTAATGCGCACTGGACCTTAGGCAGTGTGCAATAGTGTGCACTATTGCTCGGTCCGGTCCGAGGAGGTGCGCACGTATGCCTCTGCTCGGCCATGGGTGTGCACCGCCTCGATTGGTTGTACGCACTGACGCGCACTGGACATTAGACAGTGTGCAATAGTGTGCGCTACTGCTTGGTCCCGTCCGAGGAGGTGCGCACATATGCCTCTGCTCGGCCATGGGTGTGCGCAGCCTCGATTGGCCGTGCGTACTGGACCTTAGACAGTGTGCAATAGTGTGCACTACTGCTCGGCCCCGTATAAGGAGGTGCGCCCATAAGCCTTTGCTCGGCCATGGGTGTGTGCAGCTTCGATTGGCCGTGCGCACTGATGCGCACTGGACCTTAGACAGTGTGCAATAGTGTGCACTACTACTCGGCCCCATCCAAGGAAGTGCGCACTTATGCCTCTGCTCGGCCATGGGTGTGCGCCGCCTCGATTGGCCGTTCGCACTGACGCGCACTGGATCTTAGACAGTGTGCAATAGTGTGCACTACTGCTTGGTCCCGTCCGAGGAGGTGCGCACATATGCCTCTGCTCGATCATGGGTGTGCGCAGCCTCGATTGGCCGTGCGCACTAATGCGCACTGGACCTTAGACAGTGTGCAATAGTGTGCACTTCTGCTTGGTCCCGTCCGAGGTGGTGCGCACATATGCCTCTGCTCGACCATGGGTGTGCGCAGCCTCGATTGGCCGTGCGCGCTGATGCGCACTGGACCTTAGACAGTGTGCAATAGTGTGCACTACTGTTCGGCCCCGTCCGAGGAGGTTCGTACGTATGCCTATGCTCAGCCATGGATGTGCGCAGCTTCGATTGGCCGTGCGCATTGATGTGCACTGGACCTTAGACAGTGTGCAATAGTGTGCACTACTGCTCGGCCCCGTCCGAGGAGGTGCGCACATATGGCTATGCTCGGCCATGGATGTGCGCAGCCTCAATTGGCCGTGCGCACTGGACCTTAGACAGTGTGCAATCGTGTGCACTACTGCTCGGCCCCGTCCGTGGAGGTGCGCACATATGCCTCTGCTCGGCCATGTGTGCTATACGATAGCTGGGGCATAGGCGTGCACACTATGGTGTTTGGCCATTTGCGCTATGCAATAGCTGGGATAGGGGCGTGTGCACTACGGTGCTCGGCCATGTGCGCTATGCAATAGCTGGGACAGGGGCGTGCGCACTACAGTGCTCGGCCGTGTGCGCTATGTGATAGCTCAGACGGGGGCGTGCGCACTACGGTGCTCGACCATGTGCGCTATGCGATAGCTCGGACAGGGGCGTGTGCACTACGGCTGAGAAACTTGACCCAAACCGATGGGTGTGAGTGTTGGCCCCTACTGCTCTCCTACCAGCATCCCTAGCGGGGGGTTTGGGCGGCATGACAACAGATGAGTACTTTAAACTTCTTCGCTGTTACTGCCAGCAAAAAATGGTGGTTTCCCACAGACGGCGTCAATCTGTTAATGCCAAAAATGTGTTTTGCTGAGCTAGAGGCTAGGACTCAGACGTATCTGCACAGGGAGAGGAAGGTAAGCTAGGGGGTCGCCGGAGGGGGTGCCTCCGAGGATGCTCCGAAGCTTTAGTTAGAGTCAGAGCAAAAATATGTAGGGGACGAGCGCTCTCTTTTTTAGTTGAGCAAAAAGTTGGGCCTTTGGAGTGCATACCTGACCCTTTTTATAGGGCTTTGGAGGCGGCATTTGGCCTAGGGCGACAGTGATATGTTGCCCCAACTGGGTTGGGTAATGATGCTTAGGAGGCCCAGCTAGATGGCTGGGGGCCGTCCGTTAGGGCTTTGCCTTACTGGCTTGATTTGGAGTCGTCTATGCGTTAAGGCGGTTTGACGACCTAACGTCCCAACTTGGTTGGGTAATGATGGCCTGGAGGGCTGTGGTGACGTGGAGACCCAACTGGGGGGCAATGATGCCCTGAAGGGTGGCCATGACCTGGAGGGCGGTGGTGACGTGGAGGCCCAGCTGGGGGGCAATGATGCCCTGAAGGGCGGTCATGACCTGGAGGCCCAACTGGGGGGCAATGATGCCCTGAAGGGTGGCCATGACCTGGAGGGCGGTGGTGACGTGGAGGCCCAGCTGGGGGGCAATGATGCCCTGAAGGCCGGTTATGACCTGGAGGCCCAACTGTCCAAGCCTGGGTCTTCTGTGTGTCTCCTTGTAGCCTAGGGTCAAGATGATCCACGTGTCGTCTTCTTATTGGAGAGGTGTATTTTGGCAGTATTACATAGTCAGTTGACTAAAACCAGATCTCATAAGCAGATGTTCTATAAACCCAGATTAACAGATAAAAGTTGAAGAACTTAGTCGTTTCGCTATCTTAATCAATCGAATTGCTATGAACTTGGTTGGTGTCAATATGATCCCATAATTTTCTCACAATTAGGAGAGCTATGGGTATTTTATCGAAATTAGTAATTTGTTACCACCAGATTGAGTTTGCATTTGAATTTAAATACAATTTGTTGCGTTTTCAATGTTTCTTGCTATTCTTTTAATTTAAAAAGAAAATCGTTTTATCATGTGTTAATATATATATATATATATATATATATATATATATATTAAATATTGATATTTATTACTCTCTCTGTCTCAAAATAAATGTTACAGTTGATTTTTTAAGTAATTTTGATTTTAATTTTTTAAAAGTAATTTATTGATTCAAAGTTATAAAAATTAATTTTTAAATCCTTATGAACTCTATGAAAATATATTTGAAATTTCTTAATTTATTTATTAAATAAAAAAATACAAAACCCACTTAAAATATGTTTCTGATTACATTTATTTCATCAAGTTTCGAAAGCGTATATTTATCTGCTTTGTTCATATTTGACTTTGACACAACTGTAAAGTTTTAACATAGATGGATAGAATGACTAAATAACCAAATATAAAAGACAGTAAAAATCACTTTGATCTACAATCAACCAAAAATCTCTCATCTAAACTCTCCCCGTTCTCTCTTTCAAAAAAACCCCAACAATTTTCTCATTTTTTCACAATTCTTGGTGGTTATGTGTTTGTTTGGGGAGGAAGTGTAGGAAAAAGAAAATCAGCTGGTTCAATTGCTCACCTAGAATTGAAATTTTATTTTTCTTGGGATTTAATTAAAAAGGGTATTTTGGTTTATGTTGTTAGGCTCATAGAAGAAGTCCTGTTTCGATCCACTCATGTTGGTTGATGTGGTAAGTGTAACCGAGGATGTACCTAAGGTGAATTTTTGTAATTTACACAAAATTTAATTATTTAATTGAATGAATAGTGCATTGTGACATTCATTTTGAGATAGAAGGTAAGGACTTATTGAAAATCAAGTTTATCAGTTAACGATGTGACAATTTATGGTTCACGTACTAACAATGCATCAATTATAAAATCATATTTAACTATATAGAGAACTTAATAATGCCAAAGTACATAAATACACTCAAATACTAACACTCCTAACACTCTTTCTCAAGTTGGATTATATACATGCACTAATTTGTTGTAAATAAACCCAAACCAAAATATAACAAAACCCATAACAACAGTTTGGTTCAACACGACTCATGATTATTAGATCACCACGACTTAACGATATTGGATCAACATGATCTGCGGACAACATCTGAGGATACTAGATTAACATGACTTTAACCTTGTGTTGATTTTGACTTTGACTAGAACGAGTTGCTTCACATGGGTCGAATTCACAAAATGGGTCAGATTAGGTCTTTTTTACTAATAGAAAAACACCAAATTTGGGTCGGGTAAGCAAAACTAGGTCAGAAGGATCTGGATTAGGTTAGGGTCAATAGATCCAAGTCGGGTCAATTTCAATGATCTAGAAAACGCATTATCTTTATTCCAATAATAATGATCAGAGCTTTTGCGATAATTTACTTGCACACCAAGCTAATCAGTTTGATAATCAAGATTAAAAAATGGGAGAGATAATGCCATCTACTAATTTCACAGATAAAAATCGAGATAGATGAGCTACTTGGTTATGATTTTTCACATCTTCTCTTTTCTCTAGGAGAGGTCATAGGGGGTTTGCACATGAAAGCCAAATCATGTTATAAGATTAATGAAACGGAGGTTGCTGATGAGTTTGAGATTAATAATAAAAATGATCATCTTACAAAAGACATTGACGAGTTGTTTCTTGATGATTTTTACAATCCAGTTCATCTTGGATTTTTTCTCGAGAAACTGCAAAAGAAAATATACAAGAGAATAGTAGCATACCAATTCTTTCAGTTCAAAAGTAGCTTCTACTTTTGTATTTGTTATTGTATTATTAGTCTAGCTTTGCTATAGTGACAGACATATTATTATTGTAGGTGAATTAGCTTAATTGATAGAGTCACTTATCATTTCACAAAATAAGAAAGATCAAAACCACATCTCACACCATACTTAAGAGATGAGGGGATGAGAGATTGGCACCTCCTATTGTGTAGCTCAAATTTTAAATAAGAAAAAAAATAGCATGTAGTTTGGAAAATTGCTATGATTTTTTTTATTTTAAGATAATGAAAGTAATTTTCCTTTTCACCTTTAGAAAAAATTGTTCTTAAATCATATTGAAAACGCTAAAAACAACTTGTTTATTTTCACTGCCAAACGCATTTTCAGTGTTTGTTTTATAGTTTATATGAAAATTGGAACAAAAATACTAACAAACTATATAGGACAGATTTTTTGTACAAAGAATTTGAAGGAACTCACTGCAGCATATTCATGAAAAATACAAGGCTTCATCAATTAACAATTAGCTGGTTGTCTTGTATTTTTCAAGATGTCAAACATATGTTAAATCTGTTCCAATATTAAGTTACCCATGTTAAATCTGTTTTTTCTTCTCTCAATTTTCTTGTTTCTCTCACTCTTCATTCTCTCTTTAAAAAACGAGAGAGAAAATATTGCTTGAACCTGTTCTTATTTAGTTTCCTTTGCACCCAAAAAAGAGAAGAAGAAAAAACGATCACCTGTTGCTCAGCAAAATTAATGAAGAACACACGACACTGACAAAAATATAATGATAATATCCATGTAAGCAAAGCATATAGATTTCTTGAGCCAACGTTATTGCAGAACTTAATACAACAGACAATAGAAGTATCTTTTCTTTTTTATTATTATTATTATTCTTTGCCCGGCTGAGTCAAAACTATTACCATCTCTCATCTGCTCTCCTCTTGCACGCTGAAAAAAATTCAATTCTCCTTCTGTTGTTCAGCAGCAGGCATACGATTCTCTGGCAGTGTCTGCAAGGCTGGTCTGCTCTTTCCCACTTGCATCTGCTCGTCAATTAACAGTAAAGAATATTACTATCAAAGCATAAAACAACAACTTGATAACAGTAAAGAATATAGGCCTCACACCTTAGCAACCATTTTATCTTCGTCATTCTTTGTATGGTTGGTAATCTCTAGCTCTTTCACCATCCTGGTTAGTTTCCTTAGACTGATTCCTTTTAAGGTATCTCCATCAATGATGGTCTTCTTGATCATCTTATTGTTCTTAGGCTCCACCTTCATCTCACAGTTGTCCATGTTTTCCTTCTTGTTGTTGAAGTTGTCTGCAACATCCGTCAGATTCTGGATTGTTGTATGTTTCTTGCTTGAAGATTTTGTTGCTGTCGACAGAGTTGGTCGGGGAAACTGGCCCGAAATTGACTTTTCTGCAAATGGTGAAAGTTGACTTCCACCTGTGACAGTGTCACCAGAAACCAGCGGAGAGGTAGGACTCATTTGCTTCACAGAAGTAGGAGTCTTGTCTGAAGATGGAGGCACTTCATTGATTGCCACTGAAAATTGTTCTGCTACATAGACGTCAACAGAAGTTTCAGTATCAGCAATTTCTTGCGTCAAGGCCAATGTAATATCACCCTCAGCTTCAGTCTCAGAAACTACAGGGAAGGGGCTCGTTTGCTTCCCAGATATTGGACTGTTGTCAAGTGGTGAGTAGCTATCAGTGGATGTCAAATCATATTCTTCTGATTCAGTAACATCAATATCAACAAATTCTTTGTTATTATACACCTCCTTTTTGGCTGATTGATCTCCAATATGGCCTCCTGAAGATTCAACTGTATCCTGTTTCTCCAGTTGATAAGCTATCAACTTTTCAGGACCCAAATCATTGAGAAAATTTGCATCGCCAAGAAATGCACTAACAGCAGTAGACTCTACTTCCGTCTCATCATCAGTGACACTAGGTATAAATTCAGAGGGCTTTTCATCAAACACCTCATCACTGGACTCTTTTTCACTGTTGAATTTCGATTCTAGGTCATTACCAACACGGAGATCATCCTCCATTGACTCGTCACATGCTTCTTCAATTGCCAACTTTTGAAAATGGTCATGTGGTTTCTCATCCTCCATTGACTCATCATATGCTTCTTCAATTCCCAACTTTTGACATTGGCTATCTGGTTTCTCATCTTGATCTTCACAGGAACTCAGAGTTGATGAAAGTACAGCAGACATTTCTCCACTAACAAAATTGTCAATCTCTTGGAGCATTGCAGGTTTTGCAGGAGCAACATGATCTGAGACCTCCACTGGAACATCACCAGATCCTGCAATCATTGCCGTGTCATTCAGAAAACTTCCCAGAAACAATAAATTGGGACACCATTTTATCAAAATAAACAAACATCAGAATCATTAGTGTATACCTTTCTCCTCTGCAAATGCACCATTCACATCTTCTGCCTTCTTCATCAAGTCTTCACCCACATGAACATCAGGTTCATCTGCCATGACATGGGTTGAATCTTTTGCATCTAAGACTGACAGATCAACCAGATTATAAGATCCTGCAGACCAATAGCGTTCAGTAAACTTACCGGAAACAAGAAATGGGGACACCATTTAAACTAAAATAATCAAACAAAATCTCAAGAAGGGTCCAAAATAATACAGTAATAATTAATGAAAAAAACAACATTGAGGTACACCTTTCTCATCTGCAAATGCACCATGCACATCTGCTGCCTTCTCCATTAAGTCTTCAGCCACATGAACATCAGGTTCATCTGTCATCTCATCATGGGTTGAATCTTTTGCATCTAAGACTGAAATTCCATTCAGATAATCAGATTTCTGATAATCTGCCTGTGCTTCCAACTTGTAATCATCATCTCCAATGTCATTACACTTGTCAGTCTCTTGAATATCATCTATCAAATCCCTTTCATTCTCCAAAGATTCACTTAAATTTCTCCCTGAGAAAACTTCAGAATCATTGGCTTTCTCTGAACTCTCTTCTGATATTGTCTGCGAATCAACTCCTGCATCACATTGTGACCAATGTCATTACATTCAGGGACGACAAAAACAGAAAACCTAATAATTCATTTATATAATGTTTCTTTCTTTTCTTCGTATGTCTAAAAATGCAAATATAATTTGAATTTATCAGTTCGTAAAACTAGTGAAAGAAATTGTTTTTCGGAGACAAAAACACGAACACATACCAGACGCGTCATTCTTCTCTTTTCCCACAGCCATTTCTTTGCCCAATTCATCAATCTTCACAGGCTCCGTTGTTCCCTTCTCATTCAAACTCAAGTCAGTCATGCTTTTCTCTAACAACCTCACTGACCGCCTTGTGCTATACGCACACTGCACCGATCCCTCCTCCTTCTGGCTCTCCCCTGCTTTCCTTCCCGACGAAGCTGCAGGGGCCCTCCTCCGGCTGCTCTGCACTGCTGGAGTTTTGATATCATCACTCTTTCCTTGCCCCACAAGCTTCTCATCCTCCTTATCTTCCTTCACATGGGTCTTTGACCTCTGCCAAGCTGAGGCAGCGGTTGCCCTTCTCCGACCACTAGGCATTGCAGGAGTCTCTGGCACATTCACAGATTTGTTCTCTTGATCCATTTCTTCGGTGATTGCTCTTCTTGGTCCACGGCGAGTACGAGTCGTTGGTTGTAAGCTTTGGGGTTCCTCTTTGGTGGGTTTTCTTCGAGTTGAAGTTCTAGTTATGCTGTGAGGAATCTCCTGTGACCCAGTTACGGGATTCCCCGGAGATCTGGGAGGATTAATCTGGGATTGATTCATTATGTCATCGAGTCCTTCAACCTGATACATTGATTGTGAGAGTTTGATTTTTTGATTGAAAGGAAAATCAAGAATTGAAAGAATTTGTTGTTAAAGATTCAAAGAAATTACAAAGACAAAATGAAACCTTATGACTTCTCGGCAATCAAACAATAATGTTAGCAATAAAATATCAAATGGATTTATGACAGTCAAACAGACAGAACAAGTACTCCAGATAATTGATATCTGCAAAGCATTACTGTTTGTTTGGCTAATAAACAACTAAATGGCATTCTCAAGATTTCAATTTCTATGATTCCTTACTGCATCGAATAAAAAATTGAGTCTGAATCTGAACAAAACCTACCTTCTGGTAAACAACTACAAATAAATACAAATTTTCCACCCAAAAAAAAAATGCAAGCGTTCAAAGTTCAGCTAAAATTTTCCAATGGTAAAAAAATTATAAATAGGAAAGATACACAAAACCAGATAGATAGATGTTAAGATTTGAACATATCGACACTACGTTAGAGAGCAATAAGTTATTAGACACCAGGAATTCCTTTAAATTTCGCATTATTTCTCAGCTTCCAAACGGAAAATGAGCAGAAATGAAAGACTATTATTGAAAAGAATAGAAGCAAAACTTACAGTCTGAAGATCTTTAAGAGCTTCAGCCATGGCAACATTGGTCATGTTAGCTGGGATCTTGTTCTTCTTGCAGAGAGCTTGGAGCTCTTTCCTTGAAAGGCTGAGAAAATCCATCACTGATAGTTTTTGTTTGGATCGAAGGAGAAAACAAGGTGTTCTAGTACTCTGAGATTTGTTGCTGCACAACTGGTTGTTGTTGAGGATAGGAGGGAAGAATATGGGGATATATATATATGTGTGTGTAGGCTAAGAGAAAGACGTTTGGAAAACCCTAGAAGATAAATGACCGTTGGAGCGCAGATTTGAAATTTGAATTCCGAAAGAGGAATTTTTATTTTTTTTATTGTACTAAAGAATCCAACAAAACAGCGGCGTAAGGAAACAATTTTATTACCCCGTCATGTTTGCCTGTTTGGTAAATTCAACACCCTTTACTTCAAAATAAGGCCGTCCTTGGTTCGGGTTTAGACCTGTGTGGAAGTAGTTTTAAGAATTTTATTAATAATATTAATTTTCAGATTTTATATTTATATTAACGTTATTAATGAAATTTTTTTAACATTACTAATCAAATTCTCAATTAATTTAAATTATTGAGTTTAGACCCAAACAATCAAGAAATTTTGCTCACACTTTGGATATATCTCCATCATTGACTTTATGATATTATGTTATAATTATAATTTTTTAAAAATTGACAAAAATCATAATTTTGGAATCTTAATTCTTACCAAACAGATAAGGAATACAAATTCTCATTTTTTTTTTTTACTATAACAAGAATATCAAAATAAAATTTTGTTATGATATTAAAAAAAATTCTTAAAATAATTTTTGGCAACTTATTTTTCTTAAGAAAGAACAGAAGAATGTTTTGTTGTAATTTAAGAGTATTTAAGTCGTTTTAAGAAATAAATATTTTATTTTAATTTTCATGCTAAAATGTTTATTTTGAAACATTAAAATGTCAAGTTAATGCAATAAAAAAGTTTTAATTAGATAACTCAAATTCTAAATTATGTCCGAACAAAAAAAAAAGTTAATTCCTAAGGTATACTTCCGCGAACCAAATTCATAAGATATATAGAATTATCATAAAAAGGATTAGATAGATAATTACTATTTCACCCTAACAGTAAATTCGAATTTTCTAAAAAGAATTACTGCCCACAAATTACAAATATAAACATTCTATTTTAAAGGATCAATTTTCATGCCAAATTCTAAAATAATGACATGTCATAAGATATTAGGATTTTAAAATTTTATTTTATTTTCTCTGACTTTTTTTTCTTCAAATTTTGTTATTTGATATTTCATTTTTTTTCTTCAGATTTTAAGATTTTTAATTTGGATTACTTTATAATATTTTAGTTGAGGTGGCCTTATTTGTTACGACTAATCGGGTAGAATTTGACTGAAAAAAAAATTAAATGGAGTTAACAATTATAATAAGTTTGAAAATTTAGGATTTAAAATGTCACAAAATAGACGGCAATAAGGCCTGGTTTCGGTGAGTTTTAAGTAATTTTTAATTTTTTTAAAAAAAAATTGATTTAATCTTCTCTTAAAAAATTACCCAAATCACACCCTAAATTCAAGACAATGCAATTTCTCTTGTAATTATTACACATCCCATTTTCAAAATCCATCATTTGAGTAAATACGAAGATACAACAAATACAAAGATAAATAAATATCCGTCAAAAAATAAAAATAAATATGATTTTTTATAACAAATATGATTGTTAATTATGTACGAAAAAGTACACATTTTAATATAAATTAACCAATAAAAATCATCCAATTTTTGCGACAATTTTTTTTAAAATTACTGTTTAAAAAGTTAATAGAAACCAAATTATCATAAATTGATTATTTTTGTAAAAAAAATAAAGATATCAATAATTTCATAAGAAGTCTTCATTATTGTTATTATAATCACCATAGTGGACTTGGGCTTCGTTGAAATAGGAAATGGCTAAAGTTATTCGAAGATGACCCACTTGCCAACTAGCTAAAGAGCATAATATTATTTGAGTTCGATGTAAGACATTACTTTATCCAGTGGACAAAAATTTTATTAATAATTATTAAATAATTTTATTGATAAAATATTATAAATTTTTCTCTGCATCTGGTATAAAACACTATTTATTCATCGAGTGAAAACTTCATTGATAATTATTAAGTAATTTCACTGTAATGTTTATACGATCACTATTCATGTTACTAGTAAAGTTACCTAACAATTACCAATGAGTTTTCGTACAATGATTTACGTCGTAATTGATTTTACACTGTAAATCCTTTTACATGAAAAATTAATATTTTTTTATAATCAATAACCATATTTTTATATTCTCTTATTTGGAATCAAAGGAATATACTTGATTGAAAATAAATTAATTTGTAAAAATGATACTACATTTAAACATGATACTTATGAACAATAATATCATATAAAAAAATCATGTGTATGTGAATATAATAAATGCAAAAATAATAATAATAAAAAATTTATAACCTTAAAAAATTAAACACCAAATAAATTATTATTTTCTCCATCTATTAAATAAATTAAATATTAAATTAATAATAAGCCATACTGTGTATCTAAAATTAATGTGTAAATATTAAAAAAAAACTAACATATTATATACAATGAGTAATGTACCATTGCAAAGAGAGATTGGTAAAGTAAATTTATTATATATGGCAAAAGAGAAATGACATGTAAAAAACATGTTTTGATTTTCGTTTTTTAATGTAAATCAACTTACGACCCAAAAAAAATTGTTTTCTATACCTTATTCTTTAGTGGTGTAAAATCTGATTTTACGACAAAATTGATTTACATTATACCAAACACGTTGAAAATAACATTTTATAATGCAAGTATTTTATGCTTACAATTTTCCTTCAAAACCTAAAAGCAAAACAAAATGATATTGAAATTAAGTTTTCAGCTTTAAATCGACTTAAATCTAATACCAAACAACGCCCATGAAAATTAAATTTTATAATTATATCTAAATAGATCTCCACCTTTGATTTTTCAAATAATAATGTGTCATTTTCTTATTAAAAAAACAGATGTCTTTTGAAAATGGGATAAAAAAAAATAGAAACCACACCCTAATCAAATATTGCAAGCAGACTTTTTTGGTTTTACCCAAACATATGAAGCATGTTGGCAAAAAGAACTTAGCATTCCAATTACATATATGACTAAGCATGAAGACCAATTTAGCATTCCAACAGAAATATATATATTACAAAAAACTACTCTTTTCCTCATGGAGTAACATTTATAAAGATGTTATGGTAACCTATACTTGAAATGTTTATAGTACTATCCTTTACAAAATTTGTCTGCATTTAGCCAGTTTCAGCAACCAAAATCCAAATTAGCAGACTAAGCAAAATTAGGTCATCAACCCTCACAGCCCATTGCCACCATCAAGCTTCTGCATAACTGCATTATGATCACTATTATCCACAGTCTTGTTCTCACACTCATTTATGAACAACAGTTCACTGCGTGCCTTCAAGGAAGCAGCATATTCGTCGTTACCTTCATATATTTCTTCTTTCAGCTGCTCGCAAGCAATATACAACGCACAAAAATAAACTATTAATGATAATTGGTGATCTATTATCCCTTTTTCTAAAGGGAAGTTGGGAACAACGATGAAAAGCAGAAAAAGGAGAAAAAAACTGTACCTTTTCTAAAGCACATTTAGGCATGCAAGCTTTTTTGTGCACAATAAAGGGGAGAACATCCCATTTTAATAGCTGTTGTCCACCCATTTTCAGATCTGATAAGGATGTCTGACAAATGAAATATTAGTAATTTAACATTAGGATGAAACCCCATCAGATAAATGACCTAGTAGGAAACAAATTGACAAAAATCTTCTCTCTTTCAAAGATACAACCAAATAATTTACAAGTTGAAGATGAAACTAAAGTATACTACCTCCTTTAGGATATGTTCGAGAACATCTTCACAGCTTTCTGATAAATCAAACTTAACCTTTGATTGCGGAGCAGAAAGAACATCATTTGTGAGTCCATCAATTGGACCAAATAAATCCTCTAAGCATCTAAAAGCAATCATTTCCTTTGCATTTTTCGCTAAATCATCCGGTAATTCTGGAGCCATTTTGACTAAATCTGAAAGAAAGAAAGAAAGAGAGAAATGTCTATATACCCCAGATCTAATTCCAAAGATGAATTGGAGCAAGCATATAAAATTCGAGCTAAACTAATTTGAGCTTCCGTTACCATGTAAAATAGATGCATCTATTTGCTTGAAGCTCGCTAGGTATTCAATGATCCAAATCCATGGAAGGCTTGCATCACGGGAAGACATGTCATCCATTAAAAATACGCTACGAAAGTTTCAAAAGCCAACAATTTGTTGACCTTTGTCCACACTACTGTTCCATATAAAGGCTGTTGATAAGAAATGACTTTACATATCCATTATTCCAACATGAGTTCCACAAGTTTGCAAAACCAAATGGTAAAGAAATACAGAACAATAACTGTAAAATCAGCAGAAATTTTTTGAAGTAAAAGTACAGTATTGCAAAGAACCAAGGGGGTGCAACTCTTACACAAAAGATTCATGTACAAGACAAGTTCTGAAAGCTCTACAACTTCTTCCTCATTCAAATACAAAGAGGGCTTTTTATGTACTAACTATGCATGTGCAAGTAGAGTCAAGGTGTTAACAAAATTCATGTAATTTCACAAAAAAAAAAAAACAATCATAAGAATATTCAGAAATGATTTATATGACGGACAACATTTAACCAAACTCAATGATGATTCATAAAATAAATCAAGAAAGGAATATGGACTAATCAGTAAAATGAAGTAAACCAGCCAATTATCCGAATAAAATCTAAAAAAATAAAAATAAAGCTCAATGTACACACATGGCTGCCAATGCGGGGTTGAGTTTAACAGAGATAAGGGAGCTGACGGTGGCTGACGGTGGCGGCTGGCCATGGGGGAAAACTGTCCATGTGAAAGAGGGCAGTGGTTCATCACCAAACTGGTGAGAAAATGAAATACTGGTGAGGGAAAAGAGAAATAGAAGGGAGAAGAATCAGAGAGAGAAAACCGAAAAAATGTCCAAGAATCGGCCAGACAAAGGAGAGAGAGAGAGGAGAAGAGTATGGCTAGATGTGGCTAACGGGCAGGTGGGACAAGTGTGAAATGCTAATCATGGGTACAGGCCCAAAATGCTCGCTTCCCAACGTGTCCACTTTTACCATACCCACACCCGACCTATTTTTTGCAAGTGGACCTACGGGTAACCCATTATTTTTCTATTAATATAAAATATATTCATTATTGTTATTATTATTATTATTATTTGTTTTTGTCATTTAACAAATATTCCAGAGTGGCATACAAACTACCAAACAAAAACAATACTACCAATTATAATATATAACAATGTCAAATAAACAACTTTTATACTACTAACTGACACATTTAGTCCCTTGTCATGCCCTTATTTGTGCCCTTCTAACAATGTATATTGCAAAACTATGTCAACCTATTCCTGTCCTTGTGCAGTCACCTTATCTCATTTATCAAAGTATATGGCAATCAACTCCCCCCCTCTTTTGCAAATGTAGCAAATATCAAATTTATATTGAAAAAAGACACCAAGAGCAAAAGAAGTTGACATGATAAAATACTACTTGCTGACCTTAGCAAAAGTACAAACTTTCTTCATTTCAGAGGGCAAACATGTCAAATGAATTTCATTTGAACCTTTGGTATGAAGTTTACATTCGAAAACACCATTGATGTAGCAAGGAAAGCGCCCTAGATTCAGCAGAAGAGTGAAATATTGCCAATCATCAACAGCCCCCAAGCGAGCACAACAAATAGGCAACATTATGATTTATGACCACAGTTGCTTCACCTGCTTCGGGATCATTTCATGATAAAAGTCCCAAAGCTTCACTATCCTTCCCACTCTGCGCCAAGCAAGATATCATAAAATTCCACGAGACAATACTCCGCTCACTCATTTTCCTAAACAGACAAAAGCCCATATCAACATCCCCTCTCTTGCAAAACCCACGAATCATCAAATTCCAAACTATCACTCTCTCTAGCAACTACATCGATCCTCCATTCTCCCACACGTCGTGCCTCCACAACTCCAATTCTTACAGAGCCAAATATAACTAGTCATTCACTTCGTCTCCGTTTACGTCTTAACCCCATTTCTTCTACCTAGTACCTTGTATTAGAATTTTGTTAAGAAGTTAACATTGAAAAAAACCCTTAGCACTACATTTTAAATCCCTCTAATTAATAAATCTTGTTCATGAATCAAAACATTTGAAATATGTGGATGTGACAAAAAGTGGAGATTTTCGCTTCAGAACTTGTGAGCTTTCAAGAAACACAATGCAGCTAAAGTGAGTGAGAGAGAGATTGGAAGTCACCTCGTATCCGACCGAACACTCCGTTCTAACCGACCGATCTTGTCTCCGGCAAGCTGGTCTCAGCGAAGATTGAGAGGAGGGAACCGCAGAATACCAAGGGTTGAGAGACAGAAAGTGTGGATCGTGCGAGCCTAGATGAACGGGAGAAAAGGAGCCCTAGAAAATTTAAATTAAAAAAAAAACTACTAAACGGTGCGTTTATCAGTGATTTCACTGGTCAAACCGTGAACCCACGGACCAACCCGAACTACCCATGATTTTGCCGGGCGGACCAGGTATGAGTAAATTTCAACAGGTCGAGTCTAGGATTCATACCCGCATCAGCTATGAATCCGTGCTCGTAAATATTTTATTCATATAAATAAATTATAAAAAAATAAAATATAAAAAATAATTTATTTTATCATGATAAATAAAAATAAGAATACATATACATCATTTATATTATATTTGACAATGATCTCATGGGGCACAATGAAGAGTTGAGTTTTCAAAATTTTAATTTTCTTATTTTTTTTAGTTTTTAACTCACTTTATTTTAATTAAATAATTTTATATAGAATTATTTCAATGTTACATGAGCTTATATAGCAACAATTTACATAAAAATATTATAATAACAAAGATTTTTAACTGTCAAATTAATAAAATAAAAAATCAAACTAATAAGGAAATAATATTTGTAACTGATTTTATGCAGATTTTTTTTTTATTGGCACTTCAAAATCATTCATTAAGAAATACAGTTATTACAGTCCTGAGCAAGAGAAGACAACAAAAATTTAGGGGGGACTTCAAACCAAATCCTCACAGTCCACAAGAGCTGCATGCCTTGCAAGCTCATTGACTGTGAGGATGTATTACTGTATTACACTGCCAAGAAGCAAACACAACAGAAAACATGTCGAAGGATGCAGCTAGCTGTTTGGCATCATCAACAATTGGGCCAATCTCAGATTATCTCCATCCCCGAAGAAAGCCTGCTTGAGCCCCAGACAATCCGTTTCCACAACTATTTCTTGGAATCTAGCTTCGTGAGCAAACACCAATCCCTCCGGTTGAGCTAATGCTTCGGCAAGTTCTAGATCTATTAACAATAGTTGCACGATTTTAGGAAAGACCTAGTCTATATTATGAGAAATGATTAGGTGTTCTTTATTCTATGTAGTGTTACCATTCGCTTATTGGTAATATGAGGAGTTCAAGTCATAATTCTAAGGAACTCAAGTATCACTTGAGCTCTTCATATTATCAATGAACGAATAGTAATACTGCATAGGGTAAGGATCATCCAATAATTTCTCCTACATTAATGAGAAATAAAAACAAGTTACTGAATTATTGTTGCATGATTTTAGGAAAGACTACGTAGGTAATAAATTGACAATCACAATTTATACAATATTCAATTCTTTTTCCTTTTCCAATTCCTTAAATATGTTGTTAATCTCTCTTTCTTTCTCTCAAGTTTGTTAAGGTACAAATGGAGCGCCAAACATAATGGTTAGAATGATGTCCAATTATGTATTTTTCAATTCCTTCTATCTCAAATCTTCGATCGCTACATGTTGATGCCAAAAAAAGGGCGTTGGATAGCCTTACTGTCTTCTTGAATCCAACAAGGAAAAGTGGAGATAATGGTTTTTGATTTGGTGAAGACATGGACTTGGCCCCAGTTTTATTCCTATGATCACGTATGCTTGGTACTTTAACCCCTGCAAGGAAAGTCACCCAAAGTTTTGTACTCCGGGAAGGACCTCTGATGGTTAGTAAATGTACCAAAGTGATTTAGAAGGAAAGGCTTAGAGAAATACTGAAGTGGTATAGAGGGAACCAAAGTGATTATCCATGTGTATCTTTTGTTGTCTGTGTATTCGTCCTCTTTCTTTGAGAGCCTGAGCTTCTTTACATAGGCGTTGGAGGCTGTTTGTCCGAGTTTCGAGGTGGACCCCAATAAGGATGTGACCTTCTGAGCCTTGTGAGACACGACCTCTGCTTATGAGATGCGACTTATGCCTTTGAGAACTTCCATCAATGACGGAATCTTCAGACTTATAGGGTGGCAATCTCATCATTACGCTTGAAAAAGCGTGACTACACAACATTGGGTGGTTAGTTATTACTATGATGCATGTGTCCAATTCCTACTGGACTGGTTGAGTTTGCCCAAATCATATGCCCCCATTCCCTTGAAAGTTTGGAGAGTTTTCTAAGAAAGTAGAGGTCTTCTCTTATGCCTTATTCGTTGCTCTTGATTTGACTGTTTATCTAGACGTAGATTTTGGTAGATCATTTCAGAATTGAATAGTTACTTGAGTGGAACCGTATGGTTGCGGAAACCTTAGTTCTACTTCGATTTGGATGGGATTATATGACTGAAGCCTTAACCCCACTTCAGCCTAGATGGAACCATATGGCTGCGGATGCCTTGGTCTCATTTAGTCGTAATCTTGATTCGATGGGAATTGTGTAGTTGGAGTCTTAATTCCTCTTTAAATCTAGATGGAACCGTGTGGTGTAGAAGTTGTAGTTCCTCTTTGGCAAGAACTGTGTAGCTGAGGACTTAATTCCACTACAATGGGAGTTGTGTGACTAAAGCCTTAATTCTTCTTATGCTCAAGTGGAACTGTATGACATATAAGTCGAAGTTTCACTTCCAAGTAAATATGTAAATAGACAATCTAAATCCTAATGGGTTCCTAATTCAAATATTAAGAACACATGCGAACCAAAAAAGCTCAGACTGAAAGCAAACTTAGGCATGATTACTGATTGCAGGCCCCTTAGACTGATCGATTAGCCTAGTTAACCAATCGAGTTCTTGACCAATCGGGTATTATGATCCACAAATCGGTCAAAGGGCGAGAATACTTCGAATTTTGCGATTTGATTTTCCGAAATTCCATTTCTGATTCTACAAATCTCCACCTTTGACCACTTACATCCATTCAAAAAGATTGCAGAACATTTATACCCTCCATCATTTCCTATCTCGATTATGCAAATCCCTCCTGATTTTTTTCGATCATGCAAATCTCCCCACAACCGTCCAAAGAGATTGTAACTCATCCGCATCATTGATCTTGTTCTTATGGTGATTCTGTTCCACACATTTAAAACCCCTTTCCACCACCGTTTTCCACACATCGACAATAGATCAAAAGTTGGTTCTTCTAAAAGCACAAATTAGTGTTCTTATTTTCAAGTTCTTAGGTAGATTCTTTGTAATAGATCGGGTGCTAAACTCTCATCCCTCCATATCAATCACTAACATAAATGTTATCATATTGCAATCAATTCTTCCTCCCAATTCGACATCGAGGATCTTTGGTTCATTCTCCCGAAGAAGCATTGGGATGTTTGAGGCACTTCCCACAACACAAATGAAAGATTTCTTACTTCACAAGGTTAGTAGCCTAAATCTATTCTTAATTTTGTTTTTTTCCCAAGCATAAGAACATGTCTCTTCATCCCATGTTTAAACCTCTATAGATCTCATACGCCATGCATTTTAGGATTTTGTTTTATTTTATTATTTCATTTTCACATGCCATGTAGTTCATAATTTCTATAGCTCTCATATTTTCTTGTATTTTATATAGTCTTGGGATTAAATTCAATTTTTTGTATGTTGTTAATTATCCGCATGATAAAATTCTTTTGCGTATATCACATAGAATACAATCTGTTTTAGGATGATAAGTACTGTAATCCCGTGTTTTAATATATTTTCTATCGAGATCTAAAAAACAGCTTGCTTGAAGACACGAAACTACCAATATGTTTTTTTTTTGTTTTGTAACTGGTCGGTAGAGGATTTGAGATTCAATTTTTTGTATCCTCTGTTTTGATTGTTTTCTTGTTACTGTATTGTTTTTTCACTCATAATCCTCTATGTATTGACATATTTTCTTTCTTTTCATAATATTTCCATGAGTTTCATGAATTTTATTATATCTATTGATTGAAAAGCTTACCAACCCTTGAGAGTACAAAGTTGTCCAACACATAATGTTGGGCAAGTAATCTTTCAAATGCACACAATTTTCTTTCTTTATTTGTGATGTTTGTTATAATTGTTGCTTGCCAATTATTTGATTCAAATGGTCTTTGCTTGTGAATGAGTGTTAGTGTGCGGTAATAAGTAGCTTAATTCAATAATTATTTATTTTCTTAAGAACAAGAGTTAAGTTTTGATCTAGACGAAAGGGGAAGTTATAATTCCTTCTTCTTTTATACCTCAATCTCTTGCCCCCGAATATCTCACAAACCAATGGCAAAGAATTTGGGCCTCTAATCAAATGACGACTCCAATTACCCATTGTCCAAGCTTTAAACATGGGCAGATCTACGTTGTAACGAGGGTACGCAATTGCGCCCCTCAAGTTTTAAACCCTATATACGTACTAAGGCTATTATTTATTACTCTCAAGTTTCAAGACAAAAATAAATAAAATGTCATTTACCAATGATACAAAAGTAGAAAAAAAAGAGAGAAGAAAGTATGCCTTTTTTTTTTTTTTTTATCATTGAAGACCACCTTCAATAGATTACAAATTTACACTACTATTGTGTAGTTATTTTATACTATTACAACTTCAAGAGCTTAACGATCAATTCATAGAGGTAAATATTGAGTTGTTTCTTTACTTTAGCATACTTAATTCCAAATAATAATTTCTATACTTTTGATAAGGAAAAGTTTATTCGACTTCCTCAGTTCTATCTATATGAGTTTTCTCCAATTGATTTTATGGGATTTGATAATTAACTTTAGAGCTAGTAGTGAACGTTCGAATTTGAGAGGGATTAGTAGCTTTACTGAGAAGTTAGTTGTGACGAAAAGAAATCTTATTTATCCATCAGTGTATTTGCTTGTGAAATTAGCATTAATTTTACATGTTTCTGCAACGACTATAGAAAGGGAGTTTTCTGCAATGAAGATTGTAAAAAATCAGTTGTGTAATCGAATGGGAAATCATTCGATAAATGATTGCTTGGTCACATATATTGAAAATGATATATTTAATAACATTGATACTGAGTTGATAATGCCACCAAAAATGAAAACTCGTTGGGGACAATTGTAAGATATGTGCATTTTTTTTAATCAATGTTGTCTTATTTTTATTTTCAATGTAATTGATTTTGCTAGGCTTTATTTCTTTTGCTATGCTTGTAGCCCTCATGACATTTTCTTTTAGGTAGGGTTTTAAAAAAAAATTCAAATAATTATTTTAATATTAATAAAATTTATTAAGTCATAAGTGATTGTATCCCTTGACCACAGGTCTTGAATCTGCCATTGGCTTTAAGCTAAGATGACATGTCTCTCGTAAGCCTACGACAATTATAGTAAGACGCCATAAGCCCTTTAGGCTTCCAAGAAAGATGATGTCCTTAGAGCCATGAACACTACCTTCCCAACCAGCATATGCAAAGGTGAATTGCATATCAAAACTACAAGTAGCTATGATATTTTGAGTTTGGGTCCCTTTTCTCCCAATATATGGCACTTGATCTTCAGTATGTATAGAAGCAATAACATGCACTCTATCTATGACACCAATGCAATCCTACAAAATATTAACAATGATAACACTAATAATAGCAATAATAATTACATTAAATTATTAAAAAGAAACATGAAATAATTTGTACCTTGAAATGGAGTATATATCTATAATTTTTAAATATCCCCGATGGAATGTCTTTAAAGTCAAGATACAATGGCTTGATTAAATCCACAGCCATAAGACACATCTTCACTAATACATAGTTGAAATACCTACTCACCCTTTCGCTAGATCGTTGGAAACATTCTTGTAGAATCCCTCACTAAAGCCTCGTTCTCTCCCCTATCTTTTTCCTTCTCAATGAAACCACAAAAGGATAAGACCTAGCAAAAAAACCAAATGGATCGAATTGTAAGTCCACTTGAATCTGACATGCCTTGATGGTCCACTTGTTCCAACTATAGGAGCAAAAGAGAGATGGCCTTCATCGTACCAACCGAAGAAGAAGAAAGGGGCTCTGACTGATAGGGGATTGAATAATGAGAAGCAAATATTGAAACCAAGATGCCATTAAATGAAAGCTATGGTTGATGGATTCCTTTTCAAATTAGGAGACAATACCTATTTCAAAGCTGAAGATAAAAATCCAGATTACGTTACAAGAATCATTGAGCCATTTGAAACAATATAGATAGAGCACCTTATTTTATAACTCAATGGTTCTATTGAGTTGAAGATATCGTAATCAAGATTCTTGCAAATATAGGGAATGGAGAAAAGTGTTTCTTTAAGATGTTAAAGATGATAATCCTTTGAATAACATTGTTTCTAAATTAAAATTCGCTCAATGCGTGCCAAATATGGACCTCAATGCTAAGGAGAAAACAATATCACCTTGTGACTTTTATTATGATACGAAGGATATGTTTTCATATTTGACATTTTCAATAATAATCATTTAAAATTCAAGAAGAGATAGTGCAACATAATCAAAAAGTTCAAGTGAGAGTTGCACAATTAATGAAATTCATAAGTTAGACAAGTCTTGAGGGCTTTTATTGAATTTTTGTTCTGGTTTTGGTGCAATGTCTAATGGCCTTTGCTTAGTTGCTTCACTGTCTGACATAAAACTACCTACTAAATAGGATGTGGATATCAATTCTCACCCATGTGAAAGTTTTAAATTGAACCACCCCAACACTGAGGTTCAAAATGAGGTAGTAAAAGATTTTGAATCCTTGTTGAGGGAATAGGAAAAATTGTGCCAAAATTTTGCATTAATTGGTTCAAATAAACAACTTGAACCAAACATTGACTTGGTATAGTGAAGGAAAAAATGATGATGACTCTGAAGAATTTGAAGTGAAAAATTTATTAGCTATTTTCTTTGGGGATCTTAATGAAGTTAAAAAATTGGATTATATTTTAAGGTGGGTTAGAAGGGCTATGATCCAAGTGAAGATACTTGGGAACTAATTGAAGGATTGAGTGAATTCAAAGAAAAACTAAAGAACTTTTGTGACAAGAGTGTGTATATCGATATAACTGTTAACTAGTGGTGTATATTGATATAACTGAGTGCTTAAAGCCAAAATATGCATGATAAAAAAATTTGTTAACATTTTGAAGTTTGTTGGATGGTTTTTAGGATGTTATGTCATAGGTTACCTTGTTTCTATCAACTATCAAGCGAGAATAAGGAGGATGGCTTGGGGCTCTTTGGTGAGCCATATTTTAGAATTCGAGTTTTCTTATGAGAAGCTCATCCTTCCAAGAAATTATCTCAATATCCACTTCCAACTCATGAGGTTATCTCCAAAGGTATTATTCTAACTGAGTTTAAGGAAATTACTATTGCACATGATAAAAGCTAACCTTATATGTTGGAAAAAAAAACCTTTTAATCTTGATGATGCAACATTAGATCTTCCGCTAGTGGCAAATGATGAAAGTAATGGCCAAAGAAAGTACGAGACAATTGGTCCGATAGAGTTCCAAAAATATATTAGTTTTTAAAAAATGATTTTGATAAATTATATAACATCTGAAAATGTATCATCTTCACGTATGTTGTATGATCACCAACTTTTGAAATTAATGATGATTATTATGAGCATACTTGTCATATTCCAATAAAGAATAGTGAAGATTTTAAGGACCTATTTGGTGTACAAGTTCATGTTGATAATATGGTAAAATGGGACGAATCAATTGAAAGGATGTTGCTTCAATCTAGAAAACCGTTGGTACCTAATTAGTCTATGAAGATTGTTAAAGAGAGTTCAACCGAACCATTCAATCATTTATGATGAGACGAAATTATCAATATGACCGTGACAACGAAAGAATCCCATAATCAGACCATCCTCCCCTTGCATAAAATCGTATACTCAAGATCCGTGAAAATGCAAGAATAAAAGGGTTTTGGATAACTACAAGCTTTTGGGGCCTATCAAGAAGAGATACATTCATATTGATAATGTTGTTGCTGTTTCGATAACCCTTGCATTGTGCTACATGTATAGTTTAGCACATCAAGGATTATTAGATGATCAACCCGTGACAATATTGCCTTTCAAATTTCCTAATTTCCTTACATTTACATTGAAAAATTTGTACAATTGTATTATGGTTTTGTCCATGATAAGCATATATTTGATTTGCTCAAAAAATACGAGTTGAAATATAAGATAATCTCAAACTACATGACATCACCAATATTAAAAAAGAAAGAGATTACAATATGGAAAAATAATCAACTAATAAACAACTTGTTCGAAGGATTTGATAAGAATCTTTGATTGAGTGCATCTTTTCATGCATCATTTCTTGTCCACCGAAGCGATTTTAACGTAATACCCTTAAGTTTTTGTTTTCTTTCTCTTTCTTCTTCTCAATTTTTTTTTGCAACAAAAAAATGGAGAAAATACTAAACTGATAATTATTGCCCAAAAAAAAAAAGAAGGGGAGATTTCTTCTTCTTCAACTACTCTTATCTCCACAATAAAAACAATTAAGCTCTCAGTCTCTGATCTCCCTGTACTCTCTTGCCATTATATCCAAAAGGTATCCACCTCACTCACCCACCTTACTCCATCAAAGTCTTTATCTCATCCCTCAAACACTCTTTCTATGTCATTCTCTCCCCCCTCCTTCTTCTCCCTAGCCAACTCTCCACCGACAACGATGACTACATTAGTATCCTCTGCAACAACGCCAGTGTCAAATTCGTCCAAGTGATGACCAAACATGTCATCATTCATATTGTCTTTTTCCTTTTTGCCGACGATAATGCCCTTTCTTGTGTCAATGAGTTCTTCACCTTTGATAGACTGGTCACCTACTTCGACCACTCAAAGCTTCTCATGATGGTTCAAGTGACAAGCTGATAAAACTTCTCATCATTCTTTATAATAATGTCACCAACTCATTATAATCAATATCATTTTTTAAAATCACCCTAAAACATAATATCTTTTGAAATTCAAAAATTGTTTACATATAGATAAAATAAATATAATTTCTACAATATTAATGCCATATCCATAAATAACTTTGATCTATTTGTTCATCCATCATACTGTTAAACAACCAAATTATAAGTTAAAACCAAAGTATTATTATATATAGCCTCCACTAATACGAGTTGAAAAGGTTCTTTTTTGGGTTTCGGTTTTTGTCTCTAGTAGAATCCTTTTCTCAAGCCTCTTTTTCTCCCCTTTTTTCCTTCTTAATGGAACCAAAAAAGGATAGACCCAGTAAAAAAAAAAACAAATAGTTCGAATTACAGGTCCACTCGAACTTGACCCTTGCCTTGTGGGTCCACTCGCATCGACTTTACGAGCTAGAGAGAGATGGTCCTCACGGTACCAAGTGAAGGAGAAGAAGAAAGCTTTGACAAATAGTGAATTGAGTGACAAGAAGCATATATTGAAAGCAAGATGCCATTATACGAAAGCTATGGCCGATGGATTCCTTTTCGAATTGGGAGACGATGCCTATCTCAAAGCTGAAGATGAAAATCTAGATTGCATTGCGAGAATCATTGAGCTGATTCAAACAACAGATAGAGAACCTTATTTCATAACTCGATGGTTCTATAGAGTTGAAGACACAATTATCGAGATTCAGGCAAAATAGTGGACAAGAGACAAATGTTTCTTTCAAATGTTAATATATGATAATCCTTTTAATAGAATTGTTTCTAAAGTAAAATTCTATCAAGTCGTTCCAAATAAGGACTTGAATGCCAAGGAGAAAACAATACAACTTTATGACTAGCTATTATTATGATATAAAGTATAGATTTCTATATTTGGCATTTCAAGCATAGTTGCTAAAAATTCAAGAAGAAATAGTATAATATAATCAAGAAGTTCAAGTGAGAGTTGATTAGATCTTTATTCTTGTTGTGATGTAATATCTATTGGCCTTTCCTTGGGTGCTTCATTGTTTGACATAAAACTAACTACTAATTAGCATGTGGACATTAATTCTCACGCATGTGAAAGTTTGAAATTAAACCACCCCAACACTGAGGTCCAAAATAAAATAACAGTGAACGATTCGAGACCTGCCAATCACACAAATTATAAACAGAAAGAAAACAAAACACGATATATCCAGGTTCACCCAGAATAGGGCTATGTTCTGTCAGAAATTTCACTATTATTAACCTACAAATCTCTTGTTACAATGTGTGCTTAGTACGAGAGTATTTATAAGCAACTTAGGATGCCTTAATTAGGGTTTCCGCATTGCTTCAAAACTACGGCTATTCATGGGCCCAAACCCAAACCGCCAAGCAAAAAACCAAACCCAACTCATGTACAGGGCCTGAAAGTTTCGGGGGCGCAGCCCTCTAACCCCCGCTCGCTCACCGAGGAGCGGGACCCCGTGGTCTTTGAGGGTTCTACAGATCTAGACTCGTTGAAGTATGCACCAACTCTAACAAACAAAATATTTGAATCATTGTTGAATAAATGGAAAAAAAATTGTACCAAATATTTGCATAAATTGGTTAAGATAAACAACTTGAACGAAACATTGACCTGGTATAGTGAAGAAAAAGATGATGATGGCTTTGAAGAATTTGATGTGTAAAGTTATTAGCTATTTTATTTGGAGATCCTAATGAAGTTAAAAAATAGAATATTTTAAGGTGGGTTGGAAGGGCTATGATCAAGGTAAATACACTTGGAAACTAACGGAGGGAACGAGTGAATGCAAAGAAAAAATGAAAGAATTTGTGATAAGAGGATATATATCAAATATGTTGCTTCTTCCTGGCCTGATTGATTTTATATGTGGGGGTCTACCATATATACCAACTTGTCAACAACTTTAATCATTTCAAAAATCAAGAAGCACTAGTAGATGATATAAAGAACTACTAACCAGTGGTGTACATGAATATAATTGAATATTTGAAACCAAATTATGTCGTGATGGAAATTGTTGTTGACATTTTGAAATTTTTTTGGAGGGTTTTAAGGATGTTATACTATAGGCTGCTTTATTTCTATGAACTATCAAACTCAAACGAGATTAGGGAAGATGGTTACAGGTTTTTATGGTGAGCCACTGTTTAGAATTCAAGTTTTCTTATGGGTTCTCATCCTTTCGAGAAATTACTTTAATATCCACTTCCAACTCATGAAGTTCTCGGGTGTTATTCTAACTGAGTTTGAGGAAATTACTATTGAACTTGATAAAAATCAACCTTATACATAGGAAAAAGAGCTTTTAATCTTGATGATGCAATATTGGATTTTCAACCAGTGACAAATGATGAGTCATGACCAAAGTAGGATTTTTTTAATGGCTCTAAATCTGGATTTGTAAATGAGCTTATGAGAGAAATTTAAGCACCAAACAACCTTAGTAATTAAAATCTCTCTTAAGAGTCCAGAGAGCCTTGCATTTTGCTGCCACCAATTACCAAACCAAACCAAACCCAACACCATCACAGCCCGTTTCGTGGACACAATTAGTATGAGATTAAAATAATACTAAATTATGACATGATTAAAGTGATATTACACGTGCTGTTGTTTGATTTAAAGGATTGACTAATTTTATTTTATTGAGATATCATGTTTGATCGACAGGATTAACATTGTTATTAAAGTAGGTTAATGATTGAAATGACAAAATTACCATTTAATCTTAACCATCTAATTAAGTTTTTTTATTACATTTTAACTGTTAATTTATTAAATAATAATTATAATAATAGTAATAATAATTAATTTTTATAATTTTAATTATTAAAACATTATTTATTTAATATTATAATAATAATTATAATACTTATTGTAATATTAATATTAATAATTATTACTATAATAATAAGTATTATTATAATTTTAGTTATAATAATAATAATAATAATATAGAGACTAAACTCACCGTTTTTTAAAGTATGCTCTAGACCTAATCTTAGTTTAGTCAAGATAATTCTAATTCTAATAATAATAATAATAATAATTTATTTTTATAATTATTTTATTATAATTTTAATTATTAAACTATTATTTATCTATAATTATAATAATTATTATACATATTGTAATATTAATATCATAATAATATTAATATAATAATAATAATTATTATAATTTTAGTTATAATAATTATTATAATATGTATAATATTATAAAACTATAGTAATAATTATTATTATACAAGCAGAGTGCTGCGAGCCGTCATTGCCCAAACCCTTGCCCAATCACTAGAGGTGGAAAAATATGACGAGACCTTAAAACTCGACCCAACTCGACCAACTCCAGATTTGATCTAATCCGATCCTAAATCGAGTGATTCAAAACAATTCGGATTCAAAATGATCCGATCTAAAATGATTTAAAAATAATTTTTTTATTAAAAATAATTTGTTTTTTAAAACTCGGATAATAGTTAATTTATTAATTGTCAAATAAACTAAATTATATAAAAATTAATTAATTATTGATTTACATATGTTGATATGCATGGTTCAACATTCTACTAATATGAGTAATCTTATTAATTTCAAATAAAAATCGAGAAAATAGTAAATTTTGCATTGTTCTTCAACTAACAATAATATTTTATTTTTATTTGTCTTGAAAAATATAATGGAATGGAGTGATTATATGAAATTTAATCTCCAAAATTTGGTACAAGACGTTACTAGTGAGAATAAATTTGAAGACCAATTGCCTGAAATCATTTAAGACTGAATTTTAGGATTAAGAATCTAACATTGCATATCACATTAAAAAATTAAATATATTATTTAAAAAATCAAGTATTGATTTATTATTAATTAATTTTCATATATTTAACAATGTACCTCTTTTAGTCATGTTATATGAAAAAAATATTTTTTAATTAAATATAAATATCTATTTTTTTGAGCTAAGACTCTACACGAGTTTAAAATGACCCGAAATTGCAATGAACTGAACCCAAACCAAACCTGATTGACCCGAACCGTTTGCCACCTCCCCCCCTATCACCCTTCACTCCAGTCAGTCTTCAGCTTCTGTCCATATCTCTCTCGACCACAGCCGTGGGCCGGCCACGATTGGGAAAAGCAGCCAGCCAGTGACCGAGGTAAATCCCTAGCCTCTCTCTGTTTCTATATTGGATTTAAAAACGATTTCATTTATCTAAACACTTTTGTTCAAATTTGTTAGTAATCACTCAATTAAAATGAAAAGATGTCCCAACGTGCTAATGATCACTCAGTTTTACTTGTATGAACATATAGCACTGAAATGGTTAACCAACGAAACTTTCTTTTTGTCCAGTTATGAATGCACACTACTGCCTTTTTTTTTTTTTTTAAATTTTTGCCTTGGTACAATTCTATAAATACATCTGATAGTGGTGGAAATATTGGGAGGGTTGGGTGTCTGTGATGATATTAGGAGGTGACAGCCATGGTATTGATGGTTGTATCACCTCAGGTGGTTTTGGTGGTGGCTGGGAAGGTACTACTGGTTGTGGTGGCGATGGTGGGGGAGGAGGGATGGTGGTGAAGGGACTATCGGTGATGGTAAAAGTGGGGGCATAAATGGGAATCTTATTAGTTATTATCAAATCATAAATACTAATTTTTAAATCATCTTCTTGACTCAAATGTATGCTTGGTGGTCATGAACTCTATCTTATAATACGCTTAATCACATTTAATAAATTTATTCATGGCATTCTACTAAGTCTTGATAATTTGTTGTTGTGAGCTAAAGACCAAAAAAACTATTGCTCACTGCTTCAGGTTTTATTTGATTTCTATTTATACCCTAACCTAAGAGAGATATATAAACAAAAATTACATTCTTTTGGTTCTCAATAGTTTTTTACAACTTATGAGCGTTTTAGCTAGTTATGACATTCACAATTATGTATCTAAAAGTTGTCTCCCTTGATTCACTCCATTGTTTTTTAGGTGATACCTCAAAGTGGTGAAGGTGAAAGTAACGAAAGGCCACTGGGTGATCAAAATCACGGCTAACATAATCACAATTACAATGTTTTGATTTCATTTCGGTGAAGGTGAAAGTAACGAAAGGCCACTGGGTGATCAAAATCACGGCTAACATAATCACAATTACAATGTTTTGATTTCATTTCTGTGTGTCTTGATGATCTATCATTTCTATGTGTCTTGATGATCTATGACTCTGTCTATATTGCCTACATGCAATTGTTTGGGTGATCAAAAGAATTGAACTATATATGGTGTCAAATGTCAAATGATCATATATGTATTATGTTTATTAGTAGCATTATTAATTATTACCTATCATAATGTCAATTTAATTAAAGAATTATATTAAAAAAATATTAATTTACCCGTTTAACTCTTTGCCATCTGTAAATGTGTTGGGGATGGATCTTGATTTTATGACCCGTATAAGACAAGAGTCTTTTCAATCTGTTCCATGGCCATTTAACATATGACCCGTGTAAGCCGGCCTTGCCCAGTCCGAGCCACCCGTTTGACGCCTCTAAACACTACCACTCGGCAACCATTGGTGAGTTCCACTTGCGCCACACCATTCCATTGCCATCCCTACCCACCACCGCTAGGTTTCTCCTCACTCTTCTTGCTCAGTTACTCTACAGAATTCTTGCTTTGCTCCTCGTAGCTGCTGCTTTTTCTTTCTATATCTTCTTTAACTCCTTTTCCTTCTTTGCAGGTAAGCAAAGAGACTTGGAGAGAAATGGAGGAAGAGAAAGGAGAAGGAGAGGGATCAATTTTTAGGGACATAGGGCGTTATTTTTGTGAGTTCTGTGGGATTTGCAGATATGAATCCTCACTTATCACAAGGTTTCTTTCTCTTTCTATCTTTTCTGTGTGTCTCTGCGCATGTCTTGCAATTAGGTTCCATTTGAGTAGAGATTTAGGATTTTGGTGTCTTAAGTAATGGAAATTAGTGATTTGAAGTTCTGTTTGCTTTCTTCTTTCCTTGATTTTTTTATTAATAAAATTTTGTGTTTTGGGATTTTACAGTTCTACTGACAATTTTAAAAAGTAGATATTCTACAGCTTGTTTAATGTGTAGCTGAGGTTGGTTATTTTGTTGCTAGGGAAGCACCATAATAGTTTTTAAAAAGGACCTAGTTGTGTAGATATTTTAGTTCCCAAAGTTTCTTTTCTCATAAGTTCTTGTTTATAAATATCTAGTTATATGGCTATTTGCTGGATACATGCTTTTTCGTTCATCAAGTTTTGTTGCTGACAGAAATTTGGAGAAACTACCAAAGTTTTCAACCTTGTATGAGTAGCAATTTTCTCATTGGAGATACCAAATGAAATTGACCAATAATGTTATTTCTTATGACTGGAGAAACGGAAGAACTAAAGAATAGTTGAAACCTGAGAGCCATACTGTCAAAATGAGAGAAACGATAAATATTAGATCACTTTGAGCTAGCTTGAACGATGTGGTATCGGGGAGATCCTCACTTTGTTTTAATAATGTTTTTTTTTCTTTGCTTCATTGTTTAGGAAGAGATGAAGAAGGAAGGAGCTAGTGGAGATGGGAAAGTGGATGGTGTACAGCTCAATACTTGCCAGGAATGTGGTGCTAGTTTCAAAAAACCTGCTTATTTAAAACAACACTTGCAAAGCCATTCGCTGGAGGTATTTGTCAGTAGTTCTCAACTACCTGTATTCTTGCTTGAATAATTCTCATTTCTGTTAATCATATGCTTCAGTTTTGCGAAGTGTTGATTGTAAACAGAATTTGTAGCTTGATCCATATTGGTTGACGTTAAATGTATTTTTATGCATGATCATTGAGTAACTTTTTTAATGTGTTTTTAGTGCCACTAGATTTATTCTTATTGACTGATCCTCATTGGGGGCTAGTCACAAGATCTTTTTTGTTTGTAGCACATCTTAGCACCAACACTTTCTTGGTTAAAAGCCAAATGTATCCGTGTTTACTGTGTATTTTTTGTGATTCATATGAGTTGCATTATGTGCAATAATTTGATCAATTGCATTAATTTTTTGAAAAATGTGACATATTGGATGTGGATACCTGACCCACTCTGCCCCGATTTAAGCTAAGGCAGGACAGGTTATTGTTTCCCTGCATTGGGTCGGTTATGGATGGAGAAATTTCCCCTGATTTGGACGAGTGGGGTGGTTAATATAGTGGGACGGAGGTGGAATATTGGGCATCCATCCTGTGCCATCCCTGTTCATGATGGCTGATTTTGTGTACAGCTATATGTACTGTGCTGGTAATATACTTTGTTTTGTGCATCAATTTAGCATTAATGATTTTTCAGGAATAATTACCTTTTAAGAAACAAAAAGCCCCTCCAATTTGAGGTTTGACTGCTTGTTCATGCATATGTTTAATTAAATTATGGCTTGTTACACCATGAAAAAATGTAGTTTTTTTTTTTGGTTTTGCGGAGGCCATTTAGTTGTTCTGTGGATGCTTGTCCTGCCAGCTACAGAAGCAAAGACCATTTAACTCGCCACCTTCTTCAGCACCAAGGAAAGCTCTTCAAGTGTCCAGTTGAAAACTGTAATAAAGAATTAACTTCCCAAGGCAACATGAAACGACATGTAAAGGAACTTCATGATGGCAATTTATCTTCCTCTAGTGTTGGAGATCAGAACCAGTATGTCTGTGAAGAAGTTGGTTGTGGAAAGTTGTTCAAATTTCCATCAAAGCTGCGAAAGCATGAGGATTCTCATGGTAAGTTTCTTTTCTTTTAGACTCCTATTTAAAACTTCTGTTTTTCTCATATCTCTTCTATCTCTAGTAATGATCTCATCTGATCTTGAAACGGCAGAAAAGTAAGCACTCATGAGTCACTTTATTTTTGCAGTTAAGCTGGACTTGGTGGAGGCATTCTGTTCAGAACCAGGTTGCATGAAATATTTCATGAATGAGCAATGCCTTAAGGCCCACGTCAAGTCCTGCCACAGACATATTTATTGTGAGATATGTGGGACTAAGCAGTTGAGAAAGAACATCAAGCGTCACCTCCGCATGCATGAAGTAACTCATCATAGAAATTTAGATGTGATTTCGAGGGTTGTCTCCAAACATTTTCAACAGTAAGAAGCTGCTAACCCTTGAATCATTTCTATATGAACTTGCTAGGTCTGGAAACCCTTTTTATGTACATTTTAATTGGTTGAATATGAGTTGATATATACTCTTTTAAATGGCGAACTGAATGGGGCTGTTTCTTCTAGGGAAGACTTTTAATCATATTCTGTTACAGAGTTTTTTTTTTAAAAACAATATCTTTGGTGAATTCTTTTAGTGTTTTGACAGAAATTTAAACCTCCGTCAGCATATGAAGGTTGTGCACGATGGATTCAGACCTTTTGTCTGTAGCTTTTCTGGTTGCAGCATGAGATTCTCATACAAGCATGTGAGAGATAACCATGAGAAAACAGGGTGCCATGTTTGTACTTGTGTCAGTTTTTGAGCTGAGATTTGTCGATTATATCATGATTCATTCTTAATGGTTGGTCTATCCCCCTATATATGTGGTTGACATGGCAGGAAAAAGAATTCATATTTGGAACTATAATTACTTTGGTTTCAGGGGGACTTTCTTGAGTCTGATGAGCAATTTCGGTTAAAGCCAAGGGGTGGGCAGAAAAGGAAGTTTCATACTGTTGAAATGCTGATACAGAAAAGGGTGATACCTCCTTGTCAATTGGATCCTGTAAGGGAACAGGTTTCCGAGTATTAATCTTGGTTGATCTCTCCATAATCTAAGGACCAGCAGTAAGTGAAGCTATATACTATTGTTGCAGATGGTCTAAAGATCAACAGTGGCATCAAATCATCATTCTAGGGCCAGGCGTAAAGTTGAACAGTCACATCAAAACAACTTTCTAGGAACACTCTTGCTGTAAATTCCACTATTTATAAGTTGTGAATTTCTTATACATAATGTATAGCAACTTTGTGTAATTTAACTCTCTTTTAGGCTGAGTTTTTTCTTTCCTTTTTCTTTTCTTTTTTTTCGCAGTTGTCTTGATTGTCTTATGTTATATTTGCACGAGGAGTGTAGTGTACTGGTCTGGTGTGCATGTTTAATAAGAACATGTTTTAGCCAAATTGGATTGTTACAGACTGATTTGGAATGTCGCACAAAAATCATTGAATATGATGTCTGAGGCTGTTTCTCAGTAGATTAAACAAAAAAAAGGTAAAGATGGATGGAAATCAATTGGGAACTGCAGCTGCTTGATGCTACTGCGCATTACAAACGGCTGAAATCTTTAGATTGTTTTGATGGTATAATTCAGGTTTGACAAGCATTCACCTAAGATTAAGAATACAGTATGCTAATCCATCCTACCAGAAAATCGGAACGAAATCAACTATTTTATCAGCACAATCAAATGTAAAATATGGAATGCATAATATTTTTTGTTTAAAAAAGTATTCCCATCACGCTCTTTCAATCAAATTGCCAGCGCTGGCGCCAGTAAATCTCCTCCCTAAGCAATAATTCATTAATTTCCATCTCTAAACGATTTTTTTTTCCTGCTGGACTGAGCCCCCATTACGAGCTTTTGCAACTTTTCCTGCTGTTTTTATCTCTCTGCGTACTGAACCAAACTCCACTGAATGCCGCACATGACTCCACCATCTTACACACATTTTCCATCGAAGATTGACCCAAGTGATTCATTCATCCACGTCAGACCTTCTCCAACAAAGCCTAAATCTTTTAATTCACATTCATCAAGGGCACTTCGAAACTCTTGCATTTGCCGCTCTACCCTATCACAACTCCCTCTTTACTCATCCACTCAAAGATGCACATCCGGATGCCTATAGAACCAAGTAAGTCTCCATCGTCCCACAACTCCTACATTTGAACACACCATATCAATATGAAATTGAGAGAATGATTGAATAAAAATATCCACCTCTGCGTGCCACAGCATGATAAGTCCCCCCGCTTGACCATTATTACGCGTAGCCAGGCCATTCTGAAATCCTAATTGATACTTTAATATCTCCATTGCTTTTGTATTAAGGTGGGTTTCCATAAGTAAATAAAAAACCACCTTGGGTCCTGGCGCCCTCACCAAATTATGAAGGCTCCGAACTGTTTCAAGGTTCCAAGCCCTGGACAGTTTCAACTTAAAATACTCATTGATATCGGCGGGGTTGGAATCCAGCCTCCACCGCTAATAATCCAGTAGACACCTTTCCTTTCTTATTTCGCTGTAGACTGTGCTCCTCAAATAAGATCTCTCTCTCCTCTCTTTTTCTCTTTTTCTCTTTCTCTCTTCACTAGTGTCATGGTTGTCTACTTTTAACACCGCCAAGCTGTTTTCAAGCTACTCGTTCTGCATCTTCTTCTTCCCCTAATCATTTATATATTTTTTTCATGGATTCATTCTATTTGTTCAGATGTAGTTTTGGGTTAGAATCAAATTTGTTTAGAATTGAAATTTTTTGGGTGATCTGAATGTTGGGGAGGGCAGAACTAAGAATGTGTTAATATCGTGGCCATTGATTTAGGTGCTTAATTGCATATTCTTTTTACTTCTATAAATCTCAATAGAAGACGAAGAAAAACTTTCATTTTTTCCGTAGATTATCAGCATGCAGTACTTCTGATGCACTGCAACTTTCTGTTGTTGGTAGTGCCAATAGCAAACTAATATGTAACTTATAATTGGACCTGTTTGGTAAGTTGAAATGGGCCTTTTTGTTTTTGGAATCATTTGGACGAGGGAATGCACCACCAGAAATAAGAATGAAATTAAACGCAATTTTGTTTCACATCAGTTCTTATCCTACAAAAACGAAATTTCATTCTTAGAACAGCGAATGATTTCTATTATTGTAATTAATTGCAAACATGTAATTGTATCTTTGAAGAGGTTGCTCTTCACTGAAAAGAGACTAGGATGAGCACTTACTTGAATTATCAAATGACATAAGCAAAGCTTTCTCTTGATCTTCTCATGAAACCAACAAGACAACGCAATCCATGAACGATGCATCAAATGGCAATGTGATGGGAAAATCACCACGGAACCCGAACTCCTCTTCGGCCAGCCTTAACATCTCTCTGAAGATTTCATTGTTCAGATACTCCAAGGGAACCATGAAGCGCTTTTGATCAGTTGAGTAAACAACGAAATGGCCCTTATCAGCAAGCAGTAATTCTGTTGTCGGTAGTTGAATTTTCTTCAGCTTCATTGCTGCTAACTTCCTTGCCATCTTTATGAATTTTTTTGAACTGATCATGTTGGATAGTTGATTGACAGAGGGAGCGCAGAGGAATTGAAAAACGAGAAAAACTTGATTAAACTTAATCAAGTATAAAGAAATTAATTGAAATCGTAAGCATACTTGTTGGTTATAAAAGTTAAAGAAGGATAGTTTGCATGAAAGGAAATATAACAGCTTAATTATAAACGTTATTTCCAATCCATTCTTTGGTGTGGAACAAACATTTAATTACAGTGATTTCCTGGAATTTTCGTGGAACTTTCCTGGAATTTTCTTACAAGTGGGTTTATATTAATTGTAGATTTTGAGTTTTATCAAAACCGGTTAAGTAATTGGTCTATTGATGAGATTTAAAAAAAGCCCACATAAATGATTTATTAATTGGGCATATGTATTGAGTGTGGATTGGGTAGCGTGAGCCTAGTTGCCCATTAGGTCTTTTATGAGCACTCTAATGGGATACTATATAAGGATTATGGCTAAATCTTCTCCTCGTGTTCCAAAAACATATCAAAAAAGGTTGTTAACAATGTAATTAGTATGAAATATGATTTCAGAGACAAACTAAAATCATGTCCTATTATTCTAAAGTGAGTAATATAAAATATGTCCAGTTATGAGAGAGTTTTTTGGGTTTAGTTGAATTGAAGTCGCCAAAGTAGCCTTTCAGTTGGATTTTGTGGAATTTTGTTGCCATATGTTTTAGGGATATCTCTGATTCAAGGATGCATTCATGCACCAAAGGTGTTGAGCGTACATTAAAATTAAGAGGGTGGTTACACATGAAAGTATATGTTTGGGGAGTGACTTGCTCTACTGGTTTATTCACCTAAAGGTAGCAGTCTTGCAAAGGTGGAACAGATTCTCATGGTCACTTTTATGTGTGGGGTTTTAGACCATATGTCATGTAATCAACCCAAAGATGGTCCTGATAATGAGTTTAAAATTTCGGTTAATGTACTCATTTATGGTTTAAGAGTATGCTATTACATCATAGTTTTGCTAATAAATTACATTGTTTAATTTTACAATAATCTTTTAATTTAAAGTCACCTTTATTGTTAAACAATAACATAATCAATATTAAAATTAAGAAGTTCACACATGAAGCATATGGTTGGAAATTGACTTATCCAAGTAGTCTATTCACCTAAAGATGGTAGATTTGCGAATGTTGGAATAGGTTCTCATGGTCGCTTTTATGTGTGGAGGGTTCCTAACTGCGTATCATGCATTCAGCCGAAATGTGTTTTGTGATGATGCATCCGAACTCACATTTTTTTTTATACTTTTATCTAGAATTAAAATATTTAATGAGCTTGTCATTAATAAAGTAGACATTTATACTTGGTAATAAATTAAGAATAAACCTACAAAACATAAGGACAATAGTTTTGATTCAATAATAGGTTAATAATGTATGGATTAAGTTTGACTATGTGTGCCTGCTAATCATGAAAAGATATCAAGAGTCATTGAATGCTTAGATAGGTTTAATTATGCACACGGAAAATTCTGTAATATATGACGAAGAAGGATGTGTTTAGGAGTACATGATAATCCTTTTTAAATTAAGAGAGAAATCCCATATTTCCTTACTTCTTTTCAAAACAAGTATCAAGAAAGGCAAGAAGAGTTAATCTAATGCTTCTGAAATTATTCAGGATTAATACAGAATTTGATCAGATTGGCAATGGAGTGGGTCTTAAGGATGTTGTCCTTATAAAGTGAAATTAAGTGTTTCTTATGTATAAAAAAAATGAGAATTGAATTTGCAATAAAAGTAAAAACTTCGATAAAAGATAGTGATCGTAAGGATAACTGTTTGGCTCTTATTTTAAGGGAATCCAATGTAACTGAAGCCCCATTTAGTGTGGTGGCTAGATAGTGGTAATTATATTACTCTTACCATAAAAAGGATTCACAAGCAAGGAAAAACCAAATAAAGGAGAGTTTAAACTCATAGTTAGCAACAATGATGAGGTGGACGTAAAGTTCATATGAGTAGTTAGTTTAAATTTAGCTTCTAGATTTAAACTGCTATTAAGGACACACTTTATATATGATCATACTGCGGAATTTATTTTCCATTTTAATTTTTTGGACAAGATTGACTACACTTTTAATAATAAAGATTATAAACTTAATTATCTTTTGATGCAAAAAGATATTAGCCATTGCGCATTGTTAATACATCCAGCTTATTTACAACTAGACATATGTTGACTTGTTTAAGGGTAAATAAACCACGTTAAAAAAGAGTGCATCTCGTAAATATGATATTTTGGAATTCATCCACACTTGTTTACAAAAAAACCTTATTCAACTACTTTGTGTAAGTGTAAACACTTGTATTATTCATTTATGACCGATCCTACTGTGAATACATGTTCTCAATTAAAACAAAGTATGATTTTCTTGACATGTTCAACATTTTAGGACTGATTTTGAGAAATAGATAGGAAATTTCATTAAAAATAATTGAGTCTGATCGGTAAAGTGAGTATTTTGACAAACATAAAGTTTTAGGATATTATAAAAGTCCGTTTGCTAGATGCTTGAAGGAAATAGTGACCACATACACTATATTAGGTAGTCCTGAACATAAAGATGTGGTCGAAAGATGAAATCGCACATTTAAGATTTTAGAAGAAGCATGTCAAGACTAGAATATCTTTGGGTTGAGGTCATTACTATGGTTTAACAAGTCCTCAATAAAGTACCTAGTAAAGTTATAGTCTAAAAGATCCTTGTGAATTATGGACTAGATAAAAATCCATATTTAGAGAATATTTTGCAGCAATAAACCTATATATTCCAAATGAAGGTAAGTTAGATTCAAGATCTTCTTATTTCTTATTCATATGGTACTTAGATCATTCTAAGAAATAATTTTCATAGTCTTACCTCAAAATATTAGAATTGTGGAATAAAAAATCGTTATTTTATTTTATTTTTGTGTTAATCTAGTTGAAACGGTAGTTCTTCTCAAATCATTAGTGATAGTGAGGATGTTTGGATAGTTTCTTTTCTCTACATATAAAGATTAAAATATTCGTTTTTACACATGGTGTGATCTGTCGAGAAGCAAGAACTATTTACTCAACTAGTTCATATTAAGACTCCTCCATAGCATGATGCAATTATGTAGGGTACCAGTTGTGATCCACTAAGGAGAGAAGATCTGTCAATATTTTTATCTATATAATTTATTCATATAAGAGTGACTACAATTGTAACGACTCATCCCGAGTTGGCCACCCTCGAAACAGTGTCATCATATTTTGAGAATCCCAGCAAGACACATATATGCAACAATAAAAATAATACTAACAGAACTTTCTTTTATATCATTATGATATTATTTAAACATAATATACAACACAAAATGCATAAATATTTACAAACAATTTTTTTTTATTTCATATTCTCATTTGTGTGAGGATATTGACACGTACGTGTTACAGAAAATGTTTTCATTTGACTTTCAACCCACCAGACTACTTGTCCTGATTGCTTCCTGAAATCATTGTACAATGAGGGGTGAGCTTCACAAGCTCAGTGAATTAAATTTACTAAAAGTATTCAAATTTCATAAAGAGCCCTTTAATATTTAATCATTTATCTTTCATATAACTGGATAATAGCATAGAGTCTAACATTTAAATAATTCCTATATCTTCATACTTCTATACCTCTTTCTCACTATAATTGTCTCTCTGTGAAACTCATTTATCTATAATTAAAATGAATGCATAATATCCACAACATTTCGGTAATAAAATCAACATGTGAAACAGATGCAATGCATGAATTATTATTAAGGAACATCTTCCCACACGTCGACATGTTTTTATCTTAGATTGGCTGCCTTCCAGGTTCTTTCATTCTCGTTTAGACTGACTGCCTTCCTGGTTCTTTCATTCTCATTTAGACCGACTACATATGCATATGAACAGTAATATAAAAAAACATAAATTCAAATATTTAAATGGTCTATCCTGATTTTTCTCAAATTATATAAAAAAATTCCACTAATTTCCTCTCATCCCAAAACACATCAAATCATCCATCAAAGCTTGTCAAGATCCACTAAATTTCATCTCCTCATAATTCGTATCAAAACATCAACCATAGCTCATCAAGAATTTATTGATCACCATCATTATTAAATCAACTTATTATTCTAATAATATTTCTTCTCACATAATAATTTTTCTATGTGTCCAATATTCATATCATATCTATCAACCAAATCTTTATTTATCACCAAAACATAAGTTAATAATTTATTTTAATATTATCACTAGATTTTTCATTTTTATTTATATTACTTAAAGTAAATCCAACTCACCACGTAGCAGTTAAAGCTATCCGTGGATCACCTCCTTGCCTTTCCCATTTTTCTCCGAAATTTCTCTCGGTTGCTGACCGCCAACACTTGACAGATTATTTGTATTAAATTTCTAATTATTTCTTCAATTTTTCATAAACCATATCCTTTGAAAATTCCTACTTTGACTTTAAGGAAATTTCATATATGCTAAAAATTCAAAAATAAACACTACGTTATTACCTTATGTTTTTCTGATAGTTTCTCGTGATTCTCTATGAAATTCCGCAGTAAACCCCTTCACAATTTTGCTCTTTCAATTTTTCTTTGGGTCCCCAAGTGTTTAGAGAAAAAAATGAGAATTTGAAAGAAACCATGTGAAATCTATTTACGATTTCACATAGGTGTATATACATAAGTATTGCTGCACAAATCTCGGCAGCTTTTGCTTGGTTAGGCTTGGCAACTCAACAGCCTAAGTTCTCCCACAATCTCCACATTGTGAAGATGTGTAAGGCATTCACAAATGCCTTCTTAAATTGGCAGCTGGTGTTACACCTGCTGCCCACGTTATTTGACTTTTTTAAAAAGATTTTTTCTTTATTTCTTTCTTTTTTCTTTTGTTTCTGGACGTCCTGAACGTCTATTTTTTTGAATTATTTTATTCAATACTAAATTCTTCACGTAAATATATTATCTTAATTTCAAGTCATATTTATTAAATTACTTCTTTACCCTTACTTTACGATTACGGGTATTACAATTCTACACACCTTACAAAAATTTCGTCCTCGAAATTTCCTTACCTAAAATCAAGAAAAGAGTTGGGGGTAATCTTTCCTCATTCTTGCTTCATGTTCCCACGCGACTTCTTCGACATCTTTATTTCGCCATAATACTTGAATCAAAGGAATGATTTTATTGCGCAAGACTTGATCATTTCTGTCATAAAAGTCAAATGTTCCTAAAATTCTATCGCCTGATTCAAGATACTATGAGATTCATCGTGTAAATACTTTCTCAGCAGTGACACATGAAATACATTATGTAATTGCTTTAACTCTGGAGGCAAATCCAAAAGATATGCTACTGGTCCAATTCTCTTGATTACCTCATAGGGCCCCATAAATTTAGGGCTCAGCTTTCCCTTATTTTTAAATCTCAACACTCCCTTTCATGAAGATATCTTCAAAAATACCCAATCACCAACTTGAAACTCGAGAGGTTGTCTTATATTATTAGCATACCCCTTCTATCTGTTCTGGACTGCTATGAGGTTCTTCCTAACCAGTTTGATCCTCTCAGTAGTCAAATTTATCATTTCTGTGCCATATATCTTTCTCTCTCCAACTTCTTCCCACCATACTGGAGTTCTATATCTTCTACCATATAAAGCCTCGAAGGGTGTCATCCTAATACTAGTTTGATACTGATTATTGTATGCAAACTCGATCAAAGGCAAATAAGCATCACAGCTCACTGAGAAACTCAATACACTTGCCCTCAATACATCTTCTTGTATTATGATGATTCTCTACGTCTGTCCATCAGTTTGTGGATGAAAGACCGTCCTAAACTGTAATTGTGTACCCATAGTTTCTTGGAAACTCCTCTAAAATCTAGAGGTAAATCTAGAATCTTTATCTGATACAATACTTAAGGGTATTCCATGTAATTTTACTATCTTTGTTACATACAACTCAGCCAACTTTTCTGGACTCCAGGTAGTTTTAATAGGAAGAAAATGTGAAGACTTAGAAAGTCTATCCACTATAACCCACACAACGTCATGCCCCCTTTGGGTACGGGGAAAACCAGAGACAAAATCCATACTCACATTTTCCCATGGCCACTCAGGTAATGAAAGAGGTTGTAATAAACCTGCTGGATGTCTATTCTCAGACTTTACCTGTTAACAAGTCAAACATCTAAAGATATATTCTGCTACATCCTTCTTCATCCCTGACCACCAATAATTCTATTTCAATCCCATTTACATCTTATTATTACCTGGGTGCATGGAATATACAGAATCATGAGCCTCCCTTAGTATCTTCTTTCTCATCTCCACCTTGTTGGGAACACAAACTCTATGCCCCAATACTACCATACCAGTTTCTCTAATTCTAAACTTAATTGACTTCTCACTCAACACTTCCCACCTGATCTTCTCTATCCCCTTATCTCCACCCTGCATCTGTAATAAACGATCAATAATAGGAGATTGTATCACCATATTCACCATCAATACTCCTTTATCATTGACACTCAACTGCATCCTCATTCTTCTTAATTCTATCATTAAGCTAGTATTATGACTCCCAATAGTAACCGATCTCCCTGTAGCCTTTCTACTCAATGCATCAGCTACTACATTAGCCTTTCCTGGATGATAGTGAATCATACAGTCATAATCATAGATTAACTCTATCCACCTCCTCTGCCTCAAATTCAACTCCTTATGGGTTGGTAAATGCGTCAAGCTTTTATGATCAGTAAAAATTTCACAATTGGCTTCATATAGATGATGTATCCAAATCTTCAAAGCAAAAACTATGGCATCCAATTCTAAATCATTGGTCGGGTGATTCCTCTCATGGTTCTTTAATTGCCTCGATGCATAAGCTATAACTCTCTCATGTTACATCAGCACATATCCCAACCCCTGATGTGACGCATCACTATAAATCACAAATCCTTCATCACCAGAAAGAAGCACTAACACCGGAGCAGTAGTCAGTTTTTCTTTAAACAGCTGAAAACTTCTCTCACATTCCTCTGACCACCTAAACTTCACATCATTCTTGGTTAATTTAGTCAATAGTCCAACAATCATAGAATTTTTTTGGATAAATCTCCTATAATAACCAGCCAACCCAAAAAAAGCTTCTAATTTCAGTTACACTCGTGGAACTTTCCCCATTCAACACCGTTTCTACTTTTTGTGGGTCAACTGCTATCCTCTCTCCCGATACAACATGCCCCAAGAAAGATATCTCGCTCAACCAAAACTCATATTTAGAGAACTTCGCATATAATTTCTCTCTCTTCAGAATCTCCAACACCATCTCCAAATGTTACATATGCTCCTCTCCATTCTTAGAATATACCAAAATATCATCAATAAACACAATCACAAATCTGTCCAAGAATGGTTTAAACACCCGATTCATATGGTCCATAAATGTTGTAGGAGCATTAGTCAAACCAAATGGCATTACCAAGAACTCATGATGGCCATAACGTGTCCTAAAAGCAGTCTTAGACACATCACCCTCTTTTATCCTCAATTGATGATAACCTAATCTCAAGTCTATCTTAGAAAACACTTTAGCTCCCTGTAACTGCTCGAATAAATCATTTATCATAGGTAAAGGATATCTATTCTTAATGGTGATTTTATTCAACTGTCTAAAATCAATACACAACCTCATTGTCCCGTCCTTCTTCTTGACAAACAACACAAGGGCTCCCTAGGGTGACATACTAGGTCGGATAAACTGTTTATCTAGTAACTCTTGAAGCTGAATTTTCAACTCTGTCAATTCATCTGGTGCCATTCTATAGGGTGCTATAGATATGGTTGCTGATCCTAGAATCACCTCAATAGAAAACTCAATTTCCCTATTGGGAGGCAACCCGGTCAATTCTTCAGGGAAAACATCAAAAAAATCTTTTACTACCAAGATTTCTTATAACTTCTTACTCTCTTTGCTAGAATCCACAACATATGCCAAATACTCCTCACAACCCTTCTTCAACCATTTACTAGTTGTTAAAGCAGACATAAGACAATTAGCAAGTATCTTACATTCTCTCTGAAAATTAAACTCCTCTTGTCCGGGCATTTTGAACACTGCATTTTTCCTAAAATAATTTACCCAAGAATGATATGCAGATAACCAATTCATCCCCAGAATTAAACCAAACTATGTCATATCCAAAGGCAATAAATCAACTTCAAATTCTCTATCAGCAATATTAATCATACAACCCTTCTTCAACCATTTACTAGTAGTTAAAGCACACATAAGACAATTAGCAAGTATCTTACATTCTCCCTTAAAATTAAACTCCTCCTGTCTGGGTATTTTGAACACCGCATTTTTCCTAAAACAATTTACCCAAGAATGATATGCAGATAACTAATTCATCCCAGAATTAAACCAAACTATATCATATCCAAAGGCAATAAATCAACTTCAAATTCTTTATCAGCAATATTAATCATACAACCTCGATAAATTGTTTTGATAATAACTCTATCTCTAGTAGGAACCTCAACAACAATAGCATGCATCAAAGAACTAGCACGAGCATAAATAGATTTCATATAACTACTAGATGCAAAAAAATGGGTTACACCAGGATCAATCAATAATCTAGCAGGCTTATCAAGGATAAATATCATACCCAGAACAACATCAGGAGTGACTTGTGCATCCTGTTGGGTTAATGCATAGACTCTGCTATCTCTAGACTGAAACTGGCTGCCACGCCCTCATTCTGCTACTGATCCTCAACCTCTTCCCCGCCCACTTCCTGATCCACCACTTAGCTCCATCGTTCTTCTCCCAACACTTCCAACACCTACGTTAATAGATTTTCTCGCTAGACAATATGCAGCAATATGTCCTCCCTCACCACATACAAAGCATATCTGCGTAGGGCAATTCCGAGACAGATGCCCCATCTGATTACATCTAAAGCAAACCCTTGACTCTCGATCATACATCAGATTCCTCAACCATAAATCCCAATTCCCATAGTTTGTCTCCCAAATCGAGGGGTTGCACTGGTATTACTCTGAGCTACAAAAGCAACAGATTCTACTTGCCTCTGACTCTACCCTACAGTTCCTTATGACAAAGAACGCCCCCTCTGGGATGGTCTCTCGCCTTGTACACCCATACTGCTACCACCTCTAGGTCCCTCAAATTTAGACCTCTTTAACCAATCCCTCCTATCAATCTGTAATGCTTTACCCATCAGTACAACATAATTCCCTATGTCTATGTAAGAGAGTTTAGATCGTATTTCGTAGTGTAACATGTCTAAAAATCTCTTACATTTTCTCTCCTCTGTATTCACTAATTCAGGTAGAAATCTTGACAGAGCTATAAATCTGCTATCATACTCCGCCATATATAGGGTATTCTGCCTTGGGTGAATAAAATCTCTCTCCTGCTGGGTTCGAAATATATCTGAAAAGTATTTCGCAAAGAACTCATCCTTAAACTTACTCTAAGTTAAAGGTTATTCCACTTGTGTACTCACCCTAGGCAGAATATCTTCCTACCATTGTGAAGCCCCACCTTCCAGCATAGATGAAGCAAAAGCCACTTTCTATTTATTTGTCACTGGTAAGACTTCAAAAGATTTCTCCACATATCTAATCCATTGTTTAGCTTCCACAGGATTTACAGATCCTCTAAAAGATTGAGGTTTAAACTTAAGAAATCTCACAAAACAATCTTCTTGTATATCACGTGCAAACACACTTTCTCCCTCATAAACCTCTCATCTCACCACATCAGGTTCTACTTTACCCCTTTCCTCTAATCTCTTCTGCAGATTATCAGCCCTTTCTTCAGTTGCATTCATCCTTTATATAGCACGATTAAGAGCTTCTCTCAATTCATCTTTCCTAACCTCAGATTCTCTCCCGGCTCTACTATTACCAGTTGCATTATCAACATGTTACCTCGTAGGAACCATAGACTCAATTTCTCCTCTACTTTAGTTCTCCTAAAAATTAAGGGTCTACCACGTCCCCTCTGATTCAGAACTCTACCTCTAGCTCTAGTTAAACCACATGTCATCCTCAAACTCTGCATTTAAAATATAATTTATTTAGATATTCCACTTTTTAAGTTCTGATGCAGTTTACAGAATCTTAAAACCTAATGCTCCGATACCGAAATTGTAACACCCCATCCCGAGTTGGCCACCCTCGAAACGACGTCATCACATTTTGAGAATCCCAGCAGTACATATATATGCAACAATAAAAATAATACTAACAAAACTTTCTTTTATATCATTCTGATATTAATTTAAACATAATATACAACACAAAATGCATGAATATTTACAAATAAAAATTTTATTTTATTTTCTCATTCGTCTGAGGATATTGACACGTACGTGGCTTACAGAAAATGTTTTTGGTTGACTTTCAACCCACCAGACTACTTGTCTTGATTGCTACCTGAAATCATTGTACAATGAGGGGTGAGCTTCACAAGCTCAATGAATTAAATTTACTAAAAGTATTCAAATTTCATAAATAGCCCTTTAATATTTAATCATTTATCTTTCATATAATTGGATAATAGCATATAGTCTAATATTTAAATAATTCCTATCACATCATACTTCTATACCTCATTCTCACTATAATTGTCTCTCTGCGAGACTCATTTATTTATAATTAAAATGAATGCATAATATCCACAACATTTCAGTAATAAAATCAACATATGAAACAGATGCAATGCATGAATTATTATTAAGGAACATCTTCCCACATGTCGACATGTTTTTATCTTAAACCGACTGCCTTCTCGGTTATTTCATTCTCGTTTAGACCGGCTACCTTTGCGGTTCTTTCATTCTCATTTAGATCGGCTACCTTCTCGGTTTTTTCATTTTCATTAGACCAGCTGCCTTCCCAGTTCTTTTTTTTTTTATTTAATGCATATAGATATGAATAGTAATATTAAAAAAACAAACATAAATTCAAATATTTAAATGATCTATCCTGATTTTTCTCAAAGTATATTAAAAAATTTCACTAATTTCATCTAATCCCAAAACACATCAAATCATCTATCAAAGCTTGTCAAGATCCACTAAATTTCATCTCCTCATAATTCATATCAAAACATTAACCATAGATCATCAAGAATTTATTTATTACCATCATTATTAAATCAACTTATTATTCTAATAATATTTTTTCGCACATAATAATTTTTCTACGTGTCCAATATTCATATCATATCTATCAACCAAATCTTTATCTATCACCAAAATATAAGCTAATAATTTATTTTAATATTATCACTAGATTTTTCATTTTTATTTAGACTACTTAAAGTAAATCCAACTCACCACGTAGCACTTAAAACTACTCATGGATCACCTCCTTACCTTTCCCGTTCTTCTCTGAAATTTCTCCTGGTTGCTGACCGCCAACACCTGACATAATATTTGCATCAAATTTCTAATTATTTCTTCAATTCTTTATAAACCACACCCTTTGAAAATTCTCACTTTGACTTTCGAAAAATTTCATGTATGCTAAAATTTCAAAAATAAATACTACATTATTACCTTTTGTTTTTCTAATAGCTTCTCGTGATTCTCTATGAAATTCCGCATAAACTTCTTCACAATTTTGCTCTTTCAACTTTTCTTTGAGTCCCCAAGTGTTTAGAAAAAAATATGAGAATTTGAAAGAAACTATGTGAAATCTGTTTACGACTTCACATAGGTTTATATATATAAGTGTTGCTGCACAAATCTCGGCAGCTTTTGCTTGGTTAGGCTTGGCAACTCAGCAGCCTAAATTCTCCCATAATCTCCACATTGTGGAGATGTGTAAGGCATTAACAAATGCCTTCTTAAATTGGCAGCAGGTGTTACACCTGCTGCCCACTTTATTTGACTTTTTTTTAAAGATTTGTTTTCCTTTTTTTCCTTTTTCTTTTTGTTTCTGGACTTCCGTTTTTTTGAATTATTTTATTCAACCCTAAATCTTTCGTGTAAATATATATATTTTAATTTCATGTCATATTTATTAAATTACTTCTTTAGCCTTACTTTACGATTACAGGTATTACAATAATATTGACTATGCGGTGGATCATCCAATGACTTATCAGAAGCTGTTTTCTAGTTTTCAGTTAGATCTGTGGTGAGAAGCGATGAGAGATAAGTTGCATTCAATAAGACTTGATGCTGGTGTATGGAGTTTGTGAAGGTTGTGTAAAACTTAAATATAATCTAAACATGCTAAACAATTTAAATAATATATAGATCAAATGCGGAATTATAAGGACCGTAAACGTACCTCCGGCCATTGAAGCTTTTCACTTAAACAATCTGCTATTCTCTCGGTATTGGTTCTTCTAGACTTTTAGAACTCTCCAATTTGATGGTGTATGAAAGAAAAAATGAGTAGTCCCGAGTATAGGGACCAAACTTGTATTTATACTTTTTCTCTCATCAAGAACGTCCATACGTATTCCATACATTTGTTACCACAATCAATGGGCAGCCAAAAGGTTGAGGCAGCCAAAAGGTTCATGGGCAGTCAAAAGGTTGAGGCAACCAAAAGGTTGAACATGGACCATAAATGGATTGGTTACATTCTCCCACTTGGTCCATACATTTAACCTAACTTAATCCCATTGATTATATTTTAAGAAGTAAATATATGAATCATGGAGATAAGTCCTCTAAGAGTGAGTATTACCTTCCATGTATTACGATGCATTTAGTTCCTCAAGTATTATTCTTCATGTGGCAACATTTCTTAATGAATAAACCTTATGCTTATTCTTGGTTCTATACAGACGAATTTTCTCAAAGAAATTAAGGTGCACATGAATATGAGAAAACATCAAAATATTTAAGAGTTTCATTAATAAACTGTATGCATACACTTACAAAGTGGAACCAAGTCCCATTTTCTCTACATAATCCTTGAATTTCAGAGGTGGCATGCCCTTAGTCAAAGGATCAGCGATCATCAATTTAGTACTAATGTGTTCAATGACCACTTTCTTTTCTTTTACACGTTCTCTTATGGCTAAATACTTAATGTCGATGTGTTTACTTCGACTTCCACTTTTATTGTTCTTAGCCATAAAGACAGCAGCTGAATTGTTGCAAAAAATTCTCAATGGCCTAGATATAGAATCTATGACTCTAAGCCCAGAAATGAAACTCCTAAGCCATACACCATGTGAAGTAGCCTCAAAACAAGAGATGAACTCGGCTTCCATAGTAGAAGTAGTAGTCAATGTCTACTTGACACTTCTCCAAGAAACAACTCCACCGGCCATCAGAAAAATGTACCCTGATGTTGATTTACATGAATCAACACAGCCAACAAAGTCTGAATCAGAGTAGCCAATCACATCCAGATTGTCTGTCTGTCTATATATAAGCTTGTAGTCTTTAGTTCCTTGAAGATACCTCATTACTTTCTTTGCAGCTCTCCATTTTTCTGTACCTGGGTTACTCTGATATCGCCTAGCATCCCTACAGCAAATGCAATGTCAGGTCTAGTGCAGACCTGAGCATACATAAGGCTTCCGACTACAGAAGCATATGGAATGTTCTTCATGGATTCCCTTTCAAAATCATTATTCAGGCATTGGTTCAAATTGAACCTATTACCTTTCACAATAGGAGCTACACTTGGTGAATAATCTATCATCCGAAATCTCTCTAAAACTTTGTTGATATAAGTTTCTTATGACAGACCTAAAACACCTCGAGGTCTATCTCTATGGATCTTAATGCCAATGACATAAGATGCCTCACCCATATCTTTCATATCAAAATTTTTAGAGAGAAATTGTTTCATCTCATGCAGCAAGCCCTTATCATTGGTTGCAAGTAAAATATCATCCATATATAAAACAAGAAAACAAATTTTACTCCCACTGACCTTCTGGTATATACCGTTGATGAAAGGCTTATTTAAAACCGTATATGAATTTCTTAAGCTTGTAAACCAAATGCTCATCATCATTAGAGGAGAAACCTTCAGGTTGTTTCATATGAACCTCTTCCTCCATATTTCCATTAAGAAATGTCGTTTTCTCATCAATTGGTTGCAGTTCAAGGTCAAAATGAGCAACTAATGCCAAAACAATACGAAGAGAATCTTTCTTTGATACAGGAGAGAAAATCTCCGTGTAATCGATTCCTTCCTTTTGAGTAAATCCCTTAGTAACGAGTCTCGCTTTGTATCTCTTAATGTTGCCTAATGAATCTTTCTTGGTTTTAAAGACCCATTTGCAACCAATGACCTTCGCTTCATTTAGCAACTCTACAAGATCCCAAACTCCATTGCTTTTCATGGAATTCATCTCTTCTTTCATGACATCGTGCCACAAGGTTGACCCTTTGCAACTCATGGCATATGAAAAGGTTTCAGGATCATTTTATGCTCCAAAATTATAGTCAGATTCTTGTAGATACACAATGTAATCACTAGGAATTGCCGATCTTTTATCTCTAGTAGATTTTCTTAATGTTGTACCAATGTCTCCCAGGGGAGCTTGTGGTTCAACTGGTTGTTCAAAAGCTTGTGGTGTTTCCTAAACTGCTTGATCTATTAGAATACTGTCAGCAGCTTGTTGAACCTCAATGATTGATTGGTCAACACGAGCTTGTACTTGAGGTGTGCTATGAACTATAACCAATCTATCATTTGATGAAAATTAAGATTCTGTATGATCTTGTGCAGGTTCTGTATGATCATGTGCAGGAACTAAGTTCCTGAACCGATCCTTCCCACTGATCATGTCATTCTCTAGAAACTCAGCGTTTCTTGATTCCACAATCCTAGTAGTATGAGTTGGATAATAAAACCTGTAACCTTTGGACCTTTAAGCATATCCAACGAAATACCCACTAATGGTCCTCGGATCCAGTTTCTTCTCTTGTGGGTTATAAATCCTCACCTCAGACGGACATCCCCAAACGCGCATATGTCACAAACTCGGTTTCCAACCTTTCCATAATTCAAATGATGTCTTAGGTACAACCTTGGTTGGAACTTGGTTTAATATATACGCAACTATCTTTAGTGCTTCAGTCCACAAGGATGTAAGAAGGTTGGAGTTATTAAGCATACTCCGCACCATGTCCATCAATGTTCGGTTTCTTATTTCTGTAACACCATTCTGGTTCGGGGAACTAGGCATAGTGTAATGGGCAACAATCCCATGTTCTTGAAGAAACTTGGCAAAAAAGACCAGGTACTTGTCCACTTTCTGTGTATCTACCATAATATTTTCCACCTCTATCGGATCTCACAATTTGTATTTGCTTTTCGCATTGGTTCTCAACTTTAGCCTTAAAGACTTTGAAGGCATCCAATGCTTCATTTTTCTTATGAAGCAAATAGATATACATATATCATGAGTAATCATCGATAAAAGTGACGAAATATTTCTGACCATGTGCGTCAATGTCTGGACAACATATATCAGTATGAATGATTTCTAATATGTCCGAACTCCTATTAGCACCTTTCTTGGACTTGTTGGTCTGCTTTCCCTTAATGTAGTCCACACAAGTCTCAAAATCAGTATAATCTAGAGTACTAAGTACCCTTCATTCACAAATCTCTTAATTCTTTCTATGGAGATATGTCCTAATCTCCGGTGCCATAACATAGAGGAGTCCTTGCTAATATTACACCTTTTAATGCCAGTTTGAACATGCATTGAACTATAAGTGGCATCATTTTACAAATAAAGACGATAAAGACCATCAGACAAAATACCATTCCCAACACAATCAATTTTATAAAATAAACTGAAAGATATGTCTTGAAAATTAAAGGAATATCCAAATGGTACAAGTCCAGAAACAAAAATCAAGTTTTATGAAAAACTTGGTACATAAAAGATCTTTTCTAATTTTAAAATAAAGCTACTATTTAAAGTTAAAATGCAAGTTCCAATCGCCTCCACATGTGATCCCATTTTGTTGCCTGATAAGATGCTTTGCTCACTTCCCAATGGCTTCCTTAGGTTTTGCATACCCTGCAAGGAGTTTGCAATATGGATTGTAGATTCAGAATCAATCCACCAGGTGTTAATATTAACATTAACCATATTAGATTCATAACAAACAAATGAGGTTGGATTACCTTTCTTCTCAAGACATTTTTGGAATTTGATACATTCCTTCTTCATATGTCCCTTCTTTTTACAAAAGAAACACTTTTCTTCTTTCTTGATATCAGCTTGAGGTGGTATTTTACCTTTCCCCTTCTGATTAGCTTTATGATTGGCTTGAGATTTGATAGGTTTAGCTTTGCCCTTCCCACGGGTTGTAGCCAACATTGCACTCTCACCCAGTTTCATCACAAGTCTCTTTTCTTCTTGAACACACATGGTCATTAATTCATTGATAGACCATTTGTATTTATGTGTGTTGCACGAGATTTTGAAAGGCCTGTACTGAGTTGAAAGGGTGTTCAAATATAGTGCACCAGGAAGGACTTCGACATATCAACCTCGAGTTTCTTAAGTTGAGCTGTAATGTCACGCATTTGCATTATGTGCTCGCACACACCTTTTACGCTGGTGAGTCCGAGAGATGATAATTTCATTATCAGGGTGCTTGCCAATGCCTTTTCTGAAGTGATGAATTGATCGTCAATGGCTTTCAGCAAATCACAGATTTTCTCATGCTGGTCGACAGAACCACGTATACCAGTAGTTATCTTAGTCTTGATAAACATCATGCTGAGCCGGTTGGATCGCTCTTATTGCTCATATAGCGTGATCGCTACTGGAGTGCTGTTATCGGCGATTGTAAGTGGTTCGTCCTTCCTAATAGCATAATCTATATCCATCCACCCTAGATGGAGGAGAATCATCTCCTTCCATACCTTATAGTTATCTCCCCTAAGTTCGGGTATGTCACAACAGATATAAGAAAAACTAGTGGGTTGAGTAACTGCAGAAAGTCCAAAAGCTTATGTCAAGATTTGAGGTCTAATTTTCTAAATTACATGTTTTACCAATGTAAAACATGCTGAAATTGAATCTAATTTTCATTAAAAATTACATGTGGGCTAAATTTTTAATTCAATAAGATTCTTTATACTTTATGATAGATTTTATCAAACTATTTTTACTAAATTCATAATATATATTATGATTACAGTTTGATGTTTTTCTATCTTTAAACTTTATGATAAAAATATTACATTAATTCTTCCTAACTCCTGTGGGTAAATTAAGAAAAACTAATTTTAATATATTATCCTAATTAATTATATAAACATAATAAAATTCATGTGGGGTAAAATCATTATATTTATATAATTAATTACAATTAATGTCCATTATGTGATCTTAATCCACTTAATATATAATTTTTATATAATTAAAGATGCTGTGGCTACTCTTTAAATATTTAAAATTATATGGTTCACTAGACATTTATATTTACTATATTTTAGGCTCTACTTAATGCCTAAGAACAATTACGCAGTAACATAATAGGCAATCACTAAGAGTGCTCCCAGGATAATTGGTTGGGACAAAGCCTCATTAAAAACCAGAATCCTTAGGCATAGCATTGTTCCAGATCATGCTGTCTTATGGTAACTACAAATTGTTTATGAATTATTCATAATTTTTAACTTAATTGTTCATACTAATATATTATGAACCTTAATATGTTATGCACAAATTAAGTTTTATGAGAATAACCTAAGTTTACATAATCTAACAAGATCTAAACTTAATAATATGTTATCATATGTAAATAAAATTCTCATAAATAAAACAAAAATTGCACAATTAAACATAATATTATGCACTTAATTTAATTCTATGCACAAAATAAACTCATTCTAAAAGCATGAATTGAAAAACAAAAAATCGTGCTAAATATGAGCATTTAATAAAATTGCATATATAGAACAAACATAAATAGTATATGCATAATCTTAATTTAAGCAAAATAATCACAAGTTTGATCCGAGGGGGAATCGAACCCAAGACTGTGCGCCTACCACACAGTCCCAAATTCGTCCTTACCACTAGGTTACCCCGGGGGGTTCATAAACATTATTTTTGTAAATAATTACAAATCATATGCAAAATTGTGAAAATCTATAAAATTAGGCCAAAATCTGAACTTCCAAATATATATATATATATATATATATATATATATATATATATATATAATTCTGGAAAATTACCGAATTCGGAAACTGCAAGATATTTTCCTAAACCAGTTGTCTTCAACCTTTAGCTGGGTCGTTTTTAACCCGTTTTCAAAACCCAACTTAATCTTGGCTTCCAGGATACCAAGGCAAGATTTTAAAACTCAGAAATATTAGAAATCAAATCTAATGATTTCTAATATTATTTTCCATCAAAAAATTCTCATAAATCAAACTTTGAAATCAAATTATTTTTCGGGTGTAAAACAAAAGTTTTACAGATTGCTTAATACTTCAAGGCAGAGGCAAACAATGCTCTGATACCAAATGTAAAACTTAAATATAATCTAAACATGCTAAACAATTTAAATAGTATATAGATCAAATGTGGAATTATAAGGACTGTAAACATACCTCCCGCCATTGAAGCTTTTCACTTACACAATCTGCTATTCTCTTGGTATTGGTTCTTCTAGACTCTCAGAACTCTCCAATTTGATGGTGTATGAAAGAAAAAATGAGTAGTCCTGAGTCTAGGGACCAAACCTGTATTTATACTTGTTCTCTCATCCAGAAGGTCCGTATGTATTCCATACATTTGTTACCACAATCAATGGGCAGCCAAAAGGTTGAGGCAGCCAAAAGGTTGAACATGGACCATAAATGGATTGGTTACAGGTTGAGCCTGTAAATTTTTTTGATGGTTGTAAGACTTAAAAGGACTTCAAAGGATTAAAAGTTTCAAGTCCATATTAGTGGCTAAATAGTTTACTCGGAGAGAAAGGATTATTTACAACGAAACTTTCTCTCAAGTTTATTCTATGGATGCTTAGAGTAATCATGACACGAGTAGCTCATCAAGTTTTAGAGTTGCATCAGATGGAAATGAAAAGTGCTTTCTTGTATAGAAATTTTATCAAAAAGTCTATATGATACAACCTAAGGAATTTAAAGAAGATTGTGACAAATCATTGTATATGTAGACATGCAAAAGTGTATATAAGATTTCAAAGCAAGCTTTTAGATAGTAGTATTTGAAAGTTGATAATATAGTGACTTCATAAAGGTTCGTTGAAAGCAAATGTAAAATCAGTGAATATATTTCAAGGTCAGTTGGAGCAATTTTGTTTTCTTTATCTTGAATGAGGATGAAATCGTACTTGTTGATGATGTCTTAGGACTGCTGCATGAAGTTAAGCAACTAATGTCTAAGCATTCTAACATAAAAGATCTTAAAAAGACATGTTTTTACTATAATTGAAATCCATAAAGATAAACCTTGTTTCCTATTGAGACTATCTCAGAGGGCATACATTGACTGTGTTATGGAAAGGTTAAGTATGCAAGATTGCAAACTTGGGAATGTTACAGTTCCTAAAGTGACAAACTGAGCCCTATGCAGTGTCTTTAAAGTGAAACTTAGAAAGAATCTATAAGGAATGTGTCATATACTATAACAATATGGAGCCTAAAGTTTAAATCCCTACATTGTTTTTGTAGTGGAATTTTCTTAAGAGCCTAAAGGATCTAGATCACTGGGTAGCTGTTTAGAAAGTCATAAGGTACCTAAAGAGGTCCCAAGGTTTCAAACTGGTTTACAAAAGTTTTTAAATAAAAAATCTTGAGATGGTGAAGCACATAGATTCAAACTTTACCATTTTTTAGGATAAAAAGAAGTTTTCATCAGATTATATGGTTATAGTGGCAGAAGGTGCTAGTTTAAGAAAGTATCAAGAAGACACTTATCGGTTCTTCTAAGCTAAGGTTATGGCATGCTATGAGCCGTCGCACAAGCTACTTGAATAAAGAATTAATTGTCGGGTCATTCATGGTTACTTTTATTGCTAGGCCCATATTGGTGTATTGTGATAATAGTTATTCTCTAAGAATAATTAAGGGTATCACAGGATCCAAGCATATGGAAGTAAAATGATTAACAATTAAGTAAATTAATAAAGTATGGTGACAATAAAGAGAAGAATAATAGAATAAATAATTTTTTTACTAATGCTTTAACCAAGAGTCTTTGCTCTGATGCATTAAAGTGACATGCTTAAAGGATGGGCTTAAGATATCTTTGGATATACTTGGTTAGTAGGAGGCATTGCATTTACTTTATTTATTTACATTATTCTTTACATCTTTTGTGATGTACTTCAGTTATTTACATCTTTTGGTGATGTATTTAAAATACTATATTAATGATGATTATCACTTGCTATTAAGTTATATACATATTGATAACTGTAAGAGTTTAAATATCATTGATATTATGCATGTGGGTGTATTATATGCTACAACATGTCAAATATAAAGTCTTAAGACACGTGTCAGTCTTGAGCAAAGGTTTGGAGCATTTATTTAAGTTGAAAGCCCTGTGAGTATGTCTCTTGACACATAAAGATTATATTGAGATATACTATTGAGACATACAAGTTTGTTATTAGAGCCATAAAGATTTTTTTAAGTGTTCTTGTGATGCTTTAAGGAAGAAAAAATAAGAACCAACAAGTAAGATTAGCATATTTAGATCACTTCAGGATGCTAATTTTTCTAGCTACACTACGACACTAAATCCATGTTGATAGAGTTGATTGGCTAATGTAACCATGGAAAGTCTTGTATTGCTCAATTATGCAATTATCGCCATGATTCGGGGTTAAAGGCTTTATTGGACCATATTAACACTTTTTTTGTGGAAGTCTCATTGTGGTGAAGGGGGGTTTGGCAATGATCCCTACTGGTTTTATTAATTATGAAAAATAGTACAAAGAAAGCAAGGGGGCCTAATCAAACCTTGCAGAGCGATGCATGAAAAATAAGTATACAAATGATTCCTTGCAGAACAAAGCCTGAACAAATAAAAGATACATCAATGATAAACTACAAACTTCTCTGTTTTGTGGAATAAAAGTTGGGGAAAACATTTTCATCTTCAAAGCTAAGTCAAGTGATGTCTTGTGGAAGAGAGCTTGTAATGGAAAAATCTGATTGGAAAGAGTGCGACGTGACAAAGCTGCTAAACTATTTGCCGGTCGATTTCTTTCTCTGTATTTGTGACTAAGGACAACTGTAGTAGGGAGTAAAGACTGGCAATCCTAAATTAATCTTCCATGGAGTTATCTTATTGTTGAAACAATCAATGAGCACTTTTGAGTCTGATTTAATGTGTGAGATCGCACTGTTTTTGCTTCTACATATTTGCAAGCCTGTTAAAAGGGCTTTGGCCTCTCCCTCCATGTTCGAACCAACCCCATAATAATATGAAAAATTGAGTATAACTGCACTAGTCGAATCTCTAACAAGACCTCCTCTTGAGCATAGTCCATCTCGGCTAGAGCCATCCGTGTTAAGTTTCAAACTGTCGGGGGAGCCAACCATTTTATCCATGACCTTCTATTTATTTGAGGTTTCCGAATGGGTAACATTATAGCTTGAAGCGAGATAGACCCAATAAAATCAGTAGCCAACGCTGGAGTGTGAGTTTTGAAAATATTTCTGATCAAAAGAATTACCTTTTGAATGATTTTTTGGGGAAAGACCGGAATTGTGCTATGGCGATAGGAATTATGAGCCTTCCATATTTCCTAGAAACCAATATTAATAACAAGAAACCTGGCTATACCTAACTAGGGAGTGAAATTTGCTTGCGCATATCATCGTTGGAATAAACAGAGAATAGTGTTTACATTTGGTGAAGCGTTTAACATATTTACAAAGAAACCCCACACTTGCTGAGCTGGGTAACTAGTGACTAGAAGATGAGCCAAGGTTTCAATTTTTGGGGAGGAACAACCGTTGTAAGCCGAAACCATGGGGATGCCAAGACGCTGTATAATAGATTCTACTAGTATATATAATTGTTTTAAAGAGATGCCAAATAAAGAAACCGATATTTTTCGGTAGCCATTTATTCCACAGAAATTTTCTCCATAGAAAACTTTTATTATGAAATAATGTAACTTGCCAAAAAGAAGAAGATGAGAATTCATTAGATGAGCAGAAACACCAGGTCAATTTATCTTCATGTTTGTTTAAGTGAATGGAGTAACAAAAAGCGTTGTTTCACAGTTAGATGCGTTTCAATGTTGTCCAGGATTTCATGGGATTGAATAGCATCCGAAACCGTAAAGACGGGCTGGGCTGGCTTAGATGGAGGGAGATGACTCATCTGTTGACCATTTGTCTTGCAATAAGAAAATAGGACTGAAAGCAAGGAACGAATAAATTTCCAGCTGTGAGATGCAAAAACTGGAGGAGAAGACTGTAGCGTTTCCTAAAAACAGCCATATTTTTGCTTCATAAAGGAAACCCACAAGGATTTTCCATGCAAGTAGCTCCAACTGAGTTTTGCATCAAGAGCTTCCGTAACTTGATTAAGATATTTAACCCCCAGACCTCCCTCATCAACAGGGATAGGTAGTCGATCCTAGGAAACCCGATGCCTCCTGCTTTCACCCTTAGCACTCCAAAGGAAATCCGTAAACAAGCTGTTCAAATTTAATGATGAGAGTCTTAGGGAGAGGAATTGCAGACAGAAAGTGAATCGGGATGACAGTGAGAACCGAATTTATTAAAGTGATTTTTCCTCTATAGGCTTAGCCTTCCACCCTTCTAGGCGTTGTCTGACCTTTGAGATAAGAGTTTCAAAGTAAGCCGGTTGGGCTTTACCTTTCAATAACGACACCCAAGGTACTTTATAGGCAATTGAGCATGTTGAAATCCAGTCTAACTTCGAATTAAATTGCACCTGCGACGTGGAACTTTGGAGGAGATGATAAAAGAGCTTTTTGAGGCACTAATCTGCTGACCACTCTCTTGTTGGTAGAGTGAATTTTTTTTTGAAGTTCTTGCAAAGATTTATTGCTTTCATTTCTGAAAATACAATCAGAGCTGCTCTTGACGTCCTGTAAGTTAAGATTTTTCCTCCACCCATTTCTGTATTAATTGTACCGCTCAAAACATCTTGAGCCAGAATGAAAAGAGAAGGAGAAGAGGGTTTCCTTGTTTAAAGCCCCTAGAAGAAGTGAAAATACCAAAAAGACTCCTCATTCAACTGTAAAGTATACCAGCAACTTGACAAGCTTCTATACACCATATCACCCAATAATTATGAGAAACCAAACTTCCTATAATAAAAAACTCCATTCCATGCGATCGTATTCTTTAGCGAAGTCAATTTTAAGGATGACATTGCTTCCATACACTTTCTTATCAATATTTGCTTCTAGTTCAAAGGCCAAGGCAATGTTCTCATGGATTGTTCGACCTTTTATAAAGCCTGATTGCTTCAATGATATCAGACGAGGTAAGTAACAAGACAGCCGATCATTAAGAATACTTTTGTAGCTGAAGTTGCATAAGTTGATCGCACTACAAGATAAAAAGTCAACGCCGACGCTTTTTTTTTTGGCATATTTCGGCACTTTAAAGTGCCGTAATATGCATTACTGGCGCTTATTGCAAGCGCCAGATAAAGCACCGATATGTATAGTGTCGAAGTGCAAATACCAGCGCTTAAAGAAAGCACCGCAATATGCATATTTTTCGGATACCGGCGTATAGCAGTGCTTCCAAGCGCCGCTAAAGTGGTTTTATTGTGTTTTTACATTATTTTGTGACACTTTTATCCTTAGAGAAGTGAAAAAATATAGAATGAAATTTAAGTCAATAAGACGACATCATCATCATGGAAACTTTTAACTATCATAAACTGAACAAACTGACCATAAAAACTTATTAGAAAGCAATCACAATGCATAGCAATCAAATAACATATCACAAGATTGGTGGCCCAAAGCTATTTTTGACAAAAATGTTTCTTAGTCCTACCACGCAAAGAACAATGGCACACCACCTTCCCAAAAGAAAAAAGAAATAAATAAATACAAAGGTAATATTCTCATAGCTTTGAACATGTTCCTGAATTTCACTTTGAAATTGTTCTTGTCCTTTGTTCTTATGATCCTTATCCTCTCAGAATCCAAGATTATATGATCCTTCGTTCTTATTTCTCATACCAGTATGGCAGCTCCTCATTTGGCCCAGGAGAGGCAGTATTAGAATAATTAAGGGGTGGGAAAAGAGAGTTTAAAATCCTCTATTACCATTATTTTCCCCCAAAAGCCTCCAAAAGCTCACCCATGGAATTATTTTGATTGCCCATTGACAATAATAAATCTCCTTCTCTCAGGAGTATATTCTTCAGCGCACACATTGGTGAACTGACACTGCCACCTAAAGAAGACAATCAAGGATATACAGTCAACAGAAAATTCAAACAATGTGTGAAGATAAATATGAAGACTCAATACAATATCCAAAGGAGAAAGGATCGCTTTGCTTATAATTGCAAAAAAATAAAAAAATAAAGAAATCAACATGAATTACATGGCAACTGCGATATGTATAGATGCAATTGTCACCCTCCTCTCAATCTGTATTTTCTTTTTCCAGGATGATCTGGATCCAGTTCTAGAAGCAACTTTTTATTACCATCATCTGCCCGCTGTTTAGTGTCGTTATAATATCTGTGCTTATTTAAAATCTCATTGAAACGCTGAATCGCTGCATAGAAGAACCTGGTTTGATAAACAAGGAAAACAAAAACATTTTCTTAGAAAGGCATTGGCTTTGCCTCTTACAAAAAGAAAGATAAGCATTGACTTTATACAAAACTCAACGAGGGGTTTCCTCTCTGTATGACTTTATCATTCTTTTGTACATTTAAAAAAAATGCAATTTCAATGCTAACTTCTCACTAATCAAACCCAAGAACCCAATTAATAAGTGATCTCAAAGCAAGAAGAACGCTACTACCATATTTGGAGCATAATTCTCAATATTATAACATGGGTGATAGCACTATAGCAGAGTTGTCAGCAAGTGAAAAGACGTCGAACAAAACAGTGAATTATACAGATTCTGAGTAGCATGTGCTAAGAACATCACTCCCCAGAAGATAAACATTTTAACATATATAATACATAATTAAAGCTTTTAATAATGGCCCAACAATGTAAAGAGATTAGCATCAACAATATCAAAGAAAAGTAACTATAAGCCTCATCAAAATTTTCATAATTGCAAAAAAAAAATTCTATAAACCTCATCAAAGTTCTTCGTGCTATAATTTCAGCATGCGAGTCATTCACAATGTCACCGTGCGAGCTCAATAACGACTGGCCAACGCACTTTGTCCCCGTTCCCAACGCAACAACTTCCAGTTCTGTTCACAAAATTGAAAAAAAATCACTATTTTGAAATTTTATCTTATACCCACTAGTCATTAACTGGTTAACAATCTAAACCTTGAAGATTAAACCTTAACTAAGAAAAAAAAATCATGATTTTAGTATTGTTCTTCGATTTTAAAGAAAAACACCCAAAGAAAGAGAGAAAGGGGATATGACCTTGAGAAGGAGAGGAGATTAGGAAAGCGGCCAAGACTGTGACTTCGCATCCCTAAGGCTTTCCCTTCTTTGGAAGAGACTTGTAAACTGAAATTACCTTCTCTGCCACGATTAAGGTCGTGCACGATTAAGGCTTACAGTATTCTTGTGTTGGGGTTTAGTGTCGTGCACGATTAAGGTCATGGTAGAGGATTAGGAAGTATCAGTGGACCAATAAAGAGAAGAAGCGAAGCAGCAAGAAAAGTATGGCGGGGGAGTTCACATGATCGAAATTTTTGGGGAAACGGCGCGGTGGAGCTAAGGGATTGAGCGGCAAAAAAATTTTGGGGAAAAAAATCACAACAGCTAATTTATATGTGAAATTTTTAGCATATACCGACGTTTAAAAGCGTCAGAATATGCCAATTTCATATTTCGGTGCTTCAAAGCGCCAGTATATACTCGAAACCCATTTTATATTCCGGTGCTCTGAAGCGTCGGTATATTTCGGTGCTTTGAAGCGCCGGTATATGCAGAGAAGCATATTCCGGCGCTTGCATATACTGGCGCTTTAAAGCGACGGAATATGAAATGGGTTTCGAGCATATTTCGGCGCTTTAAAGCGCCGAAACCCATTTCATATTCCGGCGCTTTAAAGCGCCAGTATATTACGGTGCTACTAAGCACCCCTATATGTATTAAGATTCATATATAACGGTGCTTTGAAACGCTGTTATATGTTCTTTGTATATTGCGGCGCTTCAAGAAAGCGTCACAAAAAAAGCGTCGACGGTTATTATATTGAGGCGTTTTTATGAAGTGCCAGAAATAAAGCGCCGACAAATGTCAATTATCTTGTAGTGTCGGTTTGAACTCTGCAAAAGAGGTTGGATTGGAAACTTTTGGCAACAAAATTAAATTAGTTGTGATGGTTTTCAGCAAAACAATTCCCTGGAAAAAAGAGTGCGCCATTTGAACCGCATTTGATTTAACAATCGACCAACAAGTTGTATAATAATATCTTGTGAAGCCATCTGGTCCAAGAGCACTGTCTATGCGCAGAGCAAAGACAACCTTCTTGATCTCATCCACATCAGGAAGCGCACACAGAAACTTGTTATCCTGGTCAGATAAAAGAGAAAAAATGCAGTTGACAATGGTACTTCAAGGAGAGCGAAGTTCTGAAGTAAAAATACCTGCAAAATGTTGGACAATAGCTAGACCGATCACACTCATATCAGATTTATAATTTCCATCTGCATGCAACAACTTAAAAGAAGGACCGATCACACTCATATCAGATTTATAATTTCCATTCTTCTTCTTTTTCTTCTTCTACATTGAGGAAAACCTTGTTCCATGCCAATGAAGTTATTTTCGGGTTAAGAGACATCATGCTACATTGAGGAAAACAACTCTTCAGTAGCTCTCAAAACTGGTTGTGCACTAGGACAGGTCTTATGCTAAATGAGATTTTACCCTTCCCAAATTTGCTTATCAGGATGGCTTGCTGCTTTCTCTAAACGAATAGGTTCCATAGCTCCTTTGCAATCATCATCTTTGTTTGGCCAGAGGGTTTTTGGATAGGGTTCTGGTGAACCCCATGAACCTCAATAGTCAATTTTTGATTAACTGAAGAGGAGATCTTAGGACAGGCCTCCCTTGAATGGTCTTGAAGATGACAGTGAGTGCAATAGAACAGTTTGTTCTCCACCTGAGTAGGTTTCTAGAATCCCTTTTGTTTGTCCAGTCCAATAGAGATCCAAACATGAGAAGGAATGATTTGTGTGCTATCAATCTCCACACAAACTCCCTAGCATGAATGGGGTGGGAGGCTTGAGCTATCCTCTCGTCATTACGAAGAAAAGTGCCAAACGATCCAACAGTTTGTTTCAAAAAGGCATAAAGGAAGAAAGTTAAAGGGAGTTTTGGTAAACGTACCCATACCGCTGCAAGCTTAGATTCACGAGATGGATTAAACCGAGGATCCCATTTGAATAATCTGAAGAAGGATATGTCTACTATATGAAGATCGATTGACTAGGCCTTGGCAAAATCATCACTTGAGAACAGTTGAATAAGTACATTTTTGGGATCAAGAAGACCTACCACAACAGGCAACGATAAATCCCAGGCCGAAATAATGTGATTCCTAATGGTGTTGATGGGAGATCGTCCTTAGAGAATTTAGGTATCAAACAGTACTCAAACAGTTTATTGATGCTTGCGCCTTTGCAACGGAGAACTCAACAGCTGAGAGCCCTTCATACAATGAAAAAGGTTTAAAAGACGCTGACAAAGGATAGAGATAATGTATAGAAGTCGGTTTGGATTGAGAGGAAGAAGCTACTGCATTCGCAAAGGACTTTGGTAAAGAAGGAGAAGGAGTTGATGGTTGAGGAGTCGGCACTACAGGCGAGGTAACCATGGATGTTTAAAACAGTATAGGGATTAGGGTTAGGATTTCATGATCGAGTCAATTACCTACATCCATTTAGATAGAACCTGACTTAAATTACATCAAACCCAACAACTACTAAGCTAACAAGGATTTGTCCGGTAAAGATTAACCTAGGATCGGATTGACACTTAAAGTAGTATCTATACCAATGGTTTTAAAATTATGACCACATAAAATTTTATAGTTATCTCGGCTTGAGAGTTATAAAACAATAAATTTGTTTTTCAAAACTAATCACAACTAATGTCCTTCAAGAAAATATTGAAATTTTCCTATAAGATGAGCTTACATTAATTGTGGATTTTGGGTTTTGTCAAAAAGGGCTAAGTAATTAGTCTATTGGTGAGACTTAAAGATAGCCCATATAATGTGATCTATTATTTGACCTAACTCTTATGTGTTGGGTGTGGACTAGTTAGTGTGAGTCTTAATAACCTATTAGGTCTTTGATGACCAGTTTAATGGGATATTATATAAAAATTATGGTTAGGTTTCATCCTCTTATTAAAAACATAACTTTATAATATTTTGTTTCATCGAGGAAGCTAGCTAACAAGAGGAAAAATGAGGAGAAAGCTTTAGTTGATTTATTTCCATAACAATTTCAGGTTTGGTGTTCTTATTTATGTGACTACATGAATATCTTTTATTTCTGCTATGCGATTCATCATGAAGTCCAAGACAAGTACGCATTAAAGGTTATTAATTCAATCATATTCAATTAGGTTTTCTACAGTTATGGTTTATTATAGAGTTTGGATTGTTTTATTACAATTCTTACATGAGAATCTTCCATGATTTGTGGGAAAGGTAAATCAATTGTTAACAAAAATCAACCTTATACGTTTTCAATTACCCTTAATCAAATATTGCACCTCCCTTAAGGATCAAACATAATTGTAAAAATCAATTAGTTAATAAAATACCTTGAGACCACTATAAATGATAATTTGACAGTAACATTCGAAGCAAAACAGCTCTGAATGGCAACGATCGAAGAGTTCCTTCCCCGTCGATGTTTCCCTAAACTATTGCTATTTTCATTTTCACTTTTGGCGAGAATGTTTTTTTTTTCTCCATCTGCCTTTGCCTTTAATGGAGACTTTTGGAGACCTAAATCCTCGTCTTCATCCCTGTTTATAAATGGGAGCGAAAATTCCTCACAAAGAAATGTTGGGATTTCCCATAAATCAATTCTTTTATTATAAAAGAATACCAATTACACTTAAAAGAATAACAATTACAAATATATTTATAAATTAAAAATATAACAAAATATGGATTAGGAAACAAGTTCAGGGATTAAGGCCATGTTTGGTCCCTTATTTAAACCAACTTAAAAGTAAGTTGACTTAAATGGGTTCAAGGCAAAAAATTATATTGAACCTATTTAAACCAACTTACTTTAAATTGACTTAAATGAGAGACCAAACATGACCTAAATGGGTTGAAGAGTGTCATTTCCACCTCTATTCTTGAATCTATTGAAGATTTTTTTTATCATCTTCATTTCCATTTATGTGGAGATAAAATCTTCAATAAATTTGATTTCGTTGAGTCAAAACATTTGGGTCTTTACATAAGGACGAAGAATTTTGCCATCCCTAGGGTCCATGGCCATGAACCAAGTGAATTTATTAGTGCTGGCATAAAAAGAAGCAATCCTTATCTAGCAAAAGGTTAAAAAAAATCCCACATCAAACGCTTACGATTGCAAAGTTCATTAATATATTTATTTTATAAAAAAGTTCATTAATATTTTAAATGACAACATATCTATATCTATATCTATATTGGGTTCTAACGGCTTAAGCTAGTAAGATGAAGTTCCTCATAATAATATTCTCAAATTTAATTACAACATAATTACTCATCATAAAAGAACAAGTATAGAGTTGAAAAGTAATTGAAAACAAAAAGACACTCATATCTCACATTATTTATTCGTTTCGATTTTTTGATATAATTTTAATTTTTTAAATTAAAATACCCTTACTTAATAATTTTGGGCCAGTATCATCATTTTCCCTGACGCTATTAACAATTTGTCCATTTTAAAATTGATCAATCTCTTTTTCTAGTTTTAAGGGTATTTCAAACGTCCCATCCATATAAAATAAAAGGAGACTATGCATATCATCTTTTGGAGCAATTTCATCTTTTTAGAATTTTTTTGAGAAGATAAATATTTCTTTTTGGATGAAGGAGACAATTTGAAACACTATCAAAACTGGAGGAGAGATTGATTGATTTTAAAACTGAAGAATATTTTTATTATAAAAAAGTGCCAAAACTCAGGGACAGTGCTGATATTAACCCTTAATTAAATACTAGGTGTTTTTTGGGTTATTATAATCAAGCACCCTTATATTTAACATTGTGTTTCAATGTTCCCATTGTATTTTAAAAAAGGTCAATTTCCCCATTGTATTTTAAACATGTGACCAATAAAACCTTTTAATGATTATTATGATGAAATTGATATCGGTGCACACAAAAATTTTGGCTATTAAAAAGAGCAAATTTTTTTATCAAGATTTTGTGTGTGCCAGTATCAACTTTAGACAAAATTTTGTGTACATTGGTATCAATTTTGCTGAAATTATCATTAAAAATGTTTGTTGGACACATATATAAAGTGTAAGGGGTAAATTAATCGTTTTTAAAATGCAAGAGGATATTGAAACACATGGCAAAATATAAAGATGTTTGATGATAATAACCCTTTTCCTTCATAAAGTTTAGAATTTAATTTTATTCCTTGGACAAATGACCCTTTCTTATAGTTATTAATTATATTAATTAGTTTTTTTTTATTATCCTCGTAAAATTAGGATTTAGTTTTACTCTCTATAAATAAGAAATTCTTCTATAAATAAGCCTTGATAAGATTTAAGTAGGCAAGCTGATTGCTTGCTTAAATCTAACCCTAAACATCACAAATATGTAATTTAATTCATTACATTGGTTGTAAAAAAAATGGATAAGGATTAAATTTATATTTTTTATTTGTTTAAATATTTGATTATAGTTTCATCAGATTAATAAATTCAACAACATACTAGATTTGTTACATGAGAAAAACATTAATGTTTATTGATATTATAAATTTTGGAGATTGTTTTTTTTTTCTCTTCATATCAAAATCAAATCATAGTATTTTATTACTTTTATTTATCCCTACTATTAAGAGCCCTATTAGGTCTTCTATTATGTGTTGTTGAGAGTCTTCTTATGTGTCCTGGTAGGTTTCTTAGTTTTACTTAATTTAGTCCTATTAGATTTGATATTTATAAGTCTATATATAGAACGGTTGAATTGAATTCAAATGATTAACAATAATATAGAGAGTTATTTTCAATTCTTCTTATCAACATAGTATTAGAGCTTATGGTTTGGGATCTTGGTGAAGATCTGAGATAAACACCATTAATATATATATATATATATATATATATATAGTTTATAATCTATTAGGTTTCCTATTACGTATCATAGTACGTTTCTTAGTTTTCCTTTGTTTATGTTTCCTAGTATTATTAGATTCAATATTTATAAGTCTATATATATGACTGTTGAATTGTATTAAGATGATTAATAATAATACAGAGAGTTGTTTTTTCAATTCTTCTTGTTAACACCTACATATAAGAAAACTAAAACAAAATAACTAATCATGCAAAAGTCTTATTCATTTGAATTGCACATATACAAATAGTATAAATACAAAGAATAAATAAAAGAAATATAAACAATGTGTGTAATGATGTGGGATACTTTTTGTCATCCAGTCACACTGTGACATGTAGCACTCCAAGGTATGCTCACAAACCAAGAAATCCAGTAAATAAGCCTCTTACAAGTGTTCAGGGATGTTAAGGTCATTCCAACTTATGAAAATTCTAATTCTGTTAGGATACTTTAGCTTATGGAAACCCTAATCCTATTAGGATACTCTTGCCTATACAAACCCTAATTCTACTACAGCACTCCCTATCAATTACTTTCCTAGTTAGACTCTACTTTAAGACTATATAAAGGAGGCTCTCATTATCACATAGGTACATAATTCATAGTATACAATTCTCTACCTCTCTTGCTTTTTATTTTTTCCAGCCCCCACTGATAAGTGCTGAAATAGTCGTATTTAAGCCCCTTAATTTACACTTGTTAGGCTCTTTATTTATCTATTTCTGTGGATTTAACTTCATTTTCGTGTTTTGTGTGTTTTTCACAGGACTTAGACAAAAAAATTATAAATTGGAGCTTTTAATAGCAAAAGTCAAGTTTTGCCATCCAGCAAGGTACGCTCGAGCGCACATCCCTTGTGATAGAGTGCACAAGCACACGAGTGCACTTGAAGAAGGCTCGAGCGCACACATGCGCTCAAGTGCATCCCACATACGTTCAAGCACAATCACTTCAGAGGCGACAGAGCCAGATATGGAAAGAAGTCTCAACACTCCAAATAGGAAATTAGGGTTTCAGGACACCATGAGGACCCTATAAATACCCCTGTAAAACACATAAACCATACCTGTTTTTTGGAGATTTGAAGTAGCAAGCTTAGGAGATGAATTAACGACTCGTCTCCCGAGTCTTCTTCGGTTTTAGTTTTCTGTTTTTATTTCATTATGTTTACAATGTTTAGTTCAACTAGTATATGTAACTAAACTCCTATAGGGCTGGATTGAAGCCCTAGTTATGCTTTTCCACATATTTATTCATTGATTATCTTTGCTATAGCCTTGTTAGAATGTTTAACTTGATTAATGCCTGTTTGTATTTAAATTCCTCATATGTGTGTGTCTGATCAACGTATGCATGTGGTATGGACAAGTTAGTCGAATCAATTTGGATGACCAAGTCCTGGGTTCGACATTAGTAACAAGAGATATCCACACCGGATTCCCGGGTTAATCAACATGGGAAACCGGGAGTGGACCAAGCCATAGGTCCCGTGTGGTTGCCGATCTCCACAGCCCTCATGCTCTCTTAAGGAATAACTCAGTATACACCCATGCTGAATCCTTTAAGAGAGAAAAGAGTTAGAGTATACACCATGCCTAACTCGTTGCATAGGGAGATCAATAGCCTAAGGTGTGGACCAAACCTTTAGGTTGGCAACCATTAAATATTCATGATAAGGCTAGAGTATTGACACCTTACTTAGTGGGAAAGTATAATTAGTGGTAGATATCGTAGTCATATGTTCTCATTATTGTTATTTACTCACAATCAATAGTTATTTCTCTTTTTACCTTAAAGAAACTAATTCTAAAACGAAATTCACCAATCCGTGTGAAAATGATCTCGCACTTGCACACTATGCTATCACTGACCTTGTGCACTTGTAAGTAAAACTAGGACGGTTATTTGCGTATTTATTTAGGTAGATAATCGTCACAACAAGTTTTTGGCACTGTTGTCAAGGATTGCACTAAATTTCTTTTTGGAATTATTTTCGTTTAGATTGATCATTGTTATTTCTTTTTCATTATATTTTTATAAAAAATCTCAAAAATTTTAAGTTTCTTTTTTTATCTTATTAAAACCTTAATCGAATTCTTTTTGTTTTCTGTTTCAGGCACACTACCAGAAATTTCTGTGCCACTTGCGATCGAGCGCACCCTCTTGTTCGATCGAGCGCAATTGAGGTAGAGAGCTACCCGAGCAACAGTGCTGAACTGTTGCACTGAAGCTATTTTTGTTGATTCATGCAAGGGCTTCAATCTAGGAACCCTACCATCGTTCCACTCGACATAGAGATTGAGCGGACCATTCGACAGAGGTCTAGAAACAACTTTGAGGAGAACAAAGAAGAATTCGAGGGAGAAGCACCAATGGAACAGTTAGAAAACCAACAACCACCTGAGCGAAGACCTAATTGATCTTTCATTGAAGCCATAATCGTACTTTCGATCACCTAATTGATCTGGAGTACAATTTAAAGTGGTAAAAGCTATGAACAATAGCCAATGTTCTGGAAATTGCATGTTCTTTATCCATGGATTTTTTTCATAGGAATAAGGAACAAGTTATTGAATCATAATTCCTTTTGATCTTAATGATTTGTTCAACTAATTGTAAGGATGTGCTGAGTATTAACTTGATTACTTATACAAAATAACTAGGTGATGGACTTTTCCTAAGCTTAGGGATTATCTAAGAAGGAATTTGTAAAATGCATGATCTCTTTAGGCTTGCACTTTGATTCATTTCTGATATGTGATTGAGGCATGAATTCGTTGTCTACATTGAAACAATTTGATTAGTCATTTAATAAATTTGATTTTCTGAATTGTGAGAGAAAATGATCAATTGCAAATAATTGTTCCTTAATTTCCTTAGTAAATGTTGTGAGTTTTAAATTACTCGCAAGCGCATGAGTCGTTTGCAGTATAGCGTTGTGCAAGTGCGAGGTCGAATCCACAAGGAATTGCGTTGTGAAAGTATATTTTCAATCTAAACTAACTCTATCTTAACCTAGTTCCGAATTTCAGATGATAATTTACAAAGGAAATTAAAATTAAACTAAATTGATTTTTAAAAACTAATAATTAAAACACTAAGGTTTCCAAATCCACCCCACCGAAGTTAAGCATATATGTTCTAAAAATATAGTCTATCAAAACATTCCATGAATCCAACTATAAGACAAAAAACAAAGAATATCCCAACTAAACCAAAAGCATCCAATGTATCCGCTCTCAACAAATCAAAAAGGAAATCCAATTTAATCGAAAAGCATTCAATGTATCCATCAGATGAAATACAAGGAATATCCAACAGACAATTTAAACTCAATCAATTATAAGATTAACTCAAATAATTGACAGAACATTTATACTAAAAATTGTCAGATTTGTACAAGCAAATCTGAACTACTACGCCAAACAACGGCGGGGCTTCATCTTCAACCTTAGCTGAAGAGTCTAGCCACTCATAACTATGAAACTACAATTCATAATAAAATTGCTAAACATTTAAACTAAAACAACTAAATGTAAAGAAATAAATAAATAACTTTACATGGGAAAAATTCCACTCGCTGATGGGCGGCGCTTCCCCTCGTGGTGACAAAACCTTCAAGATCCACCAGAATGCTACCGGACGTCCACCTGTAAACACCAAAGTGGCTCAGAAATTGTACACTGAATGATGAGGCCAGATGGCATTTATATAGGAGGAGTATCACAAGTGCAATATGCTTCCAATCCGATGTGGGATACTGCAGATTCCAGTTTTTGCTCTTTGACATTTTTCTACTAAAACTGCCATAACTTTCTCTAGAAAAATCATTTTATTGATCCGTAAAATTCTCCAGAAAATAGACATCGGGATCTTTCCAAGCATATATGGCTCATCTTGTGGTTCTTCCTGAATCAATACAGTTAAATCCTAAAAAATGGCTGATCTGTCACACTGAAATCATACACAGCCTGACATTTGTCTACTAAAACTACCATAACTTTCTCTAGAAAAATCATTTTATTGATCCGTAAAATTCCCCAGAAAATAGACATCCGGATCTTTCCAAGAATATATGGCTCATCTTCTGGTTCTTCCTAAATCAATACAGTTTAATCCTAAAAAATGGCTGATCTGCACGAGCAATTCTGGCAATTTAGTGAAACTTCTTTCCAAGCTTGTAAACCTGTAAAACAACGAAAACAACTCAAAGTAACAAATTCCTAAGCTAACAAATGTAAATTAAAGGGCCAAAATATGCAATATTTGGCACTCATCAAATACCCCCAAACTTACAATTTGCTAGTCCCTTAGCAAAACAAAATAATAAAAAAAAACCTAAATGAAAAACAAAGAACATAAAGATAAGTTCATCACTCATGGTATCCAAAAATTTAAGGAGCACACATCACCATGATATTCATTCATGAGCAAGCTTAAAAAGATAAACCCATCTTCACAATGAATAGAAAAGTTAAAATCTAATTACTTACAAAAGGTAGGTTAAGGCATTACAAGCTTGAATCAGTATAAGGTGAATTAGCATATAAAAATGAAGCTTCCAAGTAACTCTAATGTGTAAGGTCTCCATGTCTCAAGATTCACCGAATTTCACATCAAAATGAACGAAAAAGACATAATTTTTTTTTTATAAGGTACGACTATTTCTAGTTCCCTTAAGCTTTCTAATTGACCCATGAAGCGAGTGTTGAGTCAATGACTCCCAAATCATATGGTTTTAGGGCATTAGGTGTAAAGACACCCCTAAGGACTTACTAACTCGAGTCAAAAAGGCTACGAAATTAAACCGGCCTTGATACTACCAAGCAAAATTCCACCTTTTGACGTGAACACTCACTGCTTACTGAGGCAAGAGGTCCAGTTACTCAGCGGAAAATTTCACAATGATCATTATGAATAAAATTCCCACCTTTTGACATGAACACTCACTGCTTACTGAGGCAAGAGATCCAGTTACTCAGTGAAAAATTTATTGATGATGATCATTATAAACATTAGTAGTAAATTTTTTTATTTTTTATTTTTTTATGCCCAAGTGTTCATCCAACAAGTCATCCAGTTTCAGTTAAGATAAGGAAAAATACACATTAAAATCACATGTCATACCTCACATAATGTGTGCTAATGTGCTCGTGTTAGATTAGGTCAAACATGTGAATTCTCAAATGTCTAAGGTAAGTAACTAAATTTTAAAATTTATCACCAGATCATGTATTCAAAATGTTAAGCTCACCAATGACATCACATCACAAAAAATGTTTAGATCAACCAAAATTTCACGATAACATAAGCATGCATTTATCTCTACGATGAAAAGACAACAAATTAGGACAAAGTGTGTGATGTGTCTCCCATACCCCCAAACTTAAATTACATATTGACCCTAATGTGTGACTAATATGGAAAGAGCTGACCTAAGATATGGAGAACTATCTAGACTGGTATGGCTCATAGCATACCCCAAAACTTGAACTGAAGTACGCATTGTCCCTGAAAAATAAAAACTGGAAAACAAAAAATACTGGAAACAAACATTAATAATAAAAATGTGAAATAATAAATAAACAGAAACGATAAGCTATGGGGTGCCTCCCATGAGCGCTAAGTTTAACATCTTCAGCAAGACCCAACATTAGTAATCGTGCCCAATGAAACGCTCCGCCATCTGATCAATAAATGGGAATGAAAAATGATCAGGCCTAGTGGCAGCATTCAATTTATGGTAGCTGATACACACTCTCCAAATTGACTGAACACGAGTTGGAACCAACTCGTCGTCCTTATGCTGCACTACCGTTAATTCAGCACTTTTGGGCACAACATGAATCTGGCTCACCCACTTGCTATCAGAGATGGGATAAATGATCCCTGCCTCTAACAGCTTAATATTTTATGCCCTCACAACCTCTTGCATAGCAGGGTTGAGCCTTCTTTGTGGCTCCCTCGATGGCTCAGCATCCTCCTCCAAATGTATCCTGTACGTCACCACCTAGGGGTTGATCCCCTTGATGTCCTCAATGGTCCAGCCTATAGTTTCCTTATGCTCTCTTAAGAGGTCCAATAATTTTTCCTCTAGAACATCACCCAGATCTGAAGGTATAATCACAGGCAAACTATCGACTGAACCTAGAAACTTATACTTAAGATTATCTGGTAAAGGCTTAAGTTCCTTCTTGGGGGTTTCAGGTGCGGCGGTCTCCTCTGTCTTATTGCTCTTTCGAGGAGGAGACTCTAAAATGGCATTTGATTGCTTAAGTAATTTATCTAAATCCATATCCTCTCCAAATTGAGCAAAACATGCCTCTAAGGGGTCCTCAGTGCGGGAGTCATCCACAATCTCCTCCGTCTTATTGCTCTCCCGATGAGGAGACTCCAAAATGGCATTCACTTGCTCAAGTAATTTATCTAAATCCATATCCTCTCCAAATTGAGCAAAACATGCCTTAAGGGGGTCCTCAGTGCTTGATTCATTCACAGTCTCCTCAAGAATCTCCTCTATCAAGCATACATTTCTCACTTCATCATATTCATGTGGTTGCCTAGTGATATAAAAAATATTCAACTCCACTGTCATATTTCCGAAGGAGATCTTCATCACCCCTGTCCTACAATTTATCAAGGCGTTAGCCGTGGCTAAGAATGGTCACCCTAGAATAACCGGTATTTGAATCTCTACATTCTAAAACGGCTCTGTGTCAAGCACAATAAAATCCACGGGGAAATAGAACTTATCCACTTTTATCAAAACGTCCTCAACTATTCCCCGTGGTCTTTTCACTGACATGTCAGCCAATTGAAGCGTAGTGGATGTGGGCTTCAATTCTCCTAACCCCAACTGTAAATAGACTGAGTAGGGTAGAAGATTCACACTCGCCCCTAGATCCAAGAGAGCCCTCTCAATGTGGCTGACTCCTATCCTGCAAGAGATGGTAGGACACCCCGTGTCCTTATACTTGATAGGTAGCTTGCACTGAAGGATTGAGCTGACCTGCTCGGTCAAAAATGCCTTTTTTGGGGCATTCATCCTCCTTTCAATAGTGACTAAATCCTTTAGAAACTTGGCATATGATGGCATTTGATGGACGACATCCAAAAATGGGATATTGATTTGGACTTGCTTGAATACCTCCAGAATTTCCTCATACTTCCCTCCTTTCTTTGGCGCTTGTAGTCTCTCGGGGGTAAGGCGCTCTAGGTACAAATGACCTAGGAGAGTCCTTCTCAGTAGGTGTGGCTGTAGATGTCTCAGCATCTCTCTTCTCCGTGTTGCCACTTCTTTGCCCTTGCTGCATAGTAAGACTCTCTTCCACTCGATTGTCCACCTGTCTCCCAGACCTCAGTGTGACAATCGACTGTACTTGTTCCGCCCCGTGCATAGGAGTTGATGAACTCTCAACCATATATTGTCCTTTCGGGGTGGGCACGGGATGACTGAGGAACTTCTCTTTCTCTTTCTCACCCAAGTGACTTGCAATTTGCCCTATTTGACTCTCCAGCTTGGCAATTTCTTGGGTGTTTACCACTGTTGCACTCCTCACATCACTCATATTTTGGCTAGTCGCCTTCATGAACTCCTTAAGGGTGTCCTCTAGTGATTGTGAAACTGGCGTTGGTGTTTGAGTGGGTGCGTGGTAAGTAGGTGAAGGTGCTGGATGGGCAGAACGACCATGATTAGGAATTTGTGGGGCAAATTCGAGAGGATATTGATTTTGAGCATGATGAGGGGCTTCTCCTTGATTCATTGGTTGGTTCTGCCTCCATGAAAAATTTGGGTGGTTTCTCCACCCTGGATTGTACGTCTCGAAGTACAATCCATTTGACTGCCTTCGAAAGTCATTGAAAGCATTTACTTGTTCCATAGGATACTTGACACAAGCAGGCATTGATGGGCAATTCTGTGCTATATGCATGGGACTAGCACAGATGGAACAGCTTTCAACATTGAATGTGTTGGCAGCATTGATGGATTGGATCACAGTGAGAGCGTCAATCTTCTTAGTGAGGGCATCTAACTTTATCCTCAAATCAGCGTTCTCCCTGACGTCATAGATGCCTCCCTTCTTAGGAGCACGAATGGACTTATCTCGACAGCTTGAAAAACCCCACTGCTGTGAGTTGTCGGACAACTTGTCCAACGCCATATATACTTCATCTCCTGTCAGACTCAAGAATGCCCCCCATTCATAGACTCGATCATGCTACGGTTGGGTTAAGTCAACCCTTGGTAGAAGAATTGAATGAGTCTCCACTTCTCATATCCATGTGGAGGGCATCTGATCAGTAGCTCTTTGAAGCGCTCCCAACCCTCAGAAAATTTTTCATCCTCATCCTGAGTGAAAGAGCTGATCTCCTTTCGGCACTCATTCACTCTAGACATTGGGAAAAACTTATGATAAAATTTGCTAAGCAGGTTTTCCCAAGATGTAATAGACCCAGGCGTGTTGGAATCCAACCACGCCCTAGCTCTATCATGGAGAGAAAAAAGGAAGAGTCGAAGATGGACTGACTCTTCAGAGAAGTTCTGGAATTTGAATATGGCACAAATGTCTTTGAACTTCTTCACATGGCTATAAGAATTTTCAAGATCTAAGCCATAGAATGAGGGTAAGAGTTGGATGACATGTGGCTTCAAGTCAAAGTGGGTGGCATTGGTCGGTGGCAACACTATGCAAGAGGATGAGTTAGTCGCAACGGGTGCGAACAAGTCCCTAAGGGATGTAGTGGAGTCTACATTCCAAGCTCTAGGTTGCTCTACATGTTCAGGATGATTTGCATTCCTATAATTCTCTGCCATCTCAACAGTCTCTCTCTCAACTAGCGCTCTTTTCTGTCTCCTAAGAGTTCTTTCTAAGTCGGGATCTAAATGTATCAGATCTAAGTCCAAGGATCTCCGACCAAGCATACACCAACAGAAAAAGCACTAAAGTAAACTAACCAGTAGAAACTTGCAGAATAAAATAAAATAACTGCACAAACAGCAAACATACTACTCACAAAATGAGCCAACAAAAAATTTTAAAATAAATTTTTTTTTGGATAACTAACTAGTAGAAAAATAAAATCAATTCAAACCAAAAATTTTCACAAACCAAATAATTCCCCGGCAACGGCGCCAAAAACTTGTTGTGAGTTTTAAATTACTCGCAAACGCACAAGTCATTTGCAATATAGCGTTGTGCAAGTGCGAGGTCGAATCCACAGGGAATTGCGTTGTGAAAGTATATTTTCAATCTAAACTAACTCTATCTTAACCTAGTTCCGAATTTCAGATGATAATTTGCAAAAGAAATTAAAATTAAACTAAATTGATTTTTTAAAAACTAATAATTAAAATACTAAGGTTTCCAAATCCACCCCACCGAAGTTAAGCATATATATTCTAAAAATATAGCCTATCAAAACATTCCATGAATCCAACTATAAGACAAAAAACAAAGAATATCCCAACTAAACCAAAAGCATCCAATGTATCCGCTCTCAACAAATCACAAAAGAAATCCAATTTAATCGAAAAGCATTCAATGTATCCATCAGATTAAACACAAGGAATATCCAACAGACAATTTAAACTTAATCAATTATAAGATTAACTCAAATAATTGATAGAACATTTATATTAAAAATTGTCAGATTTGTACAAGCAAATCTGAACTACTACGCCAAACAACGGCGGGGCTTCATCTTAAACCATAGCTGAAGAGTCTAGCCACTCATAACTATGAAACTACAATTCATAATAAAAGTGGCTCAAGAATTTTACACTGAATGATGAGGCCAGATGGTGTTTATATAGGGGGAGTATCACAAGTGCAATATGCTTCCAATCCGATGTGGGATACTACAGATTCCAGTTTTTGCTCTTTGACCTTTGTCTACTAAAACTGCCATAACTTTCTCTAGAAAAATCATTTTATTGATCCGTAAAATTCTCCAAAAAATAGACATCGGGATATTTCCAAGCATATATGGCTCATCTCGTGGTTCTTCCTGAATCAATACAGTTAAATCCTCAAAAATGGCTTATCTGTCACGCTGAAATCATGCACAGCCTGACCTTTGTCTACTAAAACTGCCATAACTTTCTCTAGAAAAATCATTTTATTGATCCATAAAATTCCCCAAAAAATAGACATCTGGATCTTTCCAAGCATAGATGGCTCATCTTCGGGTTCTTCCTAAATCAATACAGTTTAATCCTAAAAAATGTCTTATCTGCACGAGCAATTCTAGCAATTTAGTGAAACTTCTTTCCAAGCTTGTAAACCTGTAAAACAATGAAAATAACTCAAAGTAACAAATTCCTAAGCTAAAAAATGTAAATTAAAGGGCCAAAATATGCAATATTTGGCCCTCATCATTAAAATTCATAGAAAAAAAAATCAGCTCATGAAAACCCCCTTAATTTTGTGTAATATGTTAATAGATGTAGATTTATATTTGTTTATAAACTGCTAATTAAACCAACCAAATTCTTTTTTTTTTTGTTATGATTCTTTAATGTAGGAGTACCTGCAATCCCTGGCCAATAAATATACCCTACTAATCACTTTACTATAATCTTCTGCAGGGTTTGTTGATGACTAAATTCCATGGTCTATCAAATGGCGTCGTTGCCAGGGATTGCAAAATCCCTATATTTTATTGTCATTTAATTTTTTAATATTCTGCTTTCTTGCAAAATTTTCATGTAATATACCTTGTGTTTTACTTGATTGCAATTTTAGCATGTGACTTCCTTAAAACCATTTGTAATGTTTGTATGAAGGGAAACTCATTATTATTTGTATTTCAAACTTTAACTTATATATTGATGCCTTTGCTTTTGTTGTTTAGGTCCGTGAATTTCAGCGGTTAATAGAAAGACTCAGGAACTTTCAAAATGCTTAGCTTTGCTAAAAGAAGTTGTATTTTCTACAAATCACCACCTCACCAAGTAGGGAGGGTAGAGTCGGAGGAGTCAGATAACTCTTCACATCACTTGTCAGACGAGGAAGAAGACATACCTAACTTAGCAGACACAAGTAAGGAAGACGAATTACCAATGGCTGAAACTATTAGGCAAATGTCTTCTTTAACTGATGGGGGAGTTGCATCAACTTGTATTACTTATCCAGAATCAACAGTTGGCAAGGTAGCTGAGTTTGAGCTGAAGAGTGGGTTCTTGCACCTTTGCCCAAATTCCATGGGCTCACTAATGAAGATTCTCACAAATATCTCAAGGAGTTTCAGTTTGTGTGTTCAAGTATATGCCCACAGAATGCGGATCTCAACATTCTGAAGCTGAAGTCATTCCCTTTTTCACTTGAAGATAAGGTAAAGACTTGGTTGTTTGATCTACCCTCAGGTTATATCAACACATGGGAGAAGCTGATGACTGCGTTTCTGACTACGTACTTCCTTGCTTCAAGGATTACTGTCTTGAGGAAGCAGATAACTGGAATTGAGTAAATGAAAGATGAGGCGTTCTGTGCCTACTATGAGAGATTCAAGAGCTTAGTTGCATCATGTCATTCACATGGAATGAAGGAAGGGAATCTCCTCACTTACTTTTATGAGAGATTTCTCCCTCTTGAACATCAATTGTTAGATGTTGCTGTTGGAAGTTCTTTTGTGGATAAGACATCTGAAGTTGCTAAAGAGTTGCTCACCCAACGTGCTCTTAATTATCAACAATATGAGGGAGTGTTAAACTCCACTCGTGGGGTGAATGAGGTATCTTCTAACTCTGCTATTGAGGAAAAAGTTAATAAAATATCTACTTTTCTGTCTCAGGTACTGAATATGAATGGAGCACAAGTACAGCAAGTTGCTCAAATCTGTGGTGTGTGCTGTACTCAAGGGCATCCAACTGACCAATGTCCCCAACTGATCAACAATGGAGGATGAGAGTCTCTTAACACTGTTGGATTTCAAGGTAATCAAGGAGGACAAAGGTACAACCCATTCTCTAACACATATAACCCTGGGCTTAGAGATCACCCCAAATTTTCATTGAGCCAACAATGATAATGTTCAGAACCCTCAAGGTCAAGGGCAACTGTTTTCATGCCCTCCGGGTTTGTTTATGAGGCCTCAGGTACCTCAAAACTTTGTCCCTATTCCTTTTATGCCTACAAATTTTGCTGCTACTAATTATGATGAAATTTTAAAGTCCCTTGTGTAAGGGCAACAAAATTTAACTACTGCTACTCAAGCTCTTGTTACAGGTCAACAGGCTCACACTAAGGATATTGCAGAGTTGAAGAAACAATTGGGACAAGTGGTGGACTTCATGGGGAAGATAATTGAGAGTGGAAAATTGCCTAGCAACACTGTTCCCAACCCAAATATTGAGCAAGCTAAAGCTGTTACCACAAGGAGTGGTAAAACTCTTGAAGCCTTACTATGAGGCTTTTGAGGAGCACACTGTGGAGGATGTACCCCTCCTAGAGGCGCCACTCACAAAGGACTAAAAACAAGTTACAAAATCTAGGCTGAAAGATTGTAAACATTAAAGCGCTGCTTGGGAGGCAACCCAATTCAACCGAAGCTGTGGAGGAGCCACAAACACATATTTGCATTCTCTTTCTCTCTTCCATTTACTTTGGTTGATCTTTATATGTTATTTGTTTTGTGTGATTTTCGTAATACCTTCCCCATGTTTATATTCTATATTACATGCTTATTCTGATATACATTGAGGACAATGTAGGATTTAAGTGTGGGGGAGGGATTTATATCTTTTTTAGTCATATCGTTGCTTTTTAGGTTTTACCCCTTCCAACTCAATGATGAAATTGATTCTTAAGATAGATGGTTTTTAAAAGAGTTTGAGCATATTTTTAAAGATAAAACAAGAAATGGAGTTAATTTGCTTATATTGTAGTCATACTTGGAAATTTTGATGCACATTAGCCTTGATTTGAGTAATCTGTTGCCTTAGAGTGAAGCATGGAGACATATTGAATGATACTTGCATAATTCTGCAATATTTGTGAGTTTTTCAAGCCTTAGAATTGATTCATTATGCATATCAATTCAAATTCTCTTCTGAATGCATCTTGTGAATATAATGTTTTCTAGAACTTGCTTTAAAACCGCTTGAGACGACTGTACATGTTCAGATTTGGAGAAGATGGAGGCAAATTAGGATTTTACCACCATGACTAAATGGATTTTGTCTTAATCGTGATTTGACCCCTAGATAGCCTTTTGAGCCTGAATTAGCCTATTTTCTTCATTAACCAACATTCACTTACCCTTATGAACTTAGACATTTTACCTGCCCTTTTTTCTTTGGAACTACTGAGCTTTGATCTTGTTTATGTTGATTTGTAACGTAGAGATGGTGGAAAAGCATAAGTGTGGGGGAATTTCATGTGGTTCTAAGGTGGTTGTGAAAAGATTCAAAAAAAAAATGAGATAAAAAGAGTAGTAGGGACATGAAAAGAAGTGTTGTGATTCAAAGAATACAAGTTCTGAAGAATTGGGAGCATTACGAGTCTTTAAAGTAAGTTGAGAGCCAAAGTGATGAAATCTACCCTAGAGTGATGGAAATGCGGCACTTGATAATGATGATCTATTTATGACCTTTTTGAATGCTTTCTAGTTCTGAGGAAATTTTGTGATATCTTTTCTCTTATTTCTTATGAAACCTTGACCCCTTAGCCCCATTACAACCTTTTCAAAGACCTCTTGATCATTTGATGTTTTGTTTCTAATGTGGAGAGTGAGTGCACAAGCAAGCCTATGGTTTAAACTGTTTTCACAAGTGTTTGAGTGATTAGTATAGCTAGCACCACATTTAAATGAGTGAAAACCATAGTGATGCACTGTGAGAAGTAAAATTTGATACTATTTGTGCATTAACTTGAGGGTGCCATATTACACTTATACTTGGCTGATTATTCACACACACACACTCAAAGTACGAATGCTATATAATCTTAATACTTTCGTGGCTTGTTTTTGAGGTAAACTTGTGCTCTCCCTACTTTATCACGCCATATTTCCTAAAGGATCTCTGAGATGTAAGTTGGAAGGATTAGTCATTTAATTTATGTTATGTCATTGTGGTGTCATTCAGTTAGTTTTTTTCGTTTCCCTTGAGATTCTACTAGGTTACATACTGTTTTGTTTTGCTAAGGGACCAATAAAAGCTAAGTATGGGGGAATTTGATAGGAACACTTTATGTGACGTTTTTAATACCTTTCCTATCCTATTTGGCTTTGTAATTCTCTTAACTTTGTTATTTTGAGCTTAGTTTCTATTCTTAGTGTTTAGAGAGCTTGTGAACGTGGGAATGGCAAAAGAAGGTGCAAAAATGAGTTTTCCTAGTTACTTTAGGAAATCTAAGTGGATCAAGAAAATAGTCTTATCATTCTAAGAAACTTTCCTAATTTAAAAACTTACCTTTTTGATATCTTTCATTTTCTAATTATGGAAACTTTCCTTATTTATTATTTTCTGATTTCTTCGTAGGGAATTTCCACCTTGGAATTATTTGGATGATGTGTCAAAACACGAGAGAATATTGGAGTCCACTAGGGATCCTATGCGGGCCATTTGTGTAGAAGAACCCTAATGCATGCATTTGTACTTGATTGCATGTATCTGGACATGTCTAGAAGCTTGAGGAGTTTTTTGTTCAGCTTGGGAAGAGATCTTTGCGCATAAGGAAAGAAAATAAGCACAACCGAAACCCTATTTCTCGCTTTTTACTTAAGCCCAGCTGAAACCCTATTTTTCTCTTCTACTTAAGCCCAGCCGTAACCCTATTTTTAATTCTAATTGTGCACAGCTGGCCACCCTAATTTCTCTCCTAATTAAGCCTAGCCGTAACCCTATTTTTATTTCTAATTGTGCACAGCCAGTCACCCTAATTTCTCTCCTAAATAAGCCCAGCTGGCCACCCTAATTTCTCTTCTTCTTAAGCCCAGTCGTAACCCTAATTTACCTTCTAAATAAGCCCAGCCAACCACTTCAATTGCTCCTAATTAAGCCCAACCGGTGACCTTAATTTGCCTTCTAATTAAGCCCAGCCAGAACCCTATTGTTCTCTTCTATATTAGGCCCAGCCGGTCAACTTAATTTACTTTCCAATTGTGCACAGCCGGCCACCTTAATTTACTTTCCAATTGTGCTCAGCCGAAACCCTAGTTCTCTTCTATATATGCAAAGCCTAAAACCCTTTTTAGGGGATCTTTTCTCTGAGCTCTCTACTCCAAATTCAAGAAGAAGAGGTTGAAACACTCCACCATTCCATCTCCAATTATGAGCACATAAGGACTTCTCTAAATTGTGTTCTCCTTCATCAATCATCATAGCCGTGAGGATCATCACCATTAACATCTCAAGCTTCCTTGAGTGTGTTAAAGAAGTGTAACCCTTACGACTATTCTTTTTAATTGTTTCAACCGGGTTGTTATTGGATTAAAGAATACTGAGTTGGATTCTTTGTTCATGATATTTAGATATATGAATTCGTGATCTTTATTACATATGTTGAATTTTCGGTTCTATTTTATTGAAAACTTTGATATTGCAATTCATTGAAGCCATAATCGCACTTTCGATCACCTAATTGGTCTGGAGTATGATTTAAAGTGGTAAAAGCTATGAACAATAGCCAATGTTCTGGAAATTGCATGTTCTTTATCCATGTTGAATTTTCGGTTCTGTTATATTGAAAACTTTGATATTGCAATTCATTGAAGCCTAATGGCACTTTCGATCACCTAATTGATATGGAGTACGATTTAAAGTGGTCAAAGCTATTAACAATAGCCAATGTTATGGAAATTGCATGTTCTTTATCCATGGATTTTTTTTCATAGGAATAAGGAACAAGATATAGAATCATAATTCATTTTGATCTTAATGATTTGTTTAAGTAATTGTAAGGATGCGCTGAATATTAACTTGATTGCTTAAACAAAATAACTAGCTGATGGACTTTTCCTAAGCTTAGGGATTATCTAAGAAGTAATTTATAAAATGCATGATCTCTTTAGGCTTGCACTTTGATTCAATTCTGATATGTGATTGAGGCATAAATTCGTTGTCTACATTGAAACAATTTGATTAGTCATTTAATAAATTCGATTTTCTGAATTGTGAGAGAAAATGATCAATTGTAAATAAATGTTCTTTAATTTCTTTAGTAAAATTCGTAAAAAAAAAAAATCATCTCACGAAAACCCCCTAATTTTGTGTAATATGTTAATAGATATAGATTTATATTTGTTTATAAACTGTTAATTAAACCAACCAAATTCTTTTTCTTTTGTTATGACTCTTTAATGTAAGAGTACCCGCAATCCCCGACCAATAACGATACCCTACTAATCACTTTACTACAATCTTCTGCAGGGTTTGTTGATTACTAAATTCCATGGTCTATCATTTCATGTAGTTGCATATTACTTCTAAGAGGATGAATCATCCGTTCCAATACAAATAACTCTAGATGATGATATAGATATATCAGATATCATATTTGATGTTGAAGGTGTAATGGAAGATGTAAATCTATATAATATACATGAAGAAGGAGAAAAAGAAGAAGGAGAAAGAGCAGGAGAAGGAGAAAGAGAATGAGAAAGAGAATGAGAAGAATAAGGAAAATGAGAAGAAGAAGGAGAAGGAGAAGGAGAAGAAAAAAGGAGAAGAAGAAGAAGAAGAAAAAGAAAAAAGAAAATGAGAAGAAGAAGGAGAGAAGAAAAAGAAGGAGAAGAAGAAGAAGAGGAAGAAGAATAAGAGGAATAGGAAAAAGAATAAGAATAAGAAGAAGAAGAGTAAGAAAAAAAAAAGAGAAGAAGAAGAAGAGGAAGAGGAAGAGGAAGAAGAATAAGAATAAGAATAAGAAGAAGAAGAGAAAGAAGAAGAAAATGAAGAAGAAGAGGGAAAATGAGAATGAGAAGAAAAAGAAGAAGGAGAAGGAGAAAGAGGAGAAGAAGAAGAAGTATAAGAATGAGAAGAAGAAAGAAAAGAAGAAGAAAGAGAAAAAGGAGGAGGAGGAGAAGGAGAAGTAGGAGGAGGAGGAGGAGAAGAAGGAGGAGAAGAAGGAGAAGTAGAAGAAGGAAAAGGAAAAGGAGAAGAATAAGAAGAAGAAGAAGAAGAAGAAGAAGAAGGAGAAGAAGGAGAAGCAGAAAAAAAGAAAAAAAGAAGGAGAAGAAGAATGAGAAGAAGAAGAAGAAGAAGAATAAGGACAAGAAGAAGAAGAAGAAGAAGAAGAAGAAGAAGAAGAAGAAGAAGAAGAAGAATGAGAAGAAGGAGAAAAAGGAGAAGAAGAAGAAGAAGAAAAAAGAAGAAGAAGAAGAAGAAGAATGAGGAGAATGAAAAGGAGAAATGAGGAGAAAGGAGGAGGAGGAGAAGGAGAAGGAGGAGAAGGGGAATGAGGAGAAGGAGAAGAAGGAGAAAAAGAAGGAAAAAGAGAAGAAGAAGTAGAAGTAGTAGTAGAAGGAGGACTTAAAGGAGAAGAAGAAGTAGAAGATGAAGGAGAAGAAGAAGGAGAATGAGAAAGAGAAGGAGAACGAGAAGGAGAAGGAGAAGAAGAAAAAGAAGAAAGAGTAGGAGAATGAGAAGAAGAAAAATAAAGAGAAGGAGAAGAAATAGAAGGAGAAGGAGAAGAAGAAAGAGAAGGAGAAAGAGAATGAGTATATGAAGGAGAATGAGAATGAGAAGAAGAAGAAGAAGAAGAAGAAGAAGAAGAAGAAGAAGAAGAAGAAGAATGAGAAGAATAAGAAGAGTGAGAAGAAGAAGAAGAAGGATGAGGAGGATGAGAATGAGGAAAAGGAGGAGAATAAGAAGATGAAGGGGTAGGAGAAGGAGAATGAGAAGGATAAGGAGAAGGAGAAAGATAAAGAGAAGGAGAAGGAGAAAGAGAAACAGAAGGAGAATGAGAATGAGAAGAAGAAGGGGGAAAAGAAGAAGGAGGAAAAGAAGAAGAGAAGAAGAAGGAAGAGAAGAAGAAAGTGGAGAAGAAGAAGGAAGAGAAGAAGAATGAAGAGAAGAATGAGGAGAAGAAGAAGAAAAAAAAGGAGAAAAAGATGAAGAAAGAGAAGGAGAAAGAGAAGAAGGAGAAGAAGAATGTGATAAAGATAACTACTCTAGTACTAACATGAATGTTGATAGATGCTGAGAATTATATGAGTTGTATGATTAACTAATTGTATCCATTGTATGAATTCTTTATTGTGATTTGCATGAGTTAATTTTAAAAAATTGTATCAATTGCATGTATTCACAATTCCTTTTTTTTTTTGCAAAACATGTTGCCTTGAGGTAGGGGTCGACCTAGAAGACCCGAGGATAGGGATCCTCTAGATAATATCCTACCATTGGCACGGAGGATCCTCCCGAGACTACTACTATAGCCTCATCGACTCGTAAAATCACATTCCACTTTGTGTTGTTCTTATATTATTACCAATTTTGTTAATTTAGTTTTATTTATTTATTAAATTGCATATTATGTAATATGTCAAGATACATTCTCATATGCAAAGGCAAAGGCCGAGCTTTCTGAGGCTTCTCTAGTCAGGCGACGTGGAAAAGGACCGAACAAAGAGAAGCTTCTACCAGGATAGAAGATTACACTGACCATTATGAGCGATGTGTTTATATTTGTTTGTAGAAAATTATTTTTGTCATAAATTTTAATTAATATATATCATCGATCGTCTGTCTTCTAAGCCAGGCCTTTCTGGTGTCAGGAGGGGTGTTTCTAGATATACAAAGAAGGTGTTGTCATGGGTTTATTTTCTTTAAACAATAATGGTTGCACAGATTCTAACATTGAATTTATTTAGTGGATGAGGGTTTGATCAGAGCCAAAACCTTATAATTGAAAGTGAGTCTTGTTATGTTTGGAGGCTATTTTAAGTAGCAATTAAAGCAAAAAACAAGCTTTGAATGGTTGTGGTGAGGGAGCGACTCCTTGAAGAATTAAAATGTGCGTACCTTTAACGAGATTGAAAGTATATGCAGCCTTTGTTCCCCATGGTTGAGTTTTGTGATATTCTAAAAGAAGTGAATTCAATTTGTTAATGGTCTTTCTGATTACTAGTGCACTATCCACAGATTACTAGTGCACCTTCTTACTTGTGCATATACAAGTACTCTTTTTTAAAAGAGACGTAGGACAGCTGATCAAATTCGAGTGTCTGCAATATATACCTATATAGCACCACATAACAACAAAATTCTCAGTGAACATGAAATCTTGAAGTGTCTGTAATAAAAATTTTGAAGAGTGAGCGCTCGACCCCTACATATTTTTGCTCTGACTCTAACTAAAGCTTCGGAGCATCCCAGGAGGCACCCCCTCCGGCGACCCCCTAGCTCACCTTCCTCTCCCTGTGCAAATACGTCTGAGTCCTAGCCTCCAGCTCAGCAAAACACATTTTTGACATCAACAACTAGAAATGTCCAATTACGTCATTCAGAGAACAGATGTGCTGACATTGGGTGGTGAGAGTATGATTTGTTAATGCCATATCATTATTACTTCGTTTGAAAAAATGATCCCAAATAAAAAAGAAAAAGAAAGAAGTAATAAAAGAATAATTTTGTCTTCTATACAATTTTCTATGTTCTACTTTTTTTTATTATTTTCCTTTCATTTGGGATAATCTTGTCAATTAAAATGATGTTACTTTGACGTTAATAAAGCATGCTCTCGCAATATTGTCATCCAAATTTAATTTTTAGCGAATAAATAGACAAGATATCTCTATCTTAAATCTTTGTATTCTAAAAAAAAAAACCATGTTTTGGCAGTTCGAATTGCCTTAGTCTTTACTTCTATGATTTAAATTTAAGCAAGTAAATAGAAAAAAAAAAGTACTAACTATTAATAAGGAAGTAGTTAAATTAATTTATAATCTGCAGTTTTATGAATGGCCAACTACAATTTGCTTCAATTTACAAGATGTGCATTATTATTTAGATTTCACATATATACTTGTGAAAAAAAAATAGATTTCACGTATGCATCCTTTTTAAGTCCAGATAACAAACTTCGGATAACAAAAGGGCCAGATAACAATTTAATATCTTAGCATCAAAATTGTGGCAGTGTAAAGAGTTAGATAATTCCATTTAAGCAAATTGATTTAAGTTTGTTTAAATATAAACTCAAACAACACCGATTTATATTTCATTTTAACTTTTAGCATGGCATGTTGAGTCAACAATTTAAATAACAAGTAAATCAGATATTGATCTTAATTATCAATGACATGTAGTGTCAAACCAAGATATTACTTTTCTTCTCGATAATCCAATGAGGATAGAATTGGTTATGATATTTTGACATATTCTTTATAAAGACTTTTATATCATTTTAACCTCGTTACATCAAAATTATGACATGTAGAGTGAAAAATTTAAATAACAAATAAATCCAATATCTTAATTATCAATGACAAGTAGCTTTTAACTAGGACATAATTTATTTATTTTTTATATCAACCATGATAGACTTGACTGTATGTGATATTTGGCATATTTTTTATTTTGACTTGTATACCATTTTAACCTTTAGCATGTCATGTTGAGCGAACAATTTAAATACCAAATATCGATATTTTAATTTACAAATGACAGGTAGCTTCCAACTAGGATTACACTCTGATAATCCAACCAATGGAATTGACTGTGACATCTAGAATATTCTTTATATTGACTTGTATACCATTTTTAAACTTTAGCATTAAAATTATCCAATGTTGAGCCAACAATTAAATAGCAAGTATATATAATATCTTAATTGTCAATGACAAATAGCTTTCATCCATGACATAGTTTTTTCTCTCGTAATCCAATCAGGGTAATTGACATATTCTTTATAATGACTTATATATCATTTTAACCTTAATTAATTTCTTGAGCATAGAATTTTTTTTTTTTTGTGGGTTACACAATAAAAAGTAGTTCTTCTCCATCCCCTATCATCCAATCTCAGATGAAGGCATGAAATTTAATAAGAAACCAAAACAAAACATATAGAATTAAACAGTACTTGATTAGCAAAAAAACAAATGTATTTAATACTCTATGTAATGGGTAAATTTGAAATTTAATTATAGACCCTTTAATTTGTCATATTTACTTCAAAATAAAATGGTAAAATGGTTATATACTTCACTTGAAAGTTGTGCAATGTTTTTTTTGGATAATCAAGTTGTGCTTTCGTTTACAATAATTATTTGGTTTCCTTATATGCTCAAAGGCAAGAAGTTTTCTCATTTATGTTCTGTATCTCCTTCAGATTTTTTCCCATCTTTAGATTTGGAACTTGGTATTATTATCACCTTTTGCAATATATTACTTTTCCAAGATTTGAAATTTAAGAAAAAATAGTTCATTTCAAAAGGTTCATTCATTTAAAGAAAAGGAAATAGTAACTGAAGGTGCATATGCAATTAAAACATTCATTCATCAAAACTAATAAAGGCTAACCACAGATTGTAAGCATCAATTATGAGTTGTGAAAATGAATAGAGACAGTAAGCTAATGAGTATAAATTAAAGAGAGATGACTAGAGACAGCACCCGCCTCCTACCTCTCTTCCTCTCCTCGTTAGTTTTTATTCACTTAAGTTTTTGCTTTCATAAGTGATAGTTCTATACTTCTTAAACAATATCCAAACATGTGCTAGTGAAAATTCAGAAATGGGGAGGATTAGAAAGAGTTTATCAATTCAAAGTGTTGTCAACTCATCTGAGTTTTATCCAGAGGGAACAAATCTAGAAAATGAAGCTAGATCAAAAGCAAGGAGAATTGTAAACAGGCCACAAATAAATGGTAATTTTAATATGCCACCAACAATCGATACTCCAGATGGTCCCATCAGCACAATTGCAGATGACTGCGAGTCCTGCAGCAGCACAAGCCCAACAACTAGAACTCAAAATGCAAGCCAAGAATGGGTATGTTTTGATGTTTTTCATGCTTTTTTTTTTAATTTCTTTTTTTAATTTTCAATGTTTCATATATACTTTAACTATATATGTATATAATCTTCAAAGATCACTTGATGAGAGAAATCCTCCACTTCTTTTGTCCTCTTTTATATATAGGCAATCGGAGATCGAAATGGAGGAAAAGATGTTGCGAAGGAGATACCTGATCTCTTTGATAAACACCAGTTGTAAGTTGTTGTTCATCAACTTTCTTGCCTGTTTTCGTTCATGATTTTTGATTTATAATTAATTATCACCCATTTTTTTGGTTCTATCATCACTAAATTTCATGCACATACCTTGAGAAATATTATGATCTATATTCACAACATTTCTCATAAAATTGAAGTTGATTTCTTTTAAGAGGTTTTAATTAATCTTCATTGTCATATATACCCATATAATGAAAAATAGTTTACTGTATTTTGTCAAATAAGTGGACGCTTGTAAAAGTTTATCGATTCAAAATTTTCATTAAAAAAAAAACTTATCCCTAGTAGATATTTATTTTCTTACGCCTATACATGATAATATAGGACGCAAAGCAATCGAGACGAAATGATCATTTCAGAACGGCTTTTAGCTTCATCTTCGTTTGATCATCAATTAGGTATGCTTTTTTTTTAGAGTTCACGTAGTTTATTTATTCTATATATGGCACATGTATTCGTTAATTTGAAATGGAGCTAATAAACTTGCAGTCATTTTTTGGCGCAAGGTTACATGCATGGAAAATTCATAAATTTGTAACTTGCCTTACAAATTTGAATTTGGGATGCTCATATTGAGTATTTGTTATGATTATGTGATTTTACTATATATATAAAGCATGACTAATACAATGTGGTATAAATTAAGTGATGTGCTACGATGTTTTAAATGAAGGTTCTCAATCAAAGAAGGGAAAGAGCAATCAAAATTCATCAAAGAAGAGAAAAAGGAACCAATAGGAAAAAACTGTTCATGTTGATCATCAAAAGGAGAACGAAGTGATGCATATATGCAGCATAGAGGATGCCGAGCAAAGACACAGGTGGATAGTTAAAAGGTCAAACCTAAGACATTTTGTAGCATTTATAAGGATTACTAGGTGTCGGAACAGATTAAGATGTTGTTAACGCGACCAGCCAAACTGTTAAAGGGAATTTCATGTTGGGGATAGGGGAGTGTGGTGTTTCTCATTTTTTAAGTATGAATAATAGAGAATATAAGAGAATTTTAGGGGAGAGGAAAATGTTTTCTGCAATAATTTTTTTTTTAATCTCTCTCTCAACTTCAATAAAAAAAATTTAATCTGTCACTCTCAACTTGAAGGCTACATCATTTCCAACTTTATAGCCATACACAAGAAATTCTATAGCACTCCGACAATCTAACTCCTGTGTCCAAGTAAATTTAATTCAACTAAATTTAACTCCTATGTTCAAAATATTTATTACAGGCACTTCAAGAAATTCTATAGTTTAACAGACTCTTAATTAATTATCTAGAAAATTTCAAATTATAATTTCCAGTATTTCGCAAGTTTGGTAAAATTAGGATTTTGAATTTCTTCTAGACTACAATAATGCATTTGTTAAGTATTTTAGAATTTGAGCATACTACTCAAGCTTCGAAGAGCATGAATGACAAGTAAATGGCTGGTGAGTTGATTTCCTTATGTGATACCGGATTTAAATAGAATTGAAGGAAACTAAACAAACAAACAACAAAATGAAAGATAAGAGTTCACCACCCAAGAGATAACACCAAAGGGATATAGAATATCACCACCCAAAGGATTAACACAAGGGATACAGAACTATAGGAATTCACCACTCTAAGGATTATACCAAAGAGATACAGAATTACAAGAAGGAGAAAACTCTCTTCTAAAAGCCAAAGGCTGATTTCAATTTATAAACTCAAGTCTGATTTTTCAACTTACAAACACAAGTATTTATAGAGCTTAGAACAACCCTCTAAGCTTAGGACAAGCAAGAAAACAAGGCATAAAACATGCAAGCAAACAATCCCTAAAATATGCAAGCAAACAATCCATAAAACATGCAATGAAACAATCCCTAAAACAAGGAAGGAGACAATCCCTAAAACATGCAAGGAATCAAGAAAAAGGCCAAAAGAAGAATACAATCCCGGAATTTCAGGAGGACCCAACTAGCAGAATTCAAACGGCCATATCTTCTTCCACACATCTCCAAATGGGCTGAAACTTGTTGGGTTGGAAAGATGACATCTTGAACTTCAATTTAGGCTTAAGAAAGTCTCAAAAAGCAGATCGTTTGGGCCTGTTTTGATGGGCCTAAATCTAATAGGCTGTTGCATCCGAATCTTCTTCCACTTTGAGCTTGGACCTTGCACCTTGCTTAGTTGATAAGAGATTTTGTTATTTTTTGTTGGGCAGGCCCATGTTAGGTTGGACATACCCATTTCATGAGGCCTTATTTGTTAGGTTAAAGGTTTGTTGGACACACCTGTGTCAGACTCCCCCGGTTGATGAAGACTTGCCCCCAAGTCCACTTGATCTTCTTGATCCTCAAAGTAAGGAGAAAGATCTTCTTGGCTGAGCACAACACCAATTCCCACTCCGGACGCATCACAATCAACTTCAAAAAGCTTGCTAAAATCTGGAAGTATCAGCACTGTCTCTTTTCGAAGAGTTTGAAACACTTGATAAAGGTGCTCCATATGATCTCGTTGAGTTTTCCTGTAAATCAGAATGTCATCGAAATACACAACAACAAAAAGCCCAAGGAAAGGCTTAAACACATGATTCATCAGTCGTATAAAAGTGCTAGGAGCATTAGAGAGCCCAAAAGGCATCACCATGCATTCATACAGCCCCTCTCTAGTCTTGAATGCTATTTTCCACTTATCTCCCGACCTCATTCTGATTTTGTGATAACCGCTGCGAAGATCAATTTTTGAGAAAATAACAGCTCCACAAATCTGGTCAAGAAGATCACCTAATCGCGGAATAGGAAAGCGATATCTGATGGTGATCTTATTCACCGCTCTACTATCAATGCACATACGCCAAGAGCCATCTTTTTTGGGAACAAGGAGTGTCAGAACAGCACAAGGACTCATGCCCTCTCTAACAAGCCCCTTTTCGATCAACTCTTCAATTTGTCTCTGTAATACTTCATGCTCCTTAAGGTTCAATTGATAGGCTGGTTTGTTAGGCAACACAGATCCTGGTACAAGATCAATGTAATGCTGCATATCTCTCATCGGTGGAAGGCCATGGGGAATTTCCTCTGGAACAACATCACTAAATTCCATGAGGAATGGAATCAAAGAAGGGGGAATTTCTGTTGGTTCTTTCTCTTCCCTTACCACAATTGCAAAGCCTTCACCATTCTTCATCAATGCATTCTCAACCCCAGATCTGGTCGACAAACTAGTTCCCTCCCCAAAAGAAGGTTTAGGAACATGAACAATTTTCAATGGAACCAAAAGGACCTTAACTCCATCATTCTCAAAAGAATAAGTATTTTTGAAACCTTCATGCTTAGTCTTTCTATCATACTGCCAAGGTCTTCCAAGCAACAAATGATATGCATCCATAGGCACTATGACACAAACTACAGCATCGTTATAATTCTTGCCAATGGAAAATTCAACAAAGCATCTTTTATTTACCTTCACTTCATTGCCTTTGCGAAGCCACTGGAATTTGTAAGGTTCCGGATGATCTTCAGTTTTTAACTTCGGTTTCTCCACCATTGTTGATGCCACAACATTTTCACAACCTCCTCCATCAATGATGACGTTACAGACCTTTCCATGAGAAGTGTATCTAGTATGAAAAATATTGTTCTGCAACCATTCATCTTCCACATAGGTTACGTTGAGGCTTTTTTGAACCACAAGAGCCTCCCCTCGATCAGCATAAGTAATTTCTTCTTCCACAGCAACATGTTCATTAGTTTCTGGTGAAAAATCATGCTCACCTTCCGTTTCCATGTCTTCTTCCATAAGAGACACCATTTTGCGATTTGGACAATCAGAAGCAATATATCCAAAATCTTGACATTTGAAACACCTTCGAGTTTTATTGGAAATGACTGGATGATTTGAACCTGATGTAGTTTCATTACTTTGCTTGGCCGCGGTTGTCTTGGGTATGGTCGTGGTTTTAGAAGTGGAACCACTTCCACGGTTAGAAACTCCATCTTGAATAAAGGATCGAAAACAATTACCACATTTTTCTTTCAGTTGCTTCTCCACCTTCATAGCGAGTTTGCAAACATCATTATAAGTCCAATATGGTTGCAGCTGCACCACCTCACTGATTTCAACACGTAACCCACCAAGATAGCGGGCTATCATCTGCTCTTCTTGCTTAATAACATCACAACAAATCATTAGATGATCAAACTCTGCTGTATACTCCTTCACGGACGACTCCCTTTGCTTGAAATTATGAAATTTCATAAAAGCATCTTGTTTGTAGTGGTCAGGTAAATACTTTCTTTTTAGCTCTCTCCTCATCTTTGCCCATGTTGCAATACGTACTTTTCCTTCACGTTCTCGCTGCCTCTTCAAATTCTCCCACCAGATTGAAGCATGTTTCCTTAGCTTGATGGCAACAACTTTCACTTTACGATTTTCTGGAACATCTTTGAAATCAAAGATTCGCTCAACGGTAGTAAGCCAATCAATGAAATCATCTGGTTGCATCATTCCCTCAAATTCTGGAATGTCCACCTTGACATCATAATCATGTCGAAAAACATGATTTCTTAGCTCACGGGGGTGAGGTGGTGTGCTGTCACTTGAGGCATGACCACGAGCTTGGTGAAAAGGATTAACTTCGTCTCCATCATTGCTGGAAACTTTAACGTCTGAGCCATGATGAGGGGCACCATGTTCAGAAGTTCCATAACGCTCTAGGCGTTGTTCGAGTTGCTGCACTTGTCTCTTCAAGGCTTCCATCTCGATATCTCGCAGATCTCCTTGCGGTGGTGCTTCTGGAGCTACTATTGGAATAGCTTGACCACGACGACCACGACCAGCCATAATAACAAGAACTATGGAAATCAAGGTGTTAGATATCACACTTGAGAAACCAAAGCTCTGATACCAATTTGATACCGGATTTAAATAGAATTGAAGGAAACTAAACAAACAAACAACAAAATGAAAGATAAGAGTTCACCACCCAAGAGATAACACCAAAGGGATATAGAATATCACCACCCAAAGGATTAACACAAGGGATACAGAACTATAGGAATTCACCACTCTAAGGATTATACCAAAGAGATACAGAATTACAAGAAGGAGAAAACTCTCTTCTAAAAGCCAAAGGCTGATTTCAATTTATAAACTCAAGTCTGATTTTTCAACTTACAAACACAAGTATTTATAGAGCTTAGAACAACCCTCTAAGCTTAGGACAAGCAAGAAAACAAGGCATAAAACATGCAAGCAAACAATCCCTAAAATATGCAAGCAAACAATCCATAAAACATGCAATGAAACAATCCCTAAAACAAGGAAGGAGACAATCCCTAAAACATGCAAGGAATCAAGAAAAAGGCCAAAAGAAGAATACAATCCCGGAATTTCAGGAGGACCCAACTAGCAGAATTCAAACGGCCATATCTTCTTCCACACATCTCCAAATGGGCTGAAACTTGTTGGGTTGGAAAGATGACATCTTGAACTTCAATTTAGGCTTAAGAAAGTCTCAAAAAGCAGATCGTTTGGGCCTATTTTGATGGGCCTAAATCTAATAGGCTGTTGCATCCGAATCTTCTTCCACTTTGAGCTTGGACCTTGCACCTTGCTTAGTTGATAAGAGATTTTGTTATTTTTTGTTGGGCAGGCCCATGTTAGGTTGGACATACCCATTTCATGAGGCCTTATTTGTTAGGTTAAAGGTTTGTTGGACACACCTGTGTCATTATGTCACAATCTTCAAGAAGAGAACAATGGGTAAACTGCCATGATCGTAGGGATGGTCATTTTTCAGGCAGAGGCATGGGGCCTTATGATAGCCAATTGAGTGCTAAAAGACCGACCCTCAGTTTTTTGGGGGCCGAACAGTAGATGGTCAGCCAAGTAAAAGTTTTTGGATAGGTTACCCTCCTTTTGTTCAATAGTTTCTGGAGGGGGCATCTGAACAGGAGGGTAAGCTATCTTCTCAACAAAATCCATCCAAAAGAACACGGCTACAGTAAAGATTTCCATTTTAATCAAGGCATGGGTCGGCCCAATTCACAATTCTTTCTTTTCTTCACCTAAGCAAGCAAACAAAATATACAGGAGTATCCCTAATTTTCTGATTTGCCATAAAGAATAACACATTTTAAATTGGAAGGAAATAATATGAAATTTATTAGTCTTGCGGAAATTTTTAATTAGGTTTTTCAGGATCTGGTTGTTGCATAAATTCAACACTATAATCATATTTATTTGCTCTCATTATCTCTCTCTATTTCAAAGATTTCAATGGCTACCTACACTCAAAAAAATTTCCTCATCATCATTGCTGCTAGTTCGATTGTTTTGGGTATTTATGTTCTTTATCATTGTTTATGGAAGCGGAGGCTGATATGCCTTGCAGGCAACCACGTTAACAATAATGATAGCAGTAGACAACTTAGTAGTACTAATCAAGAACTACGAGAAGTACTCGGTGTCAGCCAATATGATAATCAATGAGTGAATTCACCGGATATCTTGCCAATTGGGCCACTCCCAGCGCAACAGACATCGGTTAAACAACAGCATCATCAACAAGAAGAAGAAGAAGATGAGCATGGAGAGTTCTACTCTCCAACGGCACATCTCTTTATGATCTAGAGAGTCCCATGCATGAGTTTTCCTTTCGGCTCTCCAAGGGGGTTTGAAGGTGCTTTACAGGATACTATCGTGCTGAGATCTTCTGTGTCTTTAAGTTTTTGTTCTACAATTCATTAATCAATGGATTAGACATTATGTAAAGCAGGGTGCGTTCCTTTTAAAAAATTTCGGGAAAAAGTTATTTCCTTTGGAAAGCAAATTTTTTGAAAAATTAAAGAATTTTCTACAACTGAACGCGTTCGAAGTTCTGTTATGTTAGAATCGAGTTTATGAAGAGTGTTAAAAGTTCATATATATTTGAAGTCAGGTTAGTTTTTAGTTATGATATGGAAGTATTTAATTTCTTTAACGAACTGAGTGAAGTCTTGAGTATTGGAATTAATCTTATTAAATATCATTCACTGCCTTTTTTTTCTTTAGAATTCTATATCATTCACTGCTTTGTGCTGCTGATTTTGTTAGTTTTAATTACTTGTGTTAATATACTATGTTCTAATCTTCAGTTAATCTTCTTAACATTTTTTTTTCTTTCAAAAAAGCTTTAATTATAATAACATTTTTAGTTAGGCTTCTCTTCACTTTGCTTCTTCAATCAGTTGTGATTTGGTGTAGTTTGATCAGTTCAATTAATATGTTAGTGGGTGCTAATTAAGTGAAATATCAATTAATTCAATTCCTGAAAAAATTGAAAGCAATGGATATGTAATGAAATTAATTACCAGAAGAAAGTAGTTTCTGATGATCAATTAAAGAATTGCACAGTAGAGCTGGATTCATCACTTGTAAATTGCCTTGTGATTGTCAAAGAGAGGCCTTTGGTCTTTCCCCTGTTTTTTTTTTTAACTCGACATCGTTTACTAAATCATGAAAGAAAATGGGCCATCTCTCATTTTTATTTAGGATTCTGCAGAATAGCAATATCTTGAGGGGGGGTTCTGTATATTATTACTGTTTTGAGCCCCATTTTAATTGTTTGTCCAATTGAGGATAACTTTTCATTCAGAGTAGAATTCACACACACACACACACGTACGTACGTTATAGGCTATGTTTGGCAAGTGAACTTAAACACACCCTAGTCATTCACTATAATAGTCAGGGATTGACTGAGGCTATACATACATAGTTCGATCTACATGAACCATTTGTTGCTCACAGTCTCG